>BSBK01003182.1:1575000-2175000 GCA_027943335.1 Chamaecyparis obtusa
CATTACAGAATTTATTGGGAGCCCTATTATCCCAAGATGATTAACAAGGAAAAGAGAAGGCTATCTACTACATCAGCAAGACTTTTGTTAAATATGAGCTTAACTACACCTTTATAGAGACAACATGTTTAGAGGTGGTTTTTTCTTCCCAATAACTAAGGAATTATATGCTAGAAAATCAATTGAAGTTAATTGCTAAGATTGATCCCTTAAAATATCTTCTTAATAAATCAGCTTGAATAGGAAGATTGGCTAAATGGGTCATAGTTCTAAGTGAATTTGATATAAATTATGTGGACTAAAGAGCTATAAAAGGCCAATTCATAGTAGATCAACTAGCAGAAGCACCTTTATCAAGTGAAGAACCAATACAAGTAGAGTTCCTAGAGCCAAACATTCCCACCATTAAAACAAAAACATTGAAATTATATTTTGATGGGTCATACACTCAACATGGCTCGGGGGAAAGAATTATCTTTATTACACCTCAAGGTTAATCTATACCAAAGTCCTACAAACTTTTTTTTCCTGTGCACCAACAACATAGCAGTATATGAAGCACTTGTGATTGGAATAAAGATGGCTTTAGAATGGAGAATTACAGAGCTATAGATCTTTGGAGATTCCAAGCTAGTTATCAACCAAATATATGATGAATACCAAACCAAGGATGATAAATTGATGCCTTATAAGAAGATGGTTGATGATCTTAAGAAGTGTTTTTTGATGATCACCTTTGAGAAAATACCAAGAGTTGAGAACAAAGCAATATATGATGTGGCTACATTAGCTTCACTTATTTAGGTACCTGATTAGAATGCAAGATATGACTTCATGGTGGAAGAATTAGTAAAACCTTCCTATGACTATCCCAAATCCCAAATCATATGCCTAATTATGGGCCCTAAATCCACTTGGTATGGTCCTATTTACACTTACCTAAAGTCCAACACTTTACGCTTGAACCAATCCCATAACTAAAAGAGAAATTTCATATGTCAAGCTACATGTTATACCCTTATATCTAACACATTGTATCATAAAGGTCTTGATGGAACATTACATGGATGTTTAGAGAGTGAGGAATCTAAAACTTCCTTACAAGAATTTCATGAGGGTATTTGTGGGTCACACTCAAGTGGGGTTTCCTTAGCAAAGAAACTCATTAGGATGTAGTATTATTAGCCAACAATGGAGAAAGATGCATGTTAGTTTGTTAAGACTTATCAAAACTACCAATTCCATGGAAATTTGATACATGTACTAGCTCAAGAGTTGCATCTATTGACTACACCTTGGCCTTTTTATCAATGGGGTTTTGATTTAATAGGGATGATCTATCCTCCCTCATCAAATGGTCATGAGTACATAATCACAGCAACAAAGTATTTTACCAAATGGGTTTAAGTTGTACCCTTATCAATTGCCATAGGAAAACAAATATCCATGTTTATCTTGAATTACATAATTTGCAGATATGGTATCTCTTATGCCATGATAATAGATAATGGGAGATAATTCAAGAATAAGGATGTCAAAGAGTTGTGTGAGAAATTTCATATTATCTAGTATTTCTCATCAATTTATTACCCACAAGTAAATAGACAAGAAAAGGCTTCTAATAAAAACATCTTTAAGATCCTTAAAAATACAGTTGATGACTCAGGTAGAGATTGGAACATTCAGTTGAATCTAGCACTTTGGGCTTATAGGACCAACATCAAAACACCTACAGGAGCTACACCCTTTTCTCTAGTCTATGGAGCTGAAGTAGTTTTACCTTTGGAGATAGAGATTCTATCACTTAGAGTTTCCATGCATGGCATATGGACAGATGAGGGCTAAAAAGTATCAAGGTTGCAAGAACTAGAATTTCTTGAGGAATATCAACACCAAGCATATGATCACCTAAAGGTTTATGAAAAGAGGATGTCAAGAAATTATAATAAGAAAATCAAACCTAGAGAATTTCAAGTTGGTGACTTAGTTCTAAGAGAAAACCAAAGGAATCAACAAGAAAGAGAAAAGAAAGGAAATTTTGAAGCAAATTAGTTAGGACTCTTTGTTATCACATCATCCTATGGAACAAGAACTTATAAAATATCCACATGTGAGGGAGAAGAATATGATGAACCTATTAGTAGAATCCATCTTAAGAGGTTCTATACCTGATCAATTGAAAGTGTATCAGAAAAATGAGTATCATATGAAAGAGTATCAATTTGTACAATAGAATATGGTCCTAAAAAAACCCAAAATAGTAAATATGGAACTTGAAAAAATAAAAAACTAGTAAAAAGATATCTTGAAAAAAAAGCAAAAACAATGGAAAATGATCCTAAAAAATTGTATTCTTGTGAAAAGCTGGCAAACAAACGCCTTGATACTACCTAAAAATCTGAAAAAGTTTTGAAAAAATCATTATCATGGTGAAAACCTAGCATATAAGTGCCTTTATAATGTAAAAAAAAAATTAAAAAATTAAAAAAAAAATTTGAAAAAGAAAGAAGAGTACCTTGGTGAAAACTTGGCAAATAGGCGCCTTGGTAGCCAAAAAAGCAAATAAAAAAATACAATAAACCCAAGTAGTGAAAACATGGCAAACAAGTGCTACTTGCTTGAAGTTAAACTCATTTATCTATCAAGCCTTGCATTAGCATTTCCACCATCCTTGTACATATCTAGTTGCATTTATACCATCCTTGTACATAGCCATAATAAAACCTTAAAGTTGCATAGCTCAGTTTTCCAAAATATTTTGTCATGGTTTGGTAATTTGTCTTAGTCCATTATCATTGTCAAAATAAATTTGGGGACATAATCCAAAATTAGTGAGCTTATGAATGAATCATACACAAGCATGGATAAAAAATGCTTCATCAAAATCAAAGATCAAGACATTTAAAATTTACAATTGATGCAAGAGCATCTTGGGCTCCTTGACAATCTTGCATCAACCAAAAATATTTGTTTTCTATTTTCTTGTTTGTACAGTTCCTGAGTTTCCTTTAGCACACCTCTATTTTGAATCCTTTTTAGTTGTGCACCTTATGGAATGTTCCTGGCATCATGGTGAACCTATTCCTAGGTCCGCACCTCATTTTGTTACTTCGCATATTATATATCATGGATTCTTGGTGGGACTTAATTATTTTTCACGTTTTGTGCTCAATTTGAATTTTCTAATATCTCGGAGGAATTTTATGACCAGTAAAGCTTAACAACACATTTATCAATGTTGTTACACCTATGGATGACCTCCTTGAGGGAGAAAAATTCATGTTTTGGCTATTAGAGATAGATAACTATGCTTCATGTGCTGACCTATCTTGTGTAATACATTTTCTTCACATTGGGAAATGTAATCTTTTTAGGCCAACTTGTTGGTTGTGCAACTATATAAATTTAGGTAGTTGTTCCTAGATTGAGAGATAAATTAAAGTCCAGAAGAAGATTAGCTCTTAGGAGTATGAGAATAAGGAATTTCCTTGAATAATCATGCATGTATGCCTAGCTTGTAAGACTACATGTTGTAGTTTCATTGTAATTGATCTTCTATTAATGTGAAGGCTGATCTAGTGTTTCTCTTAATGTTCTTGATTGTTTCCATTGTGTAAATCTTTCTACATAGATTGGACATATCTTTTTGAGGTCCATCTATCCATGACTGCACCAAGTGGCATCAGAGAAAGGTTTTGATCTTTTGGAGATTTAATTATATTTTTTGAAGTTGTGAAGCCCTATAAATCTTGTTGTGGAGTGGTAGAGTGAAGATGTAAACCGTAGTTATAGAGGACTTGAACAAGATGGCTTAGAGAGGAAATGTGAGAGTAGGAAGGGGAGATGAAGATCCAACCTTGATGGACATGTTGAGACAAATTTTATCTAGGTTAGAAGTTGTGGAAATGACACAAATAAGGGTTAGACACATTGAAGATGTCAGTGATGACAAAGAATAAGAAGAGGTAAAATAAGAATAACCTAGACTTGATCAAGCAGAAGATAGGTTTCTGAGAGCCCTAACTAGGGTTAATACAAGACCACATTTTAATCCACCTAATTATGATGGAAAATTGGGTTAAGATGAATTGTTGGATTGGATTACATAGATGGTGAAATACTTTGAGTTTGAAGGTACAAGTGAAGATAAGAAGATCAAATATGCTTGTACAAAGTTGAGAGGTCATACATCCTTATGGTGGGATCATTTGTAGACTGATAGACATAGAAAAGGCAAGGAGAATCAAAAGATCAAGTCATTAGATAGGATGGGGAATAAATTGAAGGCCAAGTTTTTACCAACTGATTACCAAGTAAAATTGTTTAGAAAGTTGCGAAACCTAAAGTAAAAGGATCTTATTATAAAGGAGTATACCAAGGAATTCAATAAATTAGATATCAGATCTAGCCACATGGATAATGATGTTGAGTGGGTTACAAGATATCTGAATGGTTTGAGAACTTCTATTCAAGATGAGATCAGTTTTGTAAAGTTGTAGAGTGTAGAAGAAGCTTATAAGTATGCCCTAAAAGATGAGCAAAAGTTGAACAAGAGACATGAGAAAAGACAAAGAGGAAGGGGTGGATTATTTTCAAGAGGAAGATCCTTTGGAGGATGTAGAATTTGTGTAGATCATAATAAGGTAAGGTAGAAAGCAAGGAGGAAATTTCATACAAAAGAGATGACCAAAATTTCCATAGAGGTGGTAGATCAAATAATTATAAAAGAGATGACAAAAGAGTATTTAGAGGAACCTGCCTCAAGTATGGAGGAGACAGATACTGAGCTTTTAAATGTACCTAAGGGAATTCAAGTAAGAGGACTATGAACAAGGGTAGATTTTCTTATGTAGAAGAGAAACCTAATGAATCTTTGAACCAACTAGAGGATAGTAAAACCCTAATGGAAAGAAGACCCTATGTCATGAAGAGATGGATCAAGAATCACTGTTGAGGAAAAGTTTGTTCAAGATAAGGTACAAAGATATAGGAAAATGTTGCAAGGTAATCATTAATAGTGGTAGTTCATATAACCTAGACTTTGAGGAGTTAGTGATAAAGTTGAAGTTGATAATATTGAAACATCCCAAACCCTATTAGATTTCATGGATAAAGAAGGATGATAAGGTACTGGTAAGTGAACAATGTTTGGTGAAATTAAATATAGGAAATTATCATGATGAAGTTATTTGTGATATTATATCTATGGATGTGTGTCATATCTTGTTGGGTAGACCTTAGCAGTATGATAGACAAGCTATACATGATGGAAGAAAGAATAGGTATACTATTTTTGCCAATGAGATGAAGCAACTATTGTTGCCTTTAGTAAAGACTCCTAATTAGAGTGAAATATGCACTAGTGTTATGGTTTGTTTAGGGGAAGGTATGAAGTACTTGGATGGATTGAAAGGAGATAATATGTGTTATGATTTAATTCCTAAGAAGTATAATTTGGAATCAGAAGAGGAACAACCTAAGGAGATAAAATATTTGTTGACATAGTATGAAGACATAATCTTAGATAATGTGCTTGATGGATTTCCACCTGTGAGAAGTACTAGTCATTGTATGGATCTAATTTATGGAGCAAGGTTGCCTAATAAAGTAGCACACCAAATGACACCTAAAGAGAATGAATATTTGAATAGACAAGTGTGAGAATTGTTAAATAAGGTTTTGATCAGAGAAATTTTGAATCCTTATGTAGTACCAGTAGTATTAACACCTTAGAAGAATGGAGAATGGAGGATGTGAACTTATTCAAGAGCCTTAAATAGGATCACAGTGAAGTATAGGCTTCCTTTTCCTAGAATGGATGACATAATGGATTGTTTAAGTGGAGCTAAGTATTTCAAAAAGACTAACTTGAAGAATGGAAAAATAAATTCAAGATCAATGAAGGATTGTATGAGTGGTTAATGATGCCTTTTTTTTTTTACAAATGCACCTAATACTTTTATGAGCTTGATAAATGACGTATTGAAGAGATTCTTAGGTAAGTTTAAGATTTTTTACCTAGATGAAATTATAATTTGTAGTAAAAGTAAGGAAGGTCATTTTTTGCATCTGAGACATAGGTTATAGAGATTAAGAGATGTGAAATTATTGATAAATATCAAGAAGTGTTCTTTCATGAAAAAGGAGATAGTGTATTTGGGGTTTGTGATTTCAGCAAATGGATTGAATATGGATCCTAAGAAAGTAAATAAATTCTCGAGAGGCCTACACCTAAAAGTGTAAGAGAGGTAAGATCATTTCATAGATTGGCAAGTTTATACTAAAGGTTCTTTGGTAGTTTCAGTTTAGTTTGTGGTTCTATGACTAAGACAATGAGAGGAGATGGGAAGGATTTTAAATGGACAAATGGAGAACAAAGGAGTTTTGAATTGTTGAAGAAAAAGGTAACTAAACAACCAGTGTTATCTTGACCTAATTTCAATAAGGTATTTCAAGTAGACTGTGGTGCAAGTGGAAGCTCAATTGGAGTAGTATTGACACAAGAAGCACTAGTACATTTGAGACCTTTTTTCCGATGATAGGTCATTTGAATTGGATTGGTTTATCATTGATATAATGACACCACCTGAAGTCACAATTTTGCAGTCGAAAAAATTGACGGTTTCGACTGGCATCGTAATTACAACAATAATGGACATCGCAAGAAGGGGGTGCCAACAAGGCAAACCTGGCGTCAGACCTATTTGTGGCCGTCACAGTTGCGATGCCTATCTGTTGCAAAAAATAAAAATGACAGTGACCCGTCAGAACCTTTCGACGGGTTGTCATCATTTGTAATTTGTTTGCCGAAGGACATGCTGTAAGTGCGACGAATATCCATCGAAAGTGTATGATGGAGGTACATCATTTGTAGTTTGTAATGACAGTGATGCTATACATGCTATGGAGACCCATCAGAATTTTATGATGGCTATCCATCGTTTATATTTTTTACCGACAACAATTCTATAGATACGATAGCTAGATGTCAGATTGTTTCGACAAATAACCATTGCTGTTTTATGCCCATCGGAATTGCGACGCAAATTAGTTTTTTAAAAAATAAAAATTGTCAATCGGGTTGGTATCAATTCAGAAGGGTGTTCTTGTAGATCTAGTTCCTGCTCATGATTTGGTTATGGATCATTCAGAGATGACTTTACAGTAGATTTGGTAGCCACTCATGGATTATTGAGTTAGATGTGATGTCGAGAGAGTGACATTCAGAACTTGCACATTGGAGATTCGTAGATCACTATGGTGTCCATGATGACTTGGGAGAAGTCTTATTCTTGGTGAATCAAGATGAGAGACTTATATTACAGAAAGTGGGTTGTTTGATGTGACTTATGAGACATTGGATGCCTCTTCACAATGGGTTCACGATGCAGTCTATGGTGTTTCTTTATGACTGGGTTCTGGCAGAGATATGTTGATTTGGTAGCCATTGAGATGGATCGATATATATTTTTTGTATGTGGATTGAGATCTTAAATTATTGAGCTTCTCTTTGTTTTGAGAATAGTTTAACATTCTCTACTTAATAGGGCCAACCACGTGAAGGTAGAAGCTCATCTGATCCCTCCTAGGAGCCTCTTATGACCCTTTACGACATTTTAAGACCTCTAAGATCTATTCTTAGGGATCGTAAAGGGTCGTAAAGGGTCATAATGGGTCCTGGGATACACGAACTAAGAAACATAAATGTAGGCATCATGGTCACAATTTTTTGGAAATACAACATAATTGAGTGGTATACCCAGACGATGCAATGCAACCATTACTCCTCCAGTTCGAAGTTGACACTGCAGTAAACCAAAACCCATAGATAAAAAATAAATTTAGAGAGCGCAAGAGGAGAGCGATAATGACTGAAATAATATAGGGACCCTGTATTATTTTGGTCATTATCGCTCTCCTCCTCTCTCTAAATTTATTCTTTATCTATGGGTTATTTTACCATAGTGTAAACTTGGAACCAGAGGAGTGATTTATAGTTGTGTTGCATTGTCTAGGTATACCATTCAATTATGTTGTATCTCCAAAAAATTGTGACCATGATGCCTACATTTATGTTTCTCAGCTATTGTGATATCTACATTTATGTTTCTCATTTGTCATGTTTATGTGCATGTTCTTTATATGTGTCATTATGTTGTGGAAAAAAAGAAATTGGATCACTCAGTTATCGATGGTGAAGAATTAGAATAACCTATAGGAGTAGTGGTTGTAACTGGTACATGGCTTAGATGGTATGTGATGAAGAACCCTAGGTTGTGGTTGTTCGAGGATTAGGAGACACACATAAATATTCTTCATTATTCAAACCTTGTCGTTACATCAAATGTCCACTTGATCAGATATGGGGGAAGACCACATAATAAAACTCTTTAGAAGTTTTGTGAGTTAGACCATGAGCTAATACTTGAGACAATCAAGGGTAGGGCAGATCCAATTGGTTCATTGGACTAAATGGAGATACAAAATATTATAATGTTAAATTTATATAGCACTGTAAATTGGGTGGATTGTAAATTGCTCATGAATTACCTCGTATGTATAACAAGAAGTTTGTAAGATTTAATGACAACCTTTCTCTTCTATTTTTTGGGGTAATAGCAGAGGTTTTCTCTGCTCATCTCTTTCCTCTGGTGCTCCTAATGAGCATAGAGAGACACCAGGGAATCTTACAAGCCTAAAATATTGGTATACACTACATGGCATCATAATTACTAAGCCAAAGGGGTTTTCTGATTCGAAAGACTTAGTAGCCTCCAGGGCCATTTTCTTTTTATTTGCATTAACAAGACATCTGGTAGAAAAATTATGACTGTGCATCCCTCTACTCATCTCTTCAATTTTTGTTTTCATAGATTTCACCATCTGACGTTCCTTTTCGGTAAGAGATGGATGGAAATGTTCATGAATCTTAAAAGAAATGGATGGCCATTCTTTCGAGAGTCATGAACATTTCCATCCATCTCTTATCGAAAAGGAACATCAGATGGTGAAATCTATGAAAACAAAAACTAAAGAGATGAGCAGAGGGATGCACAGTCATAATTTTTCTAGCAGACATCTTGTTAATGCAACAACAAAGAAAATGGCCCCGGAGGCTGCTAAGTCTTTCAAATCAGAAAACCCCTTTGGCTTAGTAATTATGAGGCCATATAGTGTATACCAACATTTTAGGCTTGTAAGATTCTCTGGCCTCTCTCTGGCTTGTAAGATTCTATAGCCTCTCTCTGGCTTGTAAGATTCTCTAGCCTCTCTTGGGCATCATGCAATGTTATTTCTATCATTGCATGCTTGCTACTGTTGTGCACCATATATTTTTTTATACACTATTTATTTCTTTGAGACTGTGAGCTATTATAGTTGACTATATTCTTTTGGGGTCTGATCTATTGTAATTGTTTCTTTTTTCTTTGAATCATTGTTTACAATTACTTTTGATGCAATATTTATGTGAAAAACAAGAACAAAATGGTGAACGAGTGTATTTGACAAAGATAAACATGACACATTTTGTTGGGCTGATTGGGTTGGCCTGGTACCATTTACATGACCTGGCCAGATATTAAATAGTGAGCTCATGAACAATGCTGGTATTAAACAATGAGCTCATTAATAATGTATGATGTCCTAGCTTGCAGCCCGCGAGCCATCAAGACATTTCCTCATGAAATGATCCTAAATGGGGAGTACCACATAGTGAATATCAATAAAAAAATAAATAAAGAGAGATCAAACACTTCACATAATGCCTTGAAGGTAATAGAAATGATGCCCTAGCTCTCAAAGCTCACAGGTCATCAAGCATTCCAAATGAAAAGATGTAAACAATGCCAGTATTAAACAGTGAGCTCATGAACAATGTATGATGCCCTAGCTCGTAGCCCGTGAGCCATCAAGACATTTCCTCATGAACTGATCATAAACGGGGAGTACCACATAGTGAATATCAATAGCAAAACAAATAAAGAGAGATCAAACACTTCACACAATGCCTTGAAGGTAATAGCAATGATGCCCTAGCTCTCAAACCTTGCGGGTCATCAAGCATTCCAAATGAAAAGATGTAAACAATGCCAGTATTCAATAGTGAGCTCATAAACAATGTATGATGCCCTAGCTTGCAGCTTGTGAGCCATCAAGACATTTCCTCGTGAAATGATCATAAACGAGGAGTACCACATAGTGAATATCAATAGCAAAACAAATAAAGAGAGATCAAACACTTCACACAATGCCTTGAAGGTAATAGCAATGATGCCCTAGCTCTCAAACCTCACTTTTCATCAAGCATTCCAAATGAAAAGATGTAAACAATGCCAGTATTCAATAGTGAGCTCATAAACAATGTATGATGCCCTAGCTTGCATCCCGTGAGCCATCAAGACATTTCCTCATGAAATGATCATAAACAGGGAGTACCACATAGTGAATATCAACAACAAAACAAATAAAAAGAGATCAAACACTTCACACAATGCCTTGAAGGTAATAGCAACGATGCCCTAGCTCTCAAACCTCACGGTCATTGAGCATTCCAAATGCTAAGATGTAAACAATGCCACTATTAACATTCATATTGTGCCATTAAATCAACAAATGCCATCAAAATGAAATTGAGTTAATGAGAAGACAAAGCTCGAATGCCTACCTCAAGTGCCAATGCCCTCTTCCCACATGGTGCCAACCTCTTTGCGCACACCATACTTGAATTCCCTCTTCATGCCACACAAAAGTGCAGTGTCATCTTCGCTGCAGCTCTTTGAATTCACAAAAATTACAAATGACACTTTCTTTTTCAAAATTACAAAAATTTCATTGTCTCAAAGCACATAGAAATTGAAAATAGTAGGATATCTTAATCTTTATGAGCTCAAATTCAAAACAGTAAGTGTATTATTTTATTACTGATGTCCCTATTTGATCTAATAGCATCAATATAACATATAGTGCACTGACCAATCAAATAGGGACTTGAGGTGCTCAAACAGTGAGCTCATAAAACAATATATTTAGTCTTAATAAAATCTTATAAAACAACATATATTGTGTGAAGTGTTTGATCTCTCTTTATTTGTTTTGTTGTTGATATTCACTATGCGGTACTCCCCGTTTATGATCATTTCATGAAGAAATGTCTTGATGGCTTGCAGGCTGCAAGCTAGGGCATCATGCATTATTTATGAGCTCACTGTTTGAGCACCATCCAATCAAATAGGGACATGAGGTGCTCAAATAGTGAGCTCATAAACAATATATTTAGTCTTAATAAAATCTTATAAAACAACATATATTGTGTGAAGTGTTTGATCTCTCTTTATTTGTTTTGTTGTTGATATTCACTATGTGGTACTCCTTGTTTATGATCATTTCATGAGGAAATGTCTTGATGGATTTCAGGCTGCAAGCTAGGGCATCACACATTATTTATGAGCTCATTGTTTGAGCACTGGCCAATCAAATAGGGACATGAGGCATTCAAACAGTGAGCTCATAAAAAATGTATGATGCCCTAGTTGTAGGTAGTTATCTCTTCTATAATGATGGAGGAGTGAAAGGTAATGATCAATGAGGTTGCTGTTATTAGATCATACATTAATACACTTACTATTTTGAATTTGAGCTCGAGCATCATGCAATGTTATTGTTGTCATTGCATGCTTGCTGTTGTTGTGCACTATATATTGTTTTATACACATAGAACAATAGGTTTGGGGACTTAGACTTATGTTCAATCCTTAGTAATGGTTTGGGGAACTAATTACTAGATGAGTGAGTACAGTACCCTAGTTTGCATTATTAGATGATTTTGTTTAATTTGTGTTCATTTCATGCAAAGATACATGTAAAGGAAAATAAATTATTGCATCTAAAGATTACATGTATATATATGAAAAATAACTTGTATATACTATACAAGGAAAATAACAGTCAGAAGAAAATGCAAGAGTACAGGCATACATAAGAGGATGAACATAAATAATAAGGGTGCCAGACATTGCCTGAAGTGATAAATTTTTGACCTGAGTATGAATCTAGTGTGCCCCTATGTGATCCAGAACCTGCAAAGAAAAGTGAGATGGGGGTTAGATAAAAAAATATCTAAGCAATGAATGACATCCTATTACTAATCCTCATCTACAATTATGCATGTGCATAGTCAAGCCATACACTTCTGAAAGAAAAATGAAGCTCACAGTTTCAATGAAATAAACAGTGTATAAAACAATATATGGTGCACAACAAAAGCAAACATGCAATGACAACAATAACATTGCATGATGCCCGAGCTCAAATTCAAAACAGTAAGTGTATTAATATATGATCTAATAGCAGCAACCTCATTGATCATTACCTTTCACTCCTACATCATTATAGAAGAGATAAATACCTACAACTATATTTCATAATTCCTCCTTTGAAGTATATATATATCAAGTATAATTATGAGTTTACATCATATATTTAGTCTTAATAAAATCTTATAAAAGAACATGAAACTAACCCAAAATACTTTGCCTTAATAAAATCTTAATAAAACAATATATTTAGTCTTAATAAAATAATACACTTATTGTTTTGAATTTGAGCTCAGGCATCATGCATTGTTTATGAGCTCACTGTTTGATTACCAGCCAATCAAATAGGGACATGAGGTGCTCAAACAGTGAGCTCATAAACAATGCATGATGCCCTAGCTTGTAGCCCGCAAGCCATCAAGACATTTCCTCATGAAATGATCATAAATGGGGAGTGTCACATAGTGAATATCAACAACAAAACAAATAAAGAGAGATAAAACACTTCACACAATGCCTTGAAGGTAATTGAAACGATGCCCTAGCTCTCAAAGCTCATGGGTCATCAAGCATTCCAAATGAAACGATGTAAATAATGCCAATATTAAACAATGAGCTCATGAACAATGTATGATGCCCTAGCTTGCAGCCCGCGAGCCATCAAGATATTTCCTTATGAAATGATCATAAATAGGGAGTACCACATAGTGAATATCAATACCAAAACAAATAAAGAGACATCAAACACTTCACACAATATATGTCATTTTATAAGATTTTATTAAGACTAAATATATTATTTTATGAGCTCACTGTTTGAGCACCTCATATCCCTATTTTATTACTGATGTCCCTATTTACATCTTTTCATCAAATGACCCAAAAACATCAAGAATGGTCCTATATAGTCACTAATAGCCAACTTTCAAAAGAATATAAATAAATGCAAACATAAATAAGTGGATGAACGTAAATAATGAAGGTCCTATATGGATGGTTCTAATGCTTTGCCATTACAACAATTGAGCATTCATCATTCGGTATATGAATAGGTGAAAAACATGCAGGCATCCAGACATGTGTACTGTGAGCTTTCCTGCAACAAATGGACTTGTGATAATTTTCACAATAGTACATGTGTTCGAAAGAAAGCTCACAGTACTGCTTAGGAAAATATGAATTTTCATCACCTATGCATATCAGAGTTGATCAGAGAAGGTATATGCACAACAAAATAAATAAAGAGAGATCAAACACTTCACACAATGCCTTGAAGGTAATAGAAACAATCAAACACTTCAAAATAGGGACATCAGTAATAAAATATTACACTTACTCTTTTGAATTTGAGCTCATAAAGATTAAGATATCCCTATTTTATTACTGATGTCCCTGTTTACATCTTTTCATCAAATGACCCAAAAATATCAAGAATGGTCCTATATGGTCACTAATAGCCAACTTTCAGAAGAATATGAATGAATGCAAACATACATAAGTGGATGAACATATATAATGAAGGTACCAAACATTGCCTAAAGTAATGAAGTGTTGACCTAGGGTTCAATCCAGTATGCTCTTGTATGATCCAAAACCTACAAGGAAAAGATGGGGTTAGATCCAAAGGACCTAAGCAATGCCTGACACCCTATTATTGATCCTCATCTACAATTATCCATGTGCATAGTCAAGCCATACACAGACTCAACAACATGGTAGCATTGATCCAATAATAAAAAATACATTACAAATGCCAAGCTCACGGTCTCATTGAAACAGACAGTGTATAAAAAAATATATGGTGCAAAACAACAACAAGCATGCAATGACAACAATAACATTGCATGATGCCTGAGCTCAAATTCAAAATAGTAAGTGTATTAATATATGTTTTCATGATGCCAAATATTAAACAGTGAGATCATGAACAATGCCAGTATTAAATAGTGAGCTCATGAACAATGTATGATGCCCTAGCTTGCAACCCGCGAGCCATCAAGACATTTCCTCATTAAATGATCATAAACAAGGAGTACCACATAGTGAATATCAACATCAAAACAAATAAAGAGAGATCAAACACTTCACATAATGCCTTGAAGGTAATAGAAACGATGCCCTAGCTATCAAAGCTCGCAGGTCATCAAGCATTCCAAATGAAAAGATGTAAACAATGCTAGTATTAAATAGTGAGCTCATGAACAATGTATGATGACCTAGCTTGTAGCTCGCGAGCCATCAAGACATTTCCTCATGAAATGATCATAAACGGGGAGTACCACATAATGAATATCAACAACAAAACAAATAAAGAGAGATCAAACACTTCACACAATGCCTTGAAGGTAATAGAAATGATGCCCTAGCACTCAAACCTCATGGGTCATCAAGCATTCCAAATGAAAAGATGTAAACAATGCCAGTATTAAACAATGAGCTCATAAACAGTGTATGATGCCCTAGCTTGCAACCCGCGAGCCACCAAGACATTTCCTCATGAAATAATCATAAATAGGGAGTACCACATAGTGAATATCAACAAAAAAACAAATAAAGAGAGATCAAACACTTCACACAATGCCTTGAAGGTAATAGCAATGATGCCCTAGCTCTCAAATCTCGCGGGTCATTGAGCATTCCAAATGCTAAGATGTAAAAAATGCCACTATTAACATTCATATTGTGCCATTAAATCAATAAATGCCATCAAAATGAAATTGAGTTAATGAGAAGACAAAGCTTGAATGCCTACCTCAAGTGCCAATACCCTCTTCCTACATGGTGCTGACCTCTTTGCACACACCAAACTCGAATGCCCTCTTCGCGCCATGCAAAAGTGCAGTGCCATCTTCACGGCAACTGTTCAAATTCACAAAAAATACAAATGACACTTTCTTTTTTTTTATAACCAAATGGGTGTCACAATTATGATGTCATCATCACTATTATGACACCATTGGGGACACTTGCAAAAAACAAACACAAATTGTAGTGGCGTCACAAATTGGCATCAAAATTTAACCCCAAAGGTTGTAGTGAAGGTAGACCTATTGCTTATTTTTGTGAGAAGTTGAATGATGCAAAAAGAAGGTATTCAATTTATGATCAGGAGTTTTATGACATAATTTAAGCCTTGAATAAGTGGAGACATTACCTATTTCCTAAGGAGTTGTAGACACGCAAAAATGGACAAGTGCTTTTAAATTGCAAAAAATCAATAAATGGCTTAAAATCATCAAAATGCACTAATTCAATAAAAAATGGATCAAATCAATTAAAATGGACATAATTAAATAAAGTTGGACAAAATCAATTAAAGAAAAGGAAAAATCAAATAATGAGGCTAAATAATTAAATCAAAATTTAAAGGGGTGAAAAGCACTACATAATTGATTTTAATCAATTAGTTGTATAGTTGTTTAAATCAAAAATCAAAATGAACCTATTACCCTTACATGGCTAAATTTAATTAATTAATTGAATTTAATAATTCCTAATATCTTTCAACAAAGTTGAGCAACCAATGAAAATTGAGGACAAATAGACACAAATCACTCAAAAAGGATGAATCTCAATCACTCATTTTAAAGTTTCAATCTCAACCACTCAATTTTGTCCTTTTGTCGAAAGCTTTGAGATAAACATTTAAATTGTCCCCCCATTTATGAACAAAGCAAAGTATTTGACTCAACCAAGGGTTAATCATGATTACTTCACTCCACCCCCTACCCTTGGGAATTTACTATAAATATGAAGCATTTTGAGAGAAATTGATGATCTTAGAAATTCATTTGCAAAGCATTGTTACTATAGGCAATTGAAGAGTGTTCTAAGAGCATTTAAGAGCATTTGCATTATACTTTTGTCAATTTGAGCTAGAATCATGATCGTAGAAGCATTGTAGAAGCATAAAACAACATACATTCTCATTTTAGAAGTGTCACTAGTGGAGATTTGAGCTGAGAGCTTCACTTACCACATCTTTCTAGAGAGCCATGAGATGCTATAGATCTTAGTTTCATTTTTAAATAGATTTGCATTGTATTTACTTTAGAATTGTTGCTAATTTGATCTTAATTTCATGAAGGTGATTATCATCATCACCAAATGGCGCCCATCATGGGGCCCTAGGCCTCATTTTATCATTTTCATCATAATTTGCATGCTTGTTTTGTCTATTTTTCATGAATATTTTGTAGGAAATAGGTGAAGTCATGCTTACGGGAGATTTAAACATGCCTACAGTCATTTTACTGCCGCTTAAGATCTTTTTCCTGACGCCTGTTAGCTGAGGATTCACGCCTAGCATACAACTTCTATTCTGTCTTGACTTCTCTACAGTCTCCTATGAATCAGAAGCTCACACCTATGAAATCAAAGCATTTAGCCTTTTGTGCTTAAAGTCACGCCTGTGACTCAGGAAGTATCGCTTTATCACAATTTGTTATCGCCTCTCTTGATGCTTTGCTTCACAATTTTAAATAATAGTTACGCTTATAATTTGTCAATTCACGCTTACTGTTATTAAATTGTGGCTTAGCGTAAATCATTTTCCATAATTTTAAATTCTGTTCACGCTTTGTGATAAATTGTTCACACCTGTGTAATTTTTAATGTCGCCTGTGTCATTGTAAAGTGTCATTTGTTGTCACTAAAGTTACGCCCGTTGACAATTTGAATACGCGTATTAGTTGGACAATGTCGCCCGCTATCTGTTGCCTTTATTTGCTATTAAATTAATTAAATCATTTTTCTAACTCTTTGTTTACATGATTTGACAGTAAATGAGCAATCACAAAAAGGTACAAAAGCCAGCAAGCAGATTCAATCAAGAAGGAAAGGTGCTAACCAAGATGATCAAGAAGGAAAAAATTGCACACATTAAGGCTATTCTTGAAACAACACAAGAGGAGGAAAATTAGGTATTCCAAAACTATCTTGCAATTATTGAAGCTTACAAAATGAAATTTATTTCTCTCAATTGGATTTTTAGTCCTTAGTTCAAGTTTTTCTTTAAAAATTTGCAAATAAGGTGCCTAAAGTTCATGCATAAGTCTTTGCTTCATCAATTTTGATTTGGTTTCCCCTCATAGTGTTTGTTAGTGTTGACTAACTTTCTGGTGGACAAACATACTTGGAAGGAGCTAATTGCCAAGGTAAGGAGAAAAAAATAATGAAATCAATAAAAAATGCCCCTAACTTCAGTTAGCTAGAAGGAAAAAGTAAGCCTAAACTAGTCAATATTTTCCCTTAGCTTGTGGCATTGGTGCATTTTAAGAATCTAGTAATTAAGAAGGATTAAGGAATCAAACACATAAATCAAAGCCCCTTGTTTATGGAAGAGAGTAGAAATACTCAAATCCCTATAGTTAGTGGGTGAAATAAATTGAACAAAATTGTCTATTGTGTTTAAGAACTAAAGGGAAAGTTAGGGATATGCTCTTCACCTTTCGGTGAACCAAATTCCCAAAAACTTAACCTTAATTCCATTTTCCTTTCTTTGAATGAACATGCTAGAGAATTAGTGGGCTCACCTCCTGAGGTGTACCTTAACAAGGCCAGTGAGAGGGACAACCCAAAGTGGGATATGCTTGCTTTTGCTGCGAGAATCCAATCCACTATAAAATGAAATGCATACATCCTTAATGGGGTGTGTGACAAATGAATTTTAAATTTTTTGAACTTCCTCTAGTAGTCCTCAATGATTACACAAAATCGTACTTTGGTGCATGTGGGAAGCCCCTTAACATACTTTGGGGATGAAAGTTTAAGATCTATTTGAATGAAATCCATAATAAATCCTTGATAAAGTAGCAAGACCACCTTTTAGAGCCAAAATGTTAAGAGCCAAATTTGACTTTAGGTAGGCTGCTTGGAATTCTTTCTTGTGTTATACTTGTGGAAACATTCAAGAATATACACACTAGATTGTTTTAGGGACATGATGAAAAATTGATGTGTGTTTTGCGATTGTGTTCTATTTTCAAACAAGGAAATTTCATAAAACCTGATCTTAAATGTTTAAAAAAATTCAAAATTTTACAAACTGGTAAGCAAAGTGCCGCTTGTGCACAAAACAATACTACCTATTAGAGGCCAAGTCACACCTATGAATTTTATAAAAATGCATATCAACAAGGAAGTCACGCCTATCACATATTGAATCATGCCTGTTAAAATTGGAAAACCGCTTATCAATAGCAAAGTGCCGCTTGTATACCTGCAGAGTGCCACCTAATTCAATAATAATTCACACATATAAACATTTTAGTCACACCTACACTCAGGTTAGTGATACCCAGAAACACAAAAGGGAAAACAAAGAGTATTTACCGAGGGGGTCAGGAAAATTTGATCACATATTTAGATACCATTTTTCGTGTTCTTACTGTTGCAACATTCGACCCAGTCATAAATCCTATTCTACACAATTTTTGAAAAA
The DNA here is from genome assembly GCA_027943335.1 of Chamaecyparis obtusa. Lineage (NCBI taxonomy): Eukaryota > Viridiplantae > Streptophyta > Pinopsida > Cupressales > Cupressaceae > Chamaecyparis > Chamaecyparis obtusa. The sequence goes on from BSBK01003182.1 coordinate 1,593,757, forward strand.
TTCTACAAGGATTTGACCATGGGCAATATTGACTCTTATTCTCCAAGGTTCATGCCTGCTTTTACTAGATCCTACTATGTCAAGAAAACCTTGCAAGCGGACGAGACTTATTTGAGGCAAGAGCTCCCTTACCCCGGTGACAATTCTACCACTCTAAGAGTACCCCAAAAATCACCCGAACAAGAAGTGGAAGACAACATGATGTACTATGGTGGCTTGGGTAATAACAAAAATAGTGGCATTGATCTGAACAACCAAGGTGATGCAAATAATGGAGGTATTGACATGAATAATCAAGGCAATACCAATGGTGGAGGGATGGATCAAAATACTCAAGGAATTGATGCCACTCACCAAAGAACTAATACCAAACCAACTACTGATGATGCCACCGATGACAAGGTTGATGAAGCCATTTAGTGCCCCTATTTCCTAAGACTCATGGAAAAAGAAATGGAAAGAGATAAAGAGAAGTATTTAATGGACCTAGCCTGAGCCGGTCTTAAGCTTCCACGAGATTATGATGTGAATCAACTTAAACCACCCGAAGTTGAAGAAAGTGCCATTGACATCATGAAAAAATAGTTCAAGATATTCCAAATGCAACTAGATACAATCAAGCAAAGAGGTCCTAAACCCTTTTCTATCGAAGCATTGTGTCCATTCCCATTTGATAAAAGTCTTGTAATGGCACCATTCCCAATCAATGTAGTGTTTCCCAAATATGACAAGTATGAAGGAACATCAGATCCACAAGATCACTTATGAGAGTTTTGTGCATTGAGCTTAGAGTTCATGCATGATACCACCTATTTAATGAGACTATTCCCAAGAAACTTAGGAGGTATGGCCATGGAGTGGTTTTCTACGTTACCATCCGGCATAAAAACCTTTGAAGAACTAGCTTCAAAATTTGTGGCCCATTACTCATACAACATCAACCATGAGGTCACGATGATAACATTATGTAATACTAAACAAAAGGATGGAGAAGCATTCCTCACTTTCTTACAAAGGTGGAGGATAGTATTTGCTAGGTATCCTAGGAGTGTGCCCGAAAAGGAGAAGATGGATATATTCATTAATAGTTTGAGCAATGAGATGAACTATCGATTGAGAATGCAATGCCCCAAGACATTCCAAGACCTCATAGAAAATGGAGTAACAATAGAAGAAGTGTTGGTTAAGAGTGGAGAACTAAAATTGTATAAAGATAACAAAAATAAATCTAACAACAATAACTCCAACAATGGCACCAATCAGAATAAGAATTGGTTCAATAGCAATAATCGGTATAAAAACAACAATAAGGGAATAGTCAATGACAGGGTGGTTGATTCTAGCAACTTGAAGGTGACTCCATTTTCTCTTACAAGAACACCTCATCAGGTGAATAATGCAAACCAGACCTCCAATGCACCTTCCAACAACAATACTAATAGTGGCAACTAAGGAAGTAATCAAAGGAGTAACAAATCTGATAAATTCTTGGTACCAACTCCTTGTTAGGAATAATGTATCTCAACCTTGGATAATTCCTATTCTTATTATTTGTTTTGTAAATGTATTTTTTGCAAATAATGTAATTAAGTGTGAGTGTACATGTCTAGTTGGCATGTTGATGTGTCACTCCACTTGATGTGTCGCCATCTTGTGCATAAGGAGATCATGACTAAAACGGTCACGACGGATTCCTATGATGCCTAAGAACTATTTAAGGAATGTGCTATGATAGGTGTAAGAGCATCTTATGACTTGGGCCTATTTGGGTGCCCAAGAAGAAGTGGTTGGTGTGTGTAAGAGAATATGCCAAAAATAGGTTGGTATGACAGATTCTCTTACACTTCTCTTGTGATCATTATTTTTGGTAGATTCTATGACAAGCTATCATAGTCTAATTTAGGGATGGATGCCTATTCTTGGGATTGCATGTAACAACTGTGTACATGTGGCTTTGTGCATGGGTCTTGGTGGTTGTGCCTATTTTTGGGTCCAGAGGAGTCTATATATATGATGCTGCTCCTATGGGAGAGATATAACAGAAATTTAAGTCTTGTTGGCTTTGTCTCTCATTTCCTGAAAGAACTTGCATTGCAAGTGTATTGTAATCTTTGTGTTGAAGATAATACATTGTGCAGGTTTTGGAGTGCTGGGGTTTTTTACCGAAAGGTTTTCCCCAGGGTATATCATTGTGTCATTCTCTATTTTTCTGTATGTATGGTATGTGGTTGCAATATCTTTGTTAAAGTAGTTAACGAATCTGAAATTGTAAGGATTTATAAGAATTTGCACAATACTCTCCTATAGAGATTAGCGTAGGAAGCTGTTTCCGCACCTGAGTTTCCTTACACTCCTCAAAGGAACTTCACACCCTTGGGTGAACCCCTCGAAAAGGAATTAAAAACCCTCATGGCTAACAACATCATTAATCTACCTAGCATCCAGCCTTATGAGCCACACAACAAGCCTAGCTGGTGGAGTGCAAATAGCCATTGTGAATACCATAGGATTTGAGGGCACATGACAAATGAGTGCTTTCAGTTAAAGAATGTGGTGCAAGACTTAATCGATAATGGCATGATCACCATTGGTGGACCTCAAAGCAATGAAGACCATATGACTTTTAAACAACCCTTCTATAAACATGACAAAGGGGAGTCATCCAATGGCAAGAAACAAAGAAGTAATAACATTAATTTTGTGCCACCATATGATAATGTTGTGAATGCTATAGTGATCAAAGATCAGCCCCAAAAAGAGACATCCAATGTTATTACTAGGGGGCAGATTTCAAGGATTACCCTATAAGGGGTTCATCCTAAAATTATTAGCACTCTACAGTCCAACATTGTGATCAAGTAATCTTGTACAATAGAAAAACTGTATAGCTTGGTAGATCAGCTACAAAGAACTCCAACACAAATCTCCATCTTGGAGCTATTGAAGCTATCTCCCAACCATAAGGAAATTTTAGAGAAAGCTCTAGTAGAGATGAATGTTCCTACTAACTTAGAAGAGGGGAAGTTTCAAAACATGGTAGGTCATCTCATTGCACCTCATTGCTTGCCATTTTCTGACTAGGATGACATGTCTATTACTCATCCCCAAAATCTACCATTACATATAGAGGTCTTGATTGAATGCCATAGAGTCAAAAGAGCTCTCATAGATGGGGGAGCCGGCCTTAACATTTGCACGTTGAGTCTTGTCAAATCCATAGGGTTATCTGAGTCTTGCATTGACTGTATGAAAAGAATCACCATAAAGGCCTATGATGAAGCTGAAAGAGCCTCCAAAGGCATGATCATATTGCCCATTCAAGTGGGACCTGTCAAAAAGGACACAAATTGCCAAGTATTGGACATGAAGCTAACTTATAATATTTTATTGGGGAGACCATGGATCCATGAGATGCAAGCAGTCCCATCCACGTACCACCAATGCATCAAATTTATGTACATGGGTGAAGAAATCACGGTTGGAGGGGACTCAAATCCGTTCCAATATTGCAATGCACTCAAAACCCTTCATGAGCTATTTATTCCACATAACCAAGAAGGAATTATCCAAAGAGCCACCATTGAAGATATCAAAATGGATGATCCCATGATAACATTAACTGCTACTTCAAACCCTCCTCAAGCTAGCTCATTGACATCAACTAAGGGAAAGGAAAAAGTGAGCTACGAGGGTCCAACTCCAAATGAAGGTTCAAATCAAGCACCTAAATCAGAGATGGTACTTTACAGACCCACGAGAGAAGAAAATGATGAAGCTAAAAAGGATAACTACAAGAAAATGAATGAGATGATGGATGCATTTGACAAGCAATGTAAAATCAGTTCTAAAGGAGTAGGGGAATACTCCGTTTCCTTATTTGACTTGCCCACATCTCCAAGAACACATGAAAGACCATCAAAAGAATACCTACCTCATAAGTATAACTCTTACTTCATGAGAGAAAGTGACAAAGCGACATTTGACAAGGAGGAGAATGAAGTCCTTCCATGGCTTTATCATGACAAAGATGATACCTCAAGTACTCCCATAGAAAGAATTCAGCATATCAACATTCAAACTGATCAGTATAGGAAAGGATTTGAGATAATGCAAAAAATGGGATACAAGGGAAGAGGACCCTTAGGCCAAAGAAATAGAGGTTTATTAGAACCCATTGAACCTTCTTGGAGGGCAAAAGAAGAAAGATCCAAAATAGGCTACCAATACAAAGGAGAAAGCTCCATCCCAATGCAAGACTCATATCCTCAAGTGAACATGTTGGAATCTGATGTAGATAGTGATGACTCCCGAGATTATGAATGGGATACCTTATTTGATGAATCATGCCAGGATAAAGAAGTAGTCACAATACATACTTATGCAAAGATCCCAAGGCAAGAAACTCAACACAATGAAGAACCTAATATACAAGATCTTAACATAGGACAAGCACCTACTAATCCACCATGGATAGATACATTTTGGATGCCTTCAGAGGAGGGAGATTCAAATGTTAGTTTTAATCCGCTCATGGTTTTTCCCACGCTATTTCCTGTAGAAGTTGATGAGGACTCAAGTGAAGGAGATTTCAATCCTTCTTCCATGGGCCATCTCGAGGAAGCTCATGTCATAGATTTAAATGATACAATGTACAAACCATCAAATGAAGTCATGTCCATAAAACCAATTGATGAAAACTTGCCTAATGAAACCTTATCCTTGATAAATCCTCACCTTATTGATTGGGACCAAACCGAGCCAAGTGACTTGCTTTATTTTCCAAATGACCAAGCAATGAACCAATACCTTAATGTGGTTGAACCCTCTTTCACCAATGAATTTGAACCAAACATGATGTGAACAACAGGGGTCCAATCTCTTAGTAAAAATTAAAATAAAATAAAAAATAAAAAAAATGAGAAGTTCTAGTGATGAAAACCACTATGTGGCAGCACTAGAACCAAAAAAAGTAAAGATAAAAGATGTTTCCTATGGTGAAAACCCAACTGTGGCACCAAAGGAAGAGAGCTTGAAAACTCTACTTGAGCATGAGGAAGAAAGGTCACCTATTCTCATAGAGCTGACATAAAAGGTCGACATTGGGACAGAATTGGATCCAAAATTTATACACTTGGCCGCATCACTTACACCTCTAGAAAGAGAGGATTTCATCAATTTTTTCCAAGAACAACAAGTGAACTTTGCATGGTCATATGCTAACATGCCCAGATTGGATCCTGACTTCATAATGCATTATTTGAATGTTAGACCAGGGGTTAAGCTTGCCAAGCAAAAGTTGAGAAAAATGCACCCACATATAGCTCTCTTAGTCAAGGAAAAATTAGAAAAATTGTTGAAGGTGGGATTCATAAGAGCAATAACCTATGCTGAATAGATATCTAACATTGTACCGGTCACAAAACATGACAAATCCATTCGTGTATGCACAAATTTTAGAGACTTGAATCTTGCATGTCCTAAGGATGACTTCCCACTTCTGAGCATTGATGCAATAGCTGACTTGACAGTGGGTCACTCCATGTAATCATTAATGGATGGTTTCAGTGGATATAATCAGATAACAATTGCACCCAAAGACCAAGAGAAGATAGCTTTTACATGTCCTTGGGGTACCTTTTGTTGGAACGTCATGCCCTTCAGCCTTAAAAATGTTGGAGCCACATATCAAAGGGCAATGAAAACTATCTTCCATGACATGATGCACACATTTTTAGAGGATTATGTGGATAAAATATTGGTCAAGTCCCACAAAAGAGAAGATCACCTACAAATTTTGAAAAAGATATTCATTCGGTTGGAGCAATTCAAAGTGAGACTAAACCCAAAGAAATGTGCCTTTGGTGTCAAATCTGGCAAATTGTTAGGCTATATAGTTTCAGCAAAAGGAATTGAAGTGGATCTAGAAAAAGTACAAGCAATAATGGATATGGAGATTCCAAAGAACATAAGTCAAATGAGGTCTCTACAAGGCAAAATACAATCCATAAGAAGGTTCATTTCTCAATTGGTCGAAAAATGTCATTCATTCACAAGGTTGCTACATAAAGATACTATGTTCATGTGGGATGATGAATGTGACCAAGCCTTCACTTTATTGAAGATTTATCTAATAAATCCACCTATCCTAATGCCACCAATCAAGGGAAAACCGTTGCTGCTGACATATCCGCTATCGAAAGGTCTCTAGGAGTGCTTTTGGCGCAAGAAGATGAACAAGGAAAAGAAAGAGAAATCTACTATTTGAGTAGGACATTGATCAAATACGAACTTAACTACACATTCATGGAAAGGGCTTGTCTAGCGATTGTTTTTGCATCTTAAAAATTGAGACATTATATGTTGATGCACAAGGTAAAGCTAATTGCCAAAATTGATCCTCTAAAGTATTTGCTAAGTAAAACTTCCTTAATGGGCAGGATAGCAAAATGGGTCATGATATTGAGTGAGCTCAACATTGAATATGTGGATAGGAAGGCAATAAAAGGACAAGTGATAGCAGATCACTTAGCTGAAAACCCAATGACTTCTACACAAACTATTCAAGTGGAATTTCCAAATTCCACCATTGTAAACATAGAAGCAAAGACATGGAAGTTATACTTTGATGGCTCATATACACAAGGAGGTTTCGGGGCTGACATATTAATGGTTACTCCTCAAGGGTACACCATTCCTAAGTCCTACAAGCTCTTGTTCCCATGCACAAACAATATAGCAGAATATGAGGCTCTAGTCATTGGCATCAAAATAGCTTTAGAATGGAACATCATTGAGCTACAAATATATGGAGATTCTCAACTCATAATCAATCAAGTCAACAATGAATACAACACTAAAGATGAAAAGCTAATGCCATATAAGACCATGATTGATAGATGGAAGAAGTACTTTGCCTTGATCACTTTTGAGCAGATTTTGAGAGAGAAAAATAGAGTAGCTGATGCAATGGCCACCTTGGCTTCCTTGTTACAAAAACTAGATCAAAATGAGAAGTACGAGTTCTTGGTGGAAGAGTTGGTAAAACCAGCATTTGACCTTCTCGAAACCCAAATTATTGCCCTACTTCATGGACATGACTCACCTTGGTACGACCCTATCTATACATATCTCAAAGACCAAGTGCTACCTTTAGACCAATCCCGAGCCCAAAAATGAAACTTCATACGCCAATCAGCCCGTTACATAATCCTTTCAGAAACATTGTATCGTAAGGGTCTTGATGGGATGTTACTTAGATGTCTAGGGGAAGAAGAGTCTAAGTTAGCTTTACATGAGGTTTACGAAGGCATTTGCGGGTCATACTCAAGTAGTTTAAACCTAGCTAAGAAGATCCTTCGCTTAGGGTATTTCTGGAAGACCTTAGAAAAAGATGCTTGTCACTTTGTCAGGATATGCAGCAAATGTCAATATCATGGTGACATGATACATGTACCAACACAATAATTGCACCCATTTGTTACACCATGGCCATTCTATCAATGGGGATTTGACTTGATTGGTGTCATATACCCACCTTCTTCAAATGGGCACAAATACATCATAACCGCAATGAAGTATTTCACTAAGTGGGTCAAAGCGGTTCCTTTGATCATGGCCATGGGTAAAAAAATTTCCATGTTCATCTTGAATCATATCATTTGTAGATATGGTATTCTTGCCATGCCATAATAACAGATAATGGAAAGCAATTTAAAAACAAGGATGTGGATGAACTTTGTGCTACATTTCATATCACTCACCATTCTTCATCCATTTATTATCCTCAAGGAAATGGACAAGCCGAAGCTACAAATAAGAACATTTTGAAAATCTTGAAGAGATCGATAAATAAATCAGGAAGAGATTGGCATGTGCAAATTAATCCAGCATTATGGGCCTATAGAACTAGCATTCGAACACCTATGGGAGCCACACCATTTTCATTAGTCTATGGAGCTGAAGCAGTTCTACCATTGGAGGTCAAAATTCTATCCTTACAAGTGTCATTTCAAGGGTTGATAACAGATGAAGACTATAGAGTCACTAGACTTCAACAATTGGAGTTGTTAGAAGAACACCAAACACAAGCCTATGAGCATGTGAAAGTGTATCAAAATAGAATCTCATAAAACTACAATAAGCATATCAAACCGAGAGTCTTTCAGGTAGGAGACTTAGTGTTAAGAGAAAACCCAAAGAATCAAGCTGACAGAGAAAAGAAAGGAAAATGGGAGGCTAATTAGCTTGGTCTGTTCATCATTGTGTCTTCATTTGGAATGGGAACCTATAAGTTATCAGATTGTGAAGGAGAGGAACTCCAAGAACCTATCAACATCATTCATCTCAAAAGGTTCTACACATGAGGTAGCTGAAAGAGTATAAAGAGTATCAGATGAGGAGCATCATATTTATTGTACATAGTCAAAGAGATCTTGAAAAATACAAAAAAATTGAAAAAAAGAAAAATACAAAAAAATTTGAAAACTTAAAAAAAAAACAAAAAAAGTGCCTTGGTGAAAACCTAGCAATAGGCACCTTGGTAGCAAAAAAAGTGAAAAAGAAAAAAAGAAAAAATCCAAAGAGTGAAAACTTGGTAAACAAGCACTTTTTGTTCCCTTAACTCTATCTTCCCAAGTTACATGTGTACATATTGCATTTCAAACATCCCATTTGTAAAACTGTCATTGCATCCGTCATTTGTGCATAGTCATAATAAAGCCTTTTAGTCACATTGTTGTATTTCCTACAGCCCTAAGTTTGTACCAAGATCACATTTATCACTTGGGGGCAGGAAAGGATTGGAAATTTGGTACCAAATGGAGTCAATAAGTGCTACAATCAGTCATGTCAGAGAGAGACTTATCAGAGCTTCATAAGAGTGGAAAGTTTGTTGAACCTTTGATGGATATCATTGTTCAAAACCAAGTAGTTGATCCTACAACAAGATCCTTGAGCCTTCATTGCCTTTATTATTTGAGATTAAAAATTGACAAAACACCTTAAAGATTAGAATGCTTGGAAATACTTTTTGAAAATCATGAAACATTGCAAAACACTTGAAGCTTTCTTTTGATAATCTTTACAAAATTGACTTTTATCACATCTTTTTAGCTAATCGATGATGTTTCGACTAGATTAGCCATGATAGAGACATGATATTTTCTTGCCTTTGAGTGATTGTTTTAAGGAAGATTCATCAACTTATGAGAGTTCATCTAACGACATGGTCATCAAAGAACCATCGAGGACTATCCCATAAGAGGAAGGATTGACCTTTTCTTGTTTATGCAAACAGATCCCTTGGCTATTTAGATCTTCCATATCTTAATACCAAAAATCCACTTGCAACATTGAATCCGTTGACACCGGTATTTAGACTCCCATAGTTTTGTCATCCAACTAGTGAGGGTTGTACTAGGTTCAAAAAGAGGTTACCAAAAGTGATAAAAAATGGTATTCATATCATCATGATGTGGTCAGTGATGATTATACTTTCTTTTTGGTCCCAAAATTCTCAATGATGAAAATTTATCTCCATGACATTTCTTTGCTAAAAGCTGGTGACACTTAGGTTGCATTGCATTGCATTATCATGTTAGATTAATTGCATTTGTTTGTGGTTAATTTTCCAAGGACAAGGGGGTACATCAATAATCTTGGTTAGTCAAAACATTAAAGAAATGAGGGGTTCAAACAAATGTCTTACTCTTGATAAATCAAAACAAAGAAAATGAGATTATTTTTTGCATTCATGCATAGCATTAATCATTAATCATTATCCATATGCCAGAAAAGAAAGAAAAAGAAAAAGAATCATACATCATTTACATACATGTAGTTAAGGATAGAATTGCATACATTGAAAAAAATAAAAAATAAAAAACATAGGGGCATTTACATATGCATTTCCATAAAACATTTTGCATCAATACATTGAGAAATAGAGAAAAATATGTCATACATCAATACATCATTGAATTCATTTATTTATATCATAAGATAAGATAACTGCATCCATAGCATAAATCAAAGTAAATGCATAAAACATCATATAGCTGCATAAAAGATAATCTCATAACAACTCATCAAGAAAAACCAAGGAGTATATCATCATATATCATCAAAAAAAGTGTTCATCAATGATTCATCAAATTAGTATATCAAGATACAATGTCATACAAAGTGATACATCAAATGTTCCGATCAATCAAATAACATGACATGTGATACAAGGACATCAACAATGCATGAATATGTCATCAATCAATCAAGATCCCGTAGCACCAGATCCATCTAGACCTCTACCATCCTGTGGAGGAGGAGCCTGAGAAGTGCTCACCCTGCTTTGTCTCTGAACCATAGCAGACATAAACTACTACATCAAGGTAGCAACCTGATCTAAATGCCCAACAATAGTGGATACATCTATTCGTAGTGACTACACATCCCGTGATAAAGTACCAATAGTAGGAGCATCCTATGAACTCTATCCCTGATCCTATGGCTGCTGAACCTGTGTAGGCACCTGCTGTGTCAGAACCTAATCCTGCTATGCTAGACCATCATCTTGCTGAGCCAAGGAAACTCTCTGCAACTAAACCAAAGGATCTAATCCACATGGAATCTACCTAGCAGCATCAAACTGAGCATGTCTCTCTTGTCTCTTTTGTCTATGAGCTCTATGCTGTCTATCTACTACTCTAGGATGTACATCAACTACATCATCATGTCCTCTAGCACGATCTCTATCTCTAGCATGCCCACCTCTCACCTGTACTCAACCAATAACTGGAGGATCTCTTTGTCCTCACCATCTCTGCCATCTACCACCACCACCACCACCTCGACCCGGGATAGGCTCTGCTAGATCAGTGAAACAAGAAAACCTGTTATGAGCCCACCAATTTGCATACTCATGAGACATACTTGCATCTGCCATACCAGAAAGCATCTCCCATTTGCAGTAAGCCATACCAGCAATCTGATCCAATGTGAACTGATAATCAATGAGAGGACCCCACATAGATCTCTCTACTTATACTCAAGCATATAGTGCTGCACCCTGAGGCATATCTTGTATCTGACCATACTGTCTAGAAACTCTGCCAAAGGATAAGCACTCAATAGTAGTAGTAGTACAACCAATCATCTAGTGAGGGGAAAAAATATAAGGTAACTCATCATCATCCTCTCTCCAGCGCTCACAACCAAATATGGTCACCATAGAACCTGATCAAGATCATCAACCTGTTGTCGCCAGTAAACAAGATGACCCAGATGGTGCTAAACAACCATACCACTATATAGAAAAGCATATGGAAAACCACACTGTCGAACCTTGTTAGAAATAGGCCTAGTGATGGGAAGATGCTCCCATATCCACAACTGGAGAATAACTACACTAGCTGACAAAGAAGCACTCTCTCTATAGACTACCTCATGAAAATCATGATAGAGCTATGTAAGAATGCATGAACCCCAGTCAAAGCATTGAGGATGAGCAAGAAAATCCTCCAGAATCCTACCCCATCTAACAGGAAAACCATGACTTCACTGGTCGGGAAGAAGCAAACCACTGATCAGTGCACCAAGTACCGCTGGCAATGTAGGAAATGAAGCAAACTGAGGCTAGGTGATAGTGTCGTAATCAATAGAGTTGTCCTCAAACACTTTTCGATAGACTATGGAATCATATATGGAATCATAATAAACTACCTCTCCTCTACATGGGATACGTAGCAATCTATACACATCCTCAGGTGTGATAGTCATCTCTCCAAAAGGCAAATAGAATGTATTGTTGTCAGAGTGCCATCGCTCTACCACTGCAGTCAACAAACCATGGCTCAACTAGAACCATGGAAGGTCAAGAAGGAAACTCAATCCTCACAACTCGATCACATGAAACTCAGCATCCGTAAGTGTCTAACCCAAATCAGTGATCCAAGATGCAATTGTCCGGATGTACAGAGTAGGAAAGTTTGCCTGTTGGCAAAACAAAGGAATCATATTAGTATACCATATTAAGGAACTTTCTCAAGTCAATCAATTCTATCAAAAATATCAAGCAATCATACCCAGTACCATTTGTTCATGTCTCTGTATCCTGAGAATGAAGCAATAGTATCAAATCATATCAGCTTTCACACTGATTGATTTATCTTATCCTATCCTAATCAGATTGACAAAACACATTTGTTGGTACCACTATCCTGATATCCTAATCCATTGTTTTTGTTGAACACAATAGACCTAATCTCATCATTCGAATCGATCATTTGAAGTCATCAAATTTTTCATCAGCACAAATCAAGTACAAGTGCAAAATTTTTCAAAAGTCTGCAGGTGTGATTTTAATCATACCAGGCGACATTTCTCTTAAGCGGTACCAAAAATTTGTTACGTGACACTTTGTAGGTGTTACATGATAATTCTCATGCCAAGCAACATTGAATCATGCTAGGCGATAATGAAATCTGGCCTAGGTGACAGTGAATTACTAGGGTTTCCTACGCGGTAAAATATGTTAAAATTGGCATTTCTGCCCTAGCTTTACACGTGAACATTCTGTTCTTAGGTTTCTTAGGTGACATTTTACTACATGGCTGCATGAGTAAAAAGTGCAGATGTGACAGTGAAAAGGTCTAGGCGATAATGAAATATTCCTAGGTGTGAATTTGCATATTCAAGGCAACGATGAAATGAAAAAATGCAAAAAATGCTAATAAATGAGCAATAAATGCAAAGAGGGAGTTTGAAATAAATCACTAGAGGTCCATAGTCAGGTGGCCTCACATATCACTGACGCCTCTTGAATCGATGCTCTCTGATAGGGACAACCATCTCAAAATTCACCGCAGGACCAGAGCAAAATCACCAAAGTCAAAAAGTGCAAATGAATAGTAAATCAAAGTTTTTAAACCTATTTAAGCTATTTTGACCTAATTTTGGAGTTGAAAATTGGCTTAGACCTATATATTGACCTATCAAATGAACCGGGGCATATTCTTGAATCATGGTATATCATCAAGATTTTTTAGAAATGAAAACATATTGAATCAACATCATCAAATTTTTCAAATCAAGCAATGAATATGTTTTAATTTCTGAGGGGGCAATAGAGAATCATATCAAACATCATTGGAATTAGTGGGGCATCAAATTTTTTTTTTTGGAATCATTATCTGAAGCATATCATTTTATCAGTATCAGAGCAGTTTATCATATCAAATCAGAGGCAACAATCAATATCATATCAGAGGCATATCAGTTTCATATCAAAGGCATATAAATGAAAAAGCAATCAGGACCTAAAAGCAATCAGGACTCAAAAGAATCTTTGAATCAATGTTCTTCGAACATCAATTCAAAGAGGGGCATTTGTAGACACGCAAAAATGGACAAGTGCTTTTAAATTGCAAAAAATCAATAAATGGCTTAAAATCATCAAAATGCACTAATTCAATAGAAAAAGGATCAAATCAATTAAAATGGACATAATTAAATAAAGTTGGACAAAATTAATTAAAGCAAAGGAAAAATCAAATAATGAGGTTAAATAATTAAATCAAATCCTAAAGGGGTGAAAAGCACTACATAATTGATTTTAATCAATTAGTTGTATAGTTGTTTAAATCAAAAATCAAAATGAATCTATTACCCTTACATGGCTAAATTTAATTAATTAATTGAATTTAATAATTCCTAATATCTTTCAAAAAAGTCAAGAAACTGATGAAGGGTGCTCCCCTTAATACCACAAACACATAACAGAAACAGAGAAACAACAACAACAATACGCAAGAATAGAAAATTGGCTTCTTATTATCTCCACAAATGTGGAATTACAAACTTTCAGAATTACAATATGCAAAGCCACATGGGCATTCCTTACAATATTCTGTAGGACAAAGCCTCGAATCAATACCCAGATCTACTACCCAAAACTGCCCTAGACAACACTACGGGCCTTCTTTATATAGGCATTTTCCACCGCTCGAGAAGGTTCCAAAAATTTAGCCCTAAGGGCTGACCAAACTTAGAATTATTTTATTTTTCAATTTATTACATCAAAGTTGGCTCAAAATAACTTTTGAAACCTGAACAAAAATTTTGAAGGAAAATTATTTTCTACCATTTCAGGTGACCCAACTTCCAGAGACCATAAGTCATCACCAGTTGACCCGATTGACTATTATAACCCCATTTCAGAAAGGCCACGAAGCACTCTACAGGCTTGACTTGCACAAGCACCTGTCATGCAAATTTTCAACCTCATCCGAGACCTCTAAAGCCTTCAAAACTGAGTTCAAAGTTTCTGTACCCTACTGCCAATACTGAAAATCTTTAATATCTTCAAAACTAGGCTTGATCTAGCCATGAAACTTTACTGGTAGGCTAATATGACTGAGATGAACCTCCACATGTAAAATCAGAACATTCTGAGATTTATGACCAACTTACTAAAAACAACAAGTTTCCATAAATAGCAGCTCTGCACAAGATAGCCCTTATTGAATATAAAAATAGAAATATTTTTGGGTGATGCAAGATTGCTCTTACACCCAGGATGCTCCTGCATCAGAAACCAATGAAAATTGATGACAAAAAGACACAAATCATTCAAAAAGAATGAATCTCAATCACTCATTTTAAAGTTTCAATCTCAACCACTCAATTTTGTCCTTTTGCCTAAAGCTTTGAGACAAACATTTAAATTGTCCCCCCATTTATGAACAAAGCAAAGTATTTGACTCAACCAAGGGTTAATCATGATTACTTCACTCCACTCCCTACCCTCGGGAATTTACTATAAATATGAAGCATTTTGAGAGTAATTGATGATCTTAGAAATTCATTTGCAAAGCATTGTTACTATAGGCAATTGAAGAGCATTCTAAGAGCATTTAAGAGCATTTAGAGTAGTTGCATTATACTTTTGTCAATTTGAGCTAGAATCATCATCATAGAAGCATTGTAGAAGCATAGAACATCATACATTCTCATTTTAGAAGTGTCACTAGTGGAGATTTGAGCTGAGAGCTTCACTTACCACATCTTTCTAGAGAGCCATGAGATGCTATAGATCTTAGTTTCATTTTTAAATAGATTTGCATTGTATTTACTTTAGAATTATTGCTAATTTGTTCTTAATTTCATGAAGGTGATTATCATCATCACTAGGAGTTTTTGTTTTATATTGATCATCAAGCAATTTATTATTTGAATAGTCAATGTAAGTTGAATTAGAGACACATGAGAAGGGTTGAGTTCTTGCAAAGTTATACATTTGTGTTGAAACATAGGAGTGGTAAGTTAAATAAGGTAGTTGATGATTTGAGTAGAATAATTAACTTGTTGATAGAGATGAGAGTTGAAATGCTTGG
This sequence comes from Chamaecyparis obtusa, assembly GCA_027943335.1. Lineage (NCBI taxonomy): Eukaryota > Viridiplantae > Streptophyta > Pinopsida > Cupressales > Cupressaceae > Chamaecyparis > Chamaecyparis obtusa. The sequence continues at coordinate 1,609,143 of BSBK01003182.1, forward strand.
ATATGATGAATTGAAGAACTTATATGAGGATGACCCTAATTTTGTATAACCTTGGAAAGCTTGTAGCGAGATTTTTGTTGCATAACGAACCAAATGGTTGGATTATTTCATTTAGAAAGGTATTTTATTTAGAGCATCTCAAGTATATATATATATAGGATTTCAATGAGGGATAGCCTCATTAAATAAAAACATCATGGGGGATTAGCTAGACACTTTGGTATTGACAAGGTAGTGGCTTTGGTAAGTGAGAATTACTTTCGACCTTAGATTCAAAAGGATGTAAGGAAATTTGTTCAAAGTTGTAGAATTTGTCAAGTTGCTAAAGGAAGAAATCATAATGCAAGATTTTATACACCTTTGACAGTTCCTAATAGACCATGAGAAGATATTAGTATGGATTTCATACTTGGATTACCAAGGACACAAAGATATTTGAGGTAGTGTATAGATTTTATAAGATGTCACTTTTCATTCCTTGTAAGAAGAATACAGATGCAATACATGTAGCTGACTTATTTTTCAAAGAAGTTGTGAGATTGCATGGATTACCTACAAGAATTATGCAATACATAGATGGTAAGTTTGTTGGTTATTTTTTGGAGGACACTTTGGAAGAAGATGGATACTGATTTGAAGTTTAGTTCTACATTTCATTCATGGGATAATGGATGAACATAGGTATTAAATAAGAGTTTAGGTAACTTTTTGATGTGTTTGGTTGGAGAGAAGACTAGAAATTGGGATCTAATCCTTGATCAAACCAAGTTTTCATATAATAATTCAGTGAATAGGAGTACAGGGAAGATACCATTTGAGATAGTGATAGGGATGAATCCTAAGGGAATATCAAATTGGAGAGATATTATTCATGAATTCAAGAGGAGTGAAGAAGGAGAATAATTGAAAGAACACAAGAAATCATTTCGTATTAAGGTGAAAGAGCATTTGGAGAAAATGAATTAGAAGTATAAGGAGAGAGGAGATGAAAAATGGAGACATAAAGAATTCAAAGTAGGAGATGAAGTGATGGTTTATTTGAAGAAAGGAAGATTTCCTATTGGAACATATCACAAGATGAAGATGAGGAATTTTGGACCATGTAAGATCTTGAGAAGATTTGATTCAAGGAATGCTTATAAAGTGGATTTACCTAATAATATGGACATATCTTCTATATTCAATGTTACAAATTTGTACACATATCATGAGGTATATTTTAGTGAGAATGATAGATCAGATGTTGAAAAAGAGTGTCCTAAGAAACAAATGGATAAGATAGAAGAGATTTTGGATAGTAGAATTGGTAGAAGCACAAGAGGTAACTTAGTACATATAATTTCTTGTCAAATGGAAGGAAAAACCAATTAAAGATTCTTCATGGATTTCATAGGCTGAGATTAATAATCTTGGTTTTCCTCTAGCCCTAGAAAAGTGAGAGGCTCACTTTTAAATAACTCCAAGTGTCTGATGCAGGAGAATCTTGGGTTCCTTGGCAATCTTTCATCAACCAAAAACAATTATTTTATGTTTTCTTGTTTGTATAGTTCCTGAGTTTCCTTTAATGCACCTCCAATTCAAATCATTTTTAGTTGTGCACCTTGTGGCATGTTCCTAGAATCATGGTGAACATATTCCTATGTCTACATCTCATTCTATTACTTCAAAAATGAGATATCATGGATTCTTGGAGGGACTTAACTATTCTTCACATTTTGTGGTCAGTTTGTGTTTTTTGATCTCATAGAGGAATTTTTCAATCAACGAAGCATAATGATGCATTTATCAATGTTGTTACACATGTCATTGACCTGCTTGAGGGAGAAAAATTCATGTTTTGACTATTTGAGAGAGATCCTTATGATGTAGGTCTTGACCTATCTTTTTTAATACATTTTCTTCACATTGGGAAATGTAATCTTTTGAGGCCGACTTGTTAGTTGTGCAACTGCATAAATTTAGGTAGTTGTTCCTAGTTTGAGAGAGAGATTAGAGTTCAAAATAAGATTATATCTTAGGAATTTTAGGCTAAGGAATTTCCTTGAATAATCAGGCATGTATGACTGGATTGTAAGACTACATTTTGCAATTCCAATATTGTAGTTGATCTTTTTTTAATGTGAAGGTTGATCTAGTGTTTATCTTAATTATTCTTGATTGTTTCTATTGTTTAACTCTTACTATATAAATTAGATATATTTCTTTGAGGTCCCTCTACCCATGACTACACCAAGTTTCATTTGTTGACAGAGTATGAAGACATAATCCAAAATATAAAATTTTAAACATTCAAACGCTCAACTAGGATAAAAAATAATGCATCCAATCCAATTGAAACATCAAATCAAATAGATTTAATAAGATCAAAATGGTTAAAAATGAATGAAATTCTTCTCAAAATATGGATCAAATAACAAAAGTAGATATATTCAAATGTTTGTTCTTGATTTTGACATCATGTCTTTTTAAAAACTCCAAGATGTCTTTTGTGTAGAGAAGCAATGATGAAGCATGATATTTTATTTATTTTCTACTTGTAGGGTTAATTCATATTAGTATGCAAATTATTCTAAAGACATGATCACCAAAGAGTCATAGAGGACAATTGCATATGAAAAGGATTAATTCTTTGTTTGTTTACACAAAAGGATGCCTTAGAAATTTAGGTTTCCATATTTTAATGTTAGGATCCACTTGCAACATTGAATCTGATGAAAGTGATATTAATACTATCATGGTTGAAAATATAACCAGTGAGGGTTGTACAAATTTCAGTGACCCGCAAAAATTTCAATGATGATAATTACAATCTAAAAAGATCCAGTGAAAAGTGACAATATTTTAGTTGCATTTTCACATTGCATTCATTTTAGATTAATATTTCATTTGAAATCATTATAATATTTCTCAAGGAGGGTTTAAATTAATCAAGGTTAACTCATCAAAATTCTCCTTTAGGTGTAATATATAGGACTTTAACAAAAATAATGCATTTTTATTTAGGTGCATATAACTCATTGCACTACGTAGTTAAGTAAATCATTAATCATCATCATTAGTCACATTCCATTTAGATTTAGGTACATTTAATGTGCATATTAAGATCATATCATTATCCATTATCTTTAAGTTTCATAATCATTTAGATTGAATTTAGGTTCATTATCCATTATGCATTTATCATTTAGGTGTATCTCATAGTCATTTAGGTGGCATTTCATTAACATAATTAAAATTATTTATATCATTATTGCATTACATGTACATAAACATTGCATCATCATATAGAGCATAAAATCATTGCATCCATAAAGATAAACCATCGTATAAGTATTTCTCATACATTATCCATCTACTTAATGCATCCATATAAGCATTACCTATGTAATTAAGTCATTTGTTTATGCACTGTAAGTATCATTGTGCATCCATACATAAACATCAAACCAAAGTAAAGTGCATCCATATATCCTACATAGAAAATATAAAAACATGCATAGATAATCATATATAACTATATCCATCTGCATCATGTATATAGATCATCAAAAATCATAAAGTCCAGTATTTAATGAGATCAAAGGAGAAAATCATGAGTATCAAGATGGGTAATAAAGCTATACCAAGTGTCCATATCAAATGTCCAAATATCAATATAAATCATCAAGAATCTCAAATCATGGTACATAAAAAAATCAAAGGTACATCAATATACATATGATCAATAGGGGTAATCTAACTTTGTTCATCCCCTATACCCATGTCTGCACCTCCATTTGAAGGAGGACCACTACTAGTGCTAGCATCTAGATCACCCTATGGTATCTATGATGTATTTTTACCCACAGGAGACCCTCTCTAATTACATGTCTGACTAGAATGACACTACTAAAAATATTGAAAATGAGCCACCTTTTATACTAACCCCTGCATGAATCTCATAGCCTATGCAATCTGACTTTGCAAAGCTATCATACCTTCTTGTACTATTTGTATATCTTAACTCATAGGAGTAGGAGCTATAGGAGAAATAGTAATAATAAAAGGAGCTAGAGTAACTGATTGTCCACCCTTTCTAGCTTCTTGATGACCTAGAGATGCCCATCAATGAACCAAAACAACTCTAGTCCTAGGAGGAACCTATCCACCAATCTATCTAGAAGGAGCATGGCCACCTCGAGCCCTAACTCTTCTATCACCATCACCACCCTAAAAACCACCATCTCCACCACCAACCTATCCTTAATCACCATCAGCACCTCCAAGAGCAACTATGACTAACCCACCTCTTCCTTGCACAACCCTAGCAGGAGCACCACTAGTAGCTCTACCTACTCTCCTACCTTGAGGAAATTTGACTTTGCCTCCTTAGATTCTATCTTTCTCTTTTGTTGAAGTCCCTCATCATCATCATCATCATCATCGGTCTCATCAGAATTTGGATCATCAATGTCCAGAACTGGTCTGCTAGATTCGTGAACTTCTGAAAAAGATGTTGTACTATCAACTGGGAATACTCAACTATAATCTCTACATCTATAATATTTGATTGATAGTCCCACAACATAGCATGGTGACTGATAACCTCATCAAGAGAAATCTTATAATCCACACAAGGTCCCCATAGTAATCTCTCTTCATGTACCCATGCATAAATTGTTAGTCATTCTGGTATGCCCTCTCAAGAATGAGTGGAGTGTAACCAATCAACCATCATGGCTTGAACATAATGGGAAAATCACAAGAATTATTTGTCCAAGGCTCACAACAAATATATGACCTACAACAAACTAAATATATATCATCTAACATGAATCTCTAATAATCTAGTTTTCCTAGACGTGGTTGGACTATCGCTCTGTGAGAAGCATAGATATATGGTTGTTCTGTGGGGTGAACCATGTTTTCAATCGGCCTAGAAATTGAAGATTCTCCCATGCCCATACTTGTATAAGCACTACACCTTCACAAAGTGTTGCACTACACTAATAAACCGCTTGGTGAAAATCATGATATAAATACATTAGAACACAAGCTCCCCATGCAAATCTTTATAGATGAGCAATCATATCCTTGAGGATCCTGCCCCATCCAATGGAAAATCCTTATCCTCTCATGTCTAGCATTAGGAAGATTCCAATAAAAGCTTCCAAGACTAATGGGAGTGCATCATATCTTTGTCTCATTAGTTTCCAATGAATCATCTGATTGCTAATAGTCACATCACCAAATAATCTCTTGCAAGTTGCACCATCATAAACCTTATCGAAATAGACCAACTCACCCATGATTGAAATCCTCAATATCTGATATATATCCTCAAGGGTGATGGTCATATTTCCCATTGAAAGGTGGAAATTATTATGGTCTAAGTGCCTCTCTTGACCAATGTTGTTAATAAACCCATGTTCACTTGGAACTGGGGCATATCCAACAGAAACCAAAGACCACAATGACCAATCACAAGCCTCTTAGAAGCAGTCAAATCTAAAATCATGTTGAAAGGTCATGGATACTGACCCCTCATATTAATTTTCTAAAAGGAAACCTATTTTAAAAATTCAAACACATTTCCATCAGTAAACATCATCAAATTGATCACCAAGTGTCAATCAAGTATCGTATCATCTACTTGCTCAACTTTGAGTGCACCAAATTTTTCTCCTCTATATCTTAACGAAAAAAAATAAACCTATCAACCTATTAGATTGACACCAATACCACATCAATCAAGTGATTTAGACTAACATCATATAAAATTGACTTTACAACAATATCACATCATCAGTACCCTATCTATAAAATCATTGACATTGATCGGATCTAAAAATCAATCAAAATGTTGAGTTGACCAAATACAAAAATTGTAAAAAAAAAATGCACAGGAGACATTTTGTTAGCTATAGGAAACAAAAGACCTAAGCGACAACAAAATTTCCATAGGTGCAACAAAAAATTTGTAGCCATTGAAACATTGCATAGGTGACAAACAAAGTTGTGTAGGCGACATTAAAAAGTACAAAAGTGGTTTTGCAAGAATAGGTACCACAAAAATTTGTGTAGGTGACATAACAAGCCTAATTGTGCCATAGATCAAATGACAAACCAAGGAATATAGGTACTGATACTAACTATGGAGGCAATAAATAAAATGGTACAAGCGACAAAATAGGTAAAAAATTTAGAAAATCATAAATTTTGATGCTTAAATCAATCTAAAATCCAATGAAATGCGAAAAAACAAAGCTAGGATTTGAGACATACTAATGCTACATACACCTAAGATCCTTGGATCTCCTCCCCTTCTCAAAATGATGCTCCTAAATCGAGACTACCATGTTTTCAGTGAGGAGGTAAAAAAGGATTAGAGAGAAAAAAGTTAAAAGGGAGTTTAAAAAAAGAATAGGTAAAAAGTAATTTTGAGCCTATATATACCCACATTTGACCTTTAAAAGGGGTATTTTTACCTATTTTATAAAAAATGAGCCATTTTATCAACATTTTTCACCGGATTATTAATCAAATTCAAATTTTCATATCAGGAAACAAATCAAAATTAGAATTTTAAATCGCTCAAAATCATTTCGATTCATTTCTTGAGGGGGCATACGATCATCAGAGCATGAAATCTTCAAAATCCAGATATTTTTCAAAATTAGGGACATTGAATGTCAAAAATTCAAAATTACAATTGGGGCATCAAAATTAATCATAATCAAAATCAGAGATCCATATTAGAGTTTTATCATCAATAGGGGCAACATCACATCATTGAATCGATCAGACCAGTATCGGGACATCAAATCATTGCAATTGAAGATCAGGCATCAGATATTCTTTGAACCAACATTCTTCACACATTGATTCAAACAAGGGTAAATGTATACACCTAAAAATGGTCAAATAAAACATTAATTAAATTCAAGCCATTTGGATGAATTAAAATAAAAAAATTGAATAACTATGTAATTGAATTAACACATTAATTATATAGTTTGTTTATTAAATCCAACCCTTTCAATAATCAATACATGGATAACTAGTTAATTCTTTTAAATTAATTACTCCTAAAACCTCTCACCTACCACTACATGACAAAATTTGAATCAACCAATGAGAGAGGAGAAATATGTTTACATGGATCAGTAAACGCCTTTGCTATCTTGACCATCCAATCTTGAGAATCAATCTTGTCCCTTCAAATTGGACACATCATCAAACTTAATCTAAAATACACCTTGATCATGGTTATCTTAACTCACCACCCTATACCTTGGGAAATCCTATAAATAGTATGTATAATTAGAGTAATTCATCTCTCAATTTTCATAGCAAGTGCATTATAGTCATTTTAGATTCATTTCCGTTAGGATATCATAGTGAGTGAGTTCATTTACCTTAGATTGATCATACAATGACATCATAATTTAGTATAGAATTTACATCAATTTCTATCAATATTGCATCATATATCATAGCCTTATCCATCTTTGCATATTCTCATATTATAGATTGTCACTTGAGGGTCTAATGTAGTTAAGATCACACTTCAAGTCCTTGTAATTAGAGATCCATAGGATTCTCTTGACTCTTTCATTTCAAATTTCTTAATTAGATAGATCTAATGATTTTGATTTGAAATCATGTTGAATTAATGTCTTATGAAAGTTTGTAAACAATTTACACACACACATACCCCTATCTACCAAAATTTTTCAAAGCCACCTCAGTGCGCTAATTTTTCAAGGTAGAATTGACTAGCATAACACAACTTTCTAGACTTTTAATTCTCCTTTAGCTCTCTGTCTCTTTGAGATGAGTGGAAATAAGCATAACATAGCTTTCTATCCTTTTTACTTGTCTCCCTTTCTCTCTTATCCTCCCATAAATCACATAGCATAACACAACTTGATAGCTTGTCAGATTCACAGTCTCTCTCTTCTTTCCACGCACTCATGGTTATGCTAGTGGGTTAGATCATGGATTTTGTATCATCTATGGTAATTCCATTTCCCTTTCTATGTGATCACTTATGCTCTTGCAATAGCTTTCTAGATATGATATTAGTGGATGGGACATTTTCGATCTAGGTCCCTTTCACTAGTTGATTTGGAGTCTTGTTTTTAGTAATAACCTCTTTTGTGTGTTTTTTTTTGTCTTTATCTTTTCTTTTTTTTTTCTTTGTTTTTGTACCCTTGCGCATGGATGTGGATTTGAGATCCTTCGTTTGGGGGATTATGTCCTTGAACTTAGTGATGTATCATCTCTTTTTCAATTTTCCCATGATCATCTCTCTCTTTCATCATTTATGTTGTCTTCCTTTACCATGAGCATGAAATTGTCTCATACTCCTACTAAAGTGGGAGCTAAATGTATCATCCTAAAAACTAAGCACCTAATTTATGCTCATTTTGGGACCATTTTCTTCTAAGATCCAGATTTGTGGTTGGCCTTGATAAAATTTGGACCCCAAATGGAGGGAGTAAAGTATAAAAGGACCTCTTCCCCCCTCACTTGGAATCTTTCATTCATATGCAAAACAATATCATGATCAAGTGTAAGCTATCCAAGTGCAAGAAATAAGGCAATCATTCAAGCAAGTTAGCAACCAAGCATCCAAGTTCAAGAATTCAAGGAAGCCATCAAGAGTCATCAACCATACAAGTATTCATTTCTCTAATGAAATCAAGGTATTTTATTCTATAGATCTAGCTTCTTTCCCAATTGGAGGCCAAGAAAAGGATTTCTCTATCAAAGAAGGAGATCCACATTCATCTACCAAGCCTTCTTCTTATTTCTCTCTTCCTTAATCAAACATTATGGCAGATTGAAACATCTACTTCACAAGATTTTATCTTTTCATGATTTCCTTTAGGGTTTTTGTATTTATTCAAAGATACTGCATCAACATTATTGATTACATTTAAAGAGGTAATTGCATCTACATGGTATGATATACTTCACTGTTCAGATCTAGCCTTTGTTACCTGAAAACATGTTTTTCCTCTATTTCATTTCAAGGTTGATTCCTAAGTAGGGGTTTGAGTGATGAAAAACCCTTTCTTAAACCTTCTTCCTTATTTTTCTATGTGTAGGAACATGTTGCAAAACTGTAATTTTGAATATGAGAAGTATAGGTGCAGTTGCAAAATCCATGAAAGTTTCATCATATTTTACTAGGAACAAGTTGACTAGTCGACTTGCTTCCCAAAAGTTGAATTATACCCTAACAGTCGACTTGTCCCTACTATTTTTAGTGAGATTTTAGTTGCAGAAAGATACAAGTCCTTTCCTTCTAGATATGAAGTTAGAGTTGATTTCAAGATTCTAGCGACAATCAAATTTGGATTCAAAGTCCTACCTTCTACAACTTGTTTCTAGGTGCATTTATTGTTACCTCTTTCTCATTTATCTCACTTCCATAGATCATATATGTCCTTTAAATTTCATTTCCTTGTCATTTATATTAGGAATGAAATTCCCACATTATATAGATCTCATATTGGCACCCTTACTCTCTTGGTTATGTGTGTGTGAATTTTGTACCTGATTTGTAGACACAACACTTCAGTAAAACATTAGAGGTTAGTTGAAATCAAAATCATGCAATAAATGAAAGCTAAACTAACCAGGTGATTTACTGCCTTCTAATAGGTGCGAGTATGATGTTCTCAGATTGTTATCGAGATCAGTGACCTTGACGACACCTAATCAAAAGATTTGAAAGCAAAATTGATATGAAATATGAATTCAATTAATCTATTTTTTTTGATTTTCTATGCAATAAGATGAAAACTTGATATGAATCTATGATATGTTGAAAAATTGATATGCTATGATATGCTAAATGATCTAACAAATAAAAACTAATATGATATGAAAAACTATGCAATATTGATCTCACAAAGCTTGGATTCGCAAAGATGATTCTTTAGTCTCCAATTCGACAATGTGATTATGTAATTCTTGTGGATTTGAGAAGAGCTGAAGCCTTAATTTTATAGAAATCTAGGGCTTTGGAGGTGCATGAAAGAAAGCCATAAATCACTCAAATAACTCAGCTTGATTTTGAGTTATTTTTAAATAAAGATAATTTAATTCACAAAAACATGCAAATCATGCAAAAACAACTTTTTAACTCAAATTAGAAGTTTAGATAAACTTTAAAACTCAAAAATGATGTTGAGTTCCAAAAAGTCAATAACTTGCATTGATTTTCTGATTTGGAGTTTAACTGCTCTTTGATTGTGCACATGGATAATTATGAATTAATAAATAAATAAAGTGATTTATTCTCAACTTAACTGATTTTTGAAATAAAACAATTGATTTATGGGTTAATCAATCATTTAATCAAACTTTATTCCAAAATTACATTATTAAATATGACAACTTTGCTTTAATTAATTAAATAAGAATTTAATCAATTAATGATAGGAATTTTGATTTATTGTCAAATTTGAATAATAATAATTAGGAATAAATAAGATTAAATTCAATTTAATAATTAAGTGGCAGAATTAAATCTAATTAATTAAATATTTAGAATATTTAATTAATCAAACTTTAGGATAAATGTGACTTATCGCCAAATAATTATTAAATTAAAGATAATTAAGATAATTAGGAATATTACTAGGAATATTCCCCGATGCAGAATTTGAGATAATCAATTAGGATTCGATGATGTGCGGATGTGCCTTAGGTTAGGACTTTGATGTCGATTTCATTCGTATTGTCGATATAGAAGATTAATGAACTTATAGCCCATTTTTGGGGTATTACATTTTACCCCTCTTTGAATTACTGTGCGAAGCGCAGTGGTTCAAAGACAGTCTATGCTTGATATGAAACTGATTGGAAAGATATGAAATTGATATTGATATGAGACAGAAGCTGATTGAAAGATTTGATATGAAGATAATAGGTCATGAATGACCAAAGATAATGTTAACTATAACAGCAAATGAACCGATGATTGTGAAAAAGTGTCAAAATGCTTGATTCTGAACTTTATGATTGCGAAGAAGTGAGTGATCGATTCCAGACTTGATTGTCCTTAGAAGAATCACATAGGTATTAAATCTGAACCCTTTAGTTACCGAAGAACCAAGGAAGTAACACATTTGAATTGATAGTTGCAAAAAACTGATACAATTTACAAGATTAAGAGAATACCAGATTGATATGGATCTCGATGAATCTGATATGCCCCGAGTGATGATTGATTTGCCCCAAGCGATGAGGACTTTTGATGAATCAGTAACTAGACATGGTTGTTATCTTGATTATTGAGGAAAGATATGATATCAATAAAGATATGATTATAGACTTTGAATGATGTGCAATACCATGCCCCCTTCGGGATTAAAATTGAAATCTGACAAGAAAAGTCAGTGTTAAATGGTTTAGAAGCATGTTAAGTGATTTGAGAAGTGGTTATACATGTTCAAAAATGCATTTTGCATCATTTAGAGGTCCTGGAGACCAAGTTTGACTAGGTTAAACCATGTGTTGACTATGGTTGACCAAGTTAAAATTTCAATAGTTTGATGTAAGATAATCAGTTAAGTTGAATATTGGATTTTTGTGATGATGGAAGGTTGATTATGCAAGTAGTTAATAATATGAATGATCACATATTTTGATTTTGATCCCGAAAAAGGATTCTACTTGCTGTTTCGTTGGATAGACCTTTGTGTAAGATTCAGCTCTTGTTAGATTTGAAGAGTCAAGTGGAGAATTGTTTAAGCATTGAAGTTCATGTAGCCATTGTGAGATCATGCAACATGCAAAATGCAAAGAGACATGCAAAATGAAATGCAACCTAAGACCTAGGACCTAGTCACTGATCATGTGTCGATTTGTTATCATCATTGAACATTTAGGTAACTGGATAAATCAATACAATGCCCACTAGCTATGAAACCATAGACATATGAATATCAATTTGTATGTGCAAGAATCAATACAACACCCACTGGTCAACAACCATGGATATATGAATATTGATTTTGTTTTCAGAATGTCGGATTAGATATAAGCACCAAGGCACAAGCGCCAGGATGACCTGAATATCATGTCCATTTTGATATAGCAATTTGTATAAGCATCAAAACATAAACGTCATGATGACCAGAATACGCCTTGCATACAAACACATCAAACAGTCAAGAGATTATTCTAAATCTAATGTGAATGACCCGTAGTGACCCTTTATCATTCACATCATTAGGTAAGATCACAGTTCACAATAGAAGAAAGAAATCACTCAAAAAGATAATAGTTAGACCAAACTTCCTTGAATTTTCTGGGTATCAATGGTCAAGGTACGCATGGCCATCCAATTTGAGATAGAGGCTCTTACAGTCGGACACCATTTCAATCCAAAATTTCCAAAGTTGTTAGATTTTCACATACAAGAAGAAAACAAAGAAAAGATTATGCCCCCAGTCATCACTCTCTAAATCCTATAAAGGACATCATCAAAGAGCTCGAAGGGACACAATATGAAAAAATCTCAATGCAAATCAGTAAGCATACAAGGAGATAAAAGCATGGAAAAAGCACAGATTGTTTTCAATTTGCATTTGATATTTGATTGTGTTGTTGTAGATGCAAAATCCTTTTTGGAGACAAGACTGACTGACTGACTCACATGAAGCTTCAAAGGACTTTGATAGGATATGATACGTCTAAGATATACTGGAGACCATAGGATTTGACATTGATTGCCCCCAAGTGTTAAGCATTGATAAGATATAGACGCTGGAGCTGATTGGTGTACATACTGGCTTATTGAAAATAGGAATGCAAAAACAAACTGGGAGATATGTAAAAACTAAAGCAAGACTGAAAGCTAGGAAAGACCAAGATTGCGCTGATAGATGGAGCATTTTGAAACAAGTGGCACCTATTTGCTTGGTTTTCACCATCTTGGTGGAGATTCTATTTTTGCTACCAAGGTGCCTGTTTCTAGGTTTTCACCAAGGCACTTTTTCTTTTTCTCATTTTTTTGTATTTTTCATTTTTTGAATTTTTTTGAATTTTTGATATTTTTTGATTTTATTGTGAATCATCAAGTGCCCATTGCTAGGTTTTCACCAAGATGTTCATTTTTTTCAGGACTTTTTCCAAATTTTAAGATTTTTTCCAGGACATTTTACCATAGACTGAATGCTTTAGGTATAGAATTTCTTCAGATGGAGAACGTTGATTAGTTCTTAGAGCTGTTCTCCTTTAGTCATTGAGAGTTGATAGGCACCAGAGCCAAAAGTAGTAGTGATTACAAAGGGACCCAACCAGTTGGGTTCAAACTTCCCCTTGCATTCTCAATGTGATTGATTTTTAGGATTTTCTCTCAAGACTAGATCACCAACCTAAAATTCTCTGTGTCTAACTTTATTGTTGTAGCCTCTAGACATTCTCTTCTGATATACTCTGAGATGATCATACGCTGCTTGTTTGTGCTCATCTAGTAGTTCAAGTTCTTGCAACCTAGACACTCTGTAGTCATCATCAGTTACTAGACCATGCATTTTGATTCTTAGTGATGAAATTTCAACCTCAATAGGTAGTACTTCTTCAGACCCATAAACTAAAGTGAATGGTTTAGCCCCAGTGGGCATTCTGATACTTGTTCTGACACTAGTTTTGATACTAGTTCTGATATTGGTTCTGATACTTGTTCTGATACTAGTTCTGATACTTGTTCTAATATTTGTTCTGATACTTTGCATACTTGATAGCATCTTTTTCCATTGCAAACTACCAAGCAAGATCATATCGTGCAGTCCCAATGTCTAGCAAGGTGGAGAACAAGAGGCATTAACAAGCTAGTGGAAGAGATGGAAGACAAGAGAATGAAGGAGAATGAAGGGGAGAAATCCTCAAGGGAAAACTCCTCATGAATACCCAAGCTAGGGAAAAAATTTCATGTAAAGGCACTTTTGGACAAGCAATGAAAGGCTAGCATAGGATAAGTCACAAAAGCGTAATGCAAAAGAAGGAAAGGATGCAGTCCAAAGGAGTAGACATGTCAAGAGGATTCATAGCATCGTATTTTACTCTTTTTTATTAGATCAAGACCAAAGGGGAAAAGGATAGCGAAAGGCTAGAATGAATGGAGGAAAATAAATATGAAGGCTAAACAGGAAGGGAATGAAAACAAGATCATCGTAAGATAGCTCACAAGATAGCCAAATATTTGTGTATAGGTCAACATTGTCAAGATCAAAGAGAGAAGATGGAATGGATGAAATATGTAGAAGAACTACGCATGATGCCTGATTGCCAGGTTTTCATCATGGTACTTATCCAAGGTGCCACAAGGGAGTGGTTTTCACCATAGGATGAATTTATTTCTCTTTACTTTTTCTACCAAGGTGCCTGTTTCCAAGTTTTCACCAAGGCACATTTTCAATTTTTTTTTTTTTTTTTCATTTCTCTTTTTTCTCTTTTTGGAAGAAGGCAAGCTTTTTAGATAATGCTCCTTGAAAGGATAAACCATGATATGCCAAGGATTCAAAATGATATGCTCAAAGATGCTAATAGGGAAAGGAAGATGGAAGAGAAAAATGGAGGATAAGGTTTTATGTAAAGTGAGTGAGGTTGGAAGATAGGAGGAATAGGCAAATGAGGAAAAAGGATAGAAGGTAGAAGGATAATGAATAGAAGGATCGTGATAGGGTAGATGGAAAGGAAGGAAAGATCAACATCGACACACACCTTGGAGGGTGGTGAGAGGATGGAGGAAATGTGAATGAAGGAATACGTGAAGGAATATGGCGAATGGATAGTAGAGGTTGTGGTTTAGGCGCATGGAATGGAAGAATATTTTTGGAAGAAGATAGAGTGGAAGTATTTGGAAGCTTGAATGTCAACTTCACTTTTTTCTCAACACTAGACTCTTTCAAGAGAGACTTTGGAATCCATATAGCCATAGGATTTTCATTTCTTTTTGATAATCTAGAGAGAATATCTTTAATGATGGATTTTGGAACCCATACTTGTCTTGTAGTTTTTTTCTTAGATATCTCTTTTGACTTTATGCCTCCATGTCGTTTAGAGGAGACATGGTGATCTTCTCTTTTTGATGGATTCTTGTATTGCTTCTTTTTCTTGTATTGAACATTCAAGTTACTTCCAAAAGACTTGGGACTTGTGGAAGAAGGAGGATATGACTGGTTTAGATGGGTGGGTGGATGAAAAGGATTCAAGGGTATGCATCTATGTTGATCTTGAGGAAAGATGGGAGATGGAGGGATGTAAGGACCCAAGATGGATGGTGAATTAGGAGAGTTAGGAGGGGAAAGTGAAGGGACATAAGGACCCAAGATGGAAGGTAGATTTGAAGCTCTTAGTAGTGGTGGAGGAGGTCCAAGGATGGACATGGAAGATACAAAAGGATAATCAATAAGTTCATCAACATCTATATGACAACCAAGGATATCAACATCTTTAGAGTGAGCATTAGAATTTTCAATAGAATTGTGGACATCTTGAATAGGAGCAACTTCTTTGATAGGATTGTTCAAAGCTTGCGAAGACTTAGGAAGAGTAGAAAGTGGAAACAAACATGGAGTGGTAGAATAAGAAGATGGAAGACTTTGATCTTGACAAGGATCTTTGGATAGCATAAGCACATCATTTTTCTCTTGATTTTCAATAGGCTTAACATTGGAAGTAACAACACCATTTTTACCAACCTTAATGGAAGTATCATCTTTGGAAAGTGGAAGTGGGGTAAGGTTATTTTGATTGTCAATAAGCTCAACAGTGTAAGTAGTAGCTTGATCTTGCTTAGGAGAAGACTTAAGACATGGTGGAATGCATGAAAAAGGATGTGCAGGATCAAAAGAATCCTGAAGTGGATAAGAGACATCATGAAAAGGATTGGATGACATGGAGGGTTCTTGATCTTGATCTTTCTTTATGTTCTTTTCTTTATCATTTTTAGAGTCCTCTTGACATGGAGCCACTTCTAAGGACAAGGAATCATGTTGGGATTGTATGGAAGACTTTGGAAGAGATGGTGAAGGACTAGATTAAGTAGGCATTATAGTGTATAAAGGCTTAGGCTCTTTAGGTTTAGCATTATTGAAAGTATTTGTAGCCAAGTGAAGCTTAGCTTGAGTTTCTTGAAGAGGTAGCCCTTGAGGATAACTATAGGGAACCACATGAAAAGTATTAGGATCTTTGGTGGATGAAGGACTTGTGAGAGATTTGAAAGACTTGGAAGCTTTAGGAAATGTATGGGTATTGGAGGAAGTAGGGGATGGAAGGGAACCATCACAAGACAAAGGTTCAGCATTAACATGATCTTGCTTGAGAGTGTAATCTTTATTTTTAGCATGAGAGTTCTTGGAGGAGAGATTCTTATAGTATTTACTTTTGTAATCAGCACGAAAAAATTTCTCTTCCTCAAGTGAAGTAGATGTATCATCTAGGTATTGTTCACATAAGTCATCAAAGTCTCTTTCAAAATTAGAATCATATGGATCACCCTCATGATCTATCCAATGTGATGGCCCATTTGTAGTAAGTAGGAACACACGATGAGAAGGATTCTTAGGAACAGAGGTGCCATAGGTATCATTACATTGTCTATCATCATAGTCATCATAGTCTTCGAAGATGGGCATGTCACTCTCTATGGAAGAGGTATCATAAGGGTTATCATATTGCTCAAATTCTTTTTGGGGGCATGGTGACATGTAAAAGTCTTTATCAAATGGAAAAGGGCATAGAGCTTCCATGGAGAACTCTTTAGGTTCCTTTTTTTTCTCAAGTTTGTTAAGCTTGACTTGCATAGCATGCATTTGCTTCATCATAGTGGTGATTAGAATTTCTTCCTCATGTGTACTGATTCTTTGAGACATGTTAGGAGTTTTAGGACTCCTTGGAATAGATTGATGTGGGGTTTGTTGAGTACCTTCGTGAGTTGATGGAGGAGGAATATAACCAGCTTTTAATCAAAAGTTGCCAAGACCGTCATCCTCATAAAGACCAAAATTGATGAGTTTCTCAAGAGTTGGATCCCTAGTAGTGGTTATAGGTAAGGTCTAGGATGCTTCTCCAGATTTATTGTGTGAGGAAGCTCTAGTTTCCACCATCAACTTTGAGTGAAACAAAAGAATAAGATCCAGATGACTGAAGAATGAATGGAA
This sequence comes from Chamaecyparis obtusa, assembly GCA_027943335.1. Taxonomy (NCBI): domain Eukaryota; kingdom Viridiplantae; phylum Streptophyta; class Pinopsida; order Cupressales; family Cupressaceae; genus Chamaecyparis; species Chamaecyparis obtusa. The sequence goes on from BSBK01003182.1 coordinate 1,626,311, forward strand.
TCAAGATGATCAGATGATGCAACCTTGTCAAGGTTTGATTGATTTGAAGATTCAATTAGACATGGGTGAAGGATACTATGCCCTGGATTTATGGGTATACTCCCAAAAGATAGCGGACACGAGTTCACAACACTTAGTCATTTTGATGATAGATTGAAGATTGATAGTTATGACAAGGTTGTGACACAAGATGAAAAGGACTCAAATTGATTAAATAGAAGGTTGAATTGGATTCAAAAAGCCACTCTTGGAAAATGATAGGGTTCTCAATAGCTATTTCTCTATTCTTGACACAGTGATTTGTTTGACATATTTTGGAAATAGGCTGAAAAGCTAAATATCTGGCAATTTTGACAATTTTCTGACAACTTTCAAAATTTTCCCAAATGACACTCTGCAGACTCGTACGACAGTGGGTATGCTATGAAATGACAGTTGAAAAGCTCGTACGATAGTTGAAAAAATCGTACGACAATGGGTATGATATGAAATGATAGTTGAAAAGATTGCACAACAGTTGCAAAAACTCGCACGATAGTTGCTAGCAGGATTTGACTCTTTGAATTTGATTGGTAGAAAGACTCGTACAACATTGGGTTCCTTACCATACGATAGTTGGGCATGGATGAAACAACATTCGACAAAAACTCGTATGATTTTCTGACCTCTTGAGATGACTTCTGACTCCAGAAAGGAATTTCACTTCAAATTTTGCAAATTTAGGGTTTTCAGTGTCAGATTGTTTGCAAATTGTACTGTCCAGATTTGAGGATTGTAACAGATTTGTTCATTTTCAATAACCAGATAGATAAAAAAGTATGCAAAACAACAAGCAAGTGATTTCAAGCATGTCTAAAAACAATGAACAAGGGCAAAAGCAACCTTGCACATGGACAATCAAGTGATTTTATTCATTCTAATCCTAAGAAGTGCTAATTGTGTATGTTCCAAAATGTTTTGCAATAACGCACATATATCCTAGAAAAATGAAAATTTGGCCTCTCTAGGGTTTTTAGTAATGGTTTGACTCTACAACTTTTATGATCCAAAAGGGTGAACTCCAATCTCGGTGCACCAGGGTTTTGACACAATCTGAGAATTTAATCAATCAGGAGCTGCTAGGGAGATCTGACAACCCAACAATGAACCACACCTGTGAAGATTTCTTCCACAAGGACATTTATATAGCAACTATCACTACCATGACAAAAATGGCTATTATCGCTTGAGGTTCCATCAACGTAGTTTGCCCTGTGAAGGGATTGTTTGCTACAGTTAACCCTCTCTAAAGGTGACTCACAATAGTATACCATAAGGGGAATTGGCTGCAGATCCAAGGGTTTGATGCCTTTTAACTTTTAACCCAGACAAAGTAGGTAGATAAATTCGACATGCTAAGATGAAGATTATCTCACCAAGGTCTATGATATCAACCCCACGTGATCTATCAACCTCTCCGGAGAGAGAATGTATCTATCAATAAGGGAAGACACACGGACCAAGTAGAACATTAGATGCACCAAGTATCCTCCCTACCTACAAGGATTCCATTGTCAAGAAGGATTTCACTGGGAATCCAATCTCTCAAGAACCACAAATAGTGTTCATAGGGCCTAATTGCTACGTTTTCACAGATATATCAGAAAACAAATCTATCCAAAAGCATTCAAAAGCACAAAAGGTGGTACACTTAATGCTCCAAATAAATGTGAGGTGAGTCCACAAAGTGGTGCATTTAACTCCTCACACAAATTTAAAATCAAGTCCACACCCTAGAATACTAATGAGATCCACAAAGCACAAAATGGGAAATAATTGGTGGAACAATTAACGCTCTTTCTAAGTAGACCCCTCCCCTGAATATGGCATTGACCTTGCAACCACGGGTGAAACAAGGGGCGAGTAAGAATAAGTGAGTCCAATATCCCAATTTCGCTAATAAGATCAATCAAAAATATCCTAAGACTGCCTATCAATACTTAAGGTGTTACAACCTAGTATTCAATTATGCAAATTTGAAGAAAAGCATGCAAAGAAAACACTCAAGCCAAACACATGAGAGATTCATTTTAGGATCCAAATTGAAATGTTATTAGATTAAGGAGAATACCTAGAATCCTCACAACGCGTTTAGTAGATGTTTACCTGCTTTTAGCAATTCTTGCACTTTTTCCAATCAAAACCAGCAGGAGTTAATAAAAAATAGAGAATTTCAATTGTTAAGATTAGCCGTTAGTCAAAATCTAAAAACCAAATATGACAAACTACCTTGAAAAATGAAACGACAGTTGAAATCTGATGCTGAAACTTGTACGACAGTGGGTCTATTACCAGACGACAGTATGAAACTCGTACGACAGTGGGTGTGCTCCCAGATGATAGTCCAGAAGCTCGTACGACACTGGGTGTTCTATGAAATGATAGTTGAACTTTCAAACGATAGTGTGTACAGCACGACACAATCCTTGATCTGATAGACTATCGTACGATAGTGGGTACAGTGTGAAATGACTTTTTTCAGAAACTCGTATGAAAGATTGTACAGACAAAAAATAAAAATCATATTTTTGCATAGAAACCGAGGAGAAAAAGATAGAAATTGATAGAATTGAAATGGAAACCCATTTCAGGGCCCCACGGTGGGTGCCAGAAATGTGTGTGTGAATTTTGTACCTGATCTATAGACACAACACTTTAGTAAAACATTAGAGGTTAGTTGAAATCTATAAGATTTGAGCAATACAAATCCACAGAATGCCAAGATCACTTGCATACAAAAAACCTGTTACAAGGAAGTAGAGAGAAGAAGAGGCCAAGGGTTTGACTCAAAATATGAAGAAGAAAATATCCTCAATAATGAATGAATAATAATGTACAATGGATCATCCTTATAAAGGAGATCAAAGCCTTGAAAGGAAAACCTAAAAAGTAGAAGTGCATGTAATAATCAGTTAAACTATTACAAGACTAATGCATGCAAAAAATAATTGATGCATAGCTAGTGCATGAGTCAACTAAAGCAAACTGATGCATAACTAGTGCATGAGTTGACTAAAGCAAAGAGTTGATATCTTAAGAAGGGAGTAAAATATTAATAAAATTAATAATTTACTCTAACACCCCCCCTTAAGATGAGCAACGATGTAGCTACAAATAATGCAAGAAGAAAGCAAAGGAAACTACAATGCTAAAAGTAGAAATGGGTCCTGACAACATGGCTTGATGAGGTACCTAGCACAAAAGAGAGTCTCTAAAAAGTGGAGAAATAGAGAAAACCACATGGGAAAAATTCTACTCCAAAAGGAGACCAAGAATATTCCAGAAAATAGGAACAAAGAAAGAGCATGAAGCATCTCCAAAGCATGAAGCTGCAAACACTGTCAGAAGTAACTGCTGGAACCCCCACTGAAATAGTGCATGACTAGGTAGAGAAGACAAAGTCTAAAGAGCTGATCAATCGAAGAGGTGACCTCCAAAAGTAGGAATGAATGAGTGTCTATATAGTAGATGAACCATCTGACCGAAATGCATAGGTGCCTAGCCACTGCATCCGCCTAGTACATAGGAATAAAAACTAAATATGTAGATCACTCAACCAAACCAAGGAAGCAATAGAGCCAACAGGTGAACCCCTCCATAATGCTGAACAGGGAGAGGAGTGATAGGAACACTGAAATGCAATGCCAGAAACATCTGCAAGAAGAAGAATCAGGAACACCAACAATGCAATAGAAGTACAAGCACAGGATAAAGGGCGGTGTCACAGACACACATCATGGGCTAATGTTGTGGAAGAAACATTCACTTGACAAAGGTGGATGAGCACAAAAGGAAAAACATCCTAACCCCCCATGGAACTTTATAACAGAGTGCGAGTACAAACAAACACAAGGTGTACAAGATCCCAGATATGCAAAAGCAGGCACTTTATCTTAGTGCTTTATAGAATAAAAAATGCTATAGAAGAGAAGCATACAATGCTTAGAAGAAGATCAAAGGAGTCTGAACTAAAAGAACAACCTAAGATGAGTCATCCCTCAAAGGGAAGAGATCCCAGGACCTGAAACAAACAAGATATCCACCAGACTACAAAAAAGCAAGAATCTAAATAAAATGAACCTAGAGAAGAATCTAGAAAAATGACTCATAGCACTAAAAATATCTCTAAACAAGCTTTCCAATGATATATCACTTTCCGAAAACGGAGTCCGGATGTGCAAGATAGAGCTCCCAGAGTGCAAACCTGAAGATCTAGCTTTGACAGAGAAAAAAACCATCAGAAAAATAATACCAGATAAAAAAACCTCCATATCTAGAAATATCTTGGAATCAGCTTTCCGATGATATCTTCTTTGCCAAATTTTGACACCGTATGCTCAAGATATGAGCAAAAAACCAACAGCTGTGCTGGAGGGCCCAAAGAAGGTGTCTGTAAAGATCTGAGGATGGGTGACGTTAGAAAAAGGACAAAAAACCACATGAAACTATCAGATCTGATAAAATTTTAGAATGAGCTTTCCAAAAATATCTCATTTGTTGAAAACGGAGCCCGGATGCAAGAGAAACGGATCCCGGAAGGCAGGAGGTCTAAAACGCCACTATCACAAAAAACATCTGACTTTGAAAGAAAAAAAGAGTATCAAAATGGAAAAATCAAAAAACCATACTAGCAAATTTAGATCAGGCTTGGAACTAGCTTTCCAACGATATATTGCACGCCCAATTACGATCTCGTATGCTTGAGATATCGCAAAAAAATGCCCAATGACCCCTAAAATAGAGCCCTTTTTTAAAAAAAAAATCATGCAAATTAAAAAATTGCATGCCCTGACATCATGCTAGCGTCAGCAGAGGCCTGGGGGCTAAAAATTGGAGCCCCTGGTCATAGCACGTGACCAGAGGGCTTGCGCTCAAACAGACGGGGCTTCAGGCTGGCCCTCATATGACCGGGGTTGAGCAAGGCTGGAGGGGCTGTGGCGGAGGTGGGATGATGGAGCAGCAGTGGTGGTGGGGCCACAGGCGGCACTGGCGGCGGCCGCGGTGCCGATGGCGGTGTGGAAGAAGGCCGCGGAGCAGCGGACTGTGGAGGGCCGACGCTGGTGCTGCAGTGGCCGCGGGCGGGTGGGGCTGCGGTGGCCGGTGGGTGGCCACTGGGCGGTGCACTGGGGGCCTCTCGGCGGCCGCCCCAATAATTTTTTTTATATATATTTTTTTAAAAATCACCAACTGTACCCTCTACCTTGATTTGCATGCTAGGGCCGTATGACCCTGGTACATAATTTTTTTTTGCCTCAGAGGCCAACTTGTTAGAATTTGACAACTTTTATATGAATTTTGACTATCTCGGGCCTTCCGAACGTAATCATGAGGTTTGTTTAGGCCAGAAGTGTTCCAAAATTTAGTGATTGCCTTAGGATCCGTGCCGGGGCTGATTGCAAATTTTTTTTCTTACAGATTCCAACTGTGTCCAAATTGGATAAATTTTATATGGATCTTGGGGTTCTTGGATGCTCTGAACATGACCATGAGGTCTGTTTAAAGCCAAGATGACTAGAAAAATAGGTCCCCCTAGATTCAATAAAAACCCCAAAAAAGCCCTCATCTAAAATAGATGAATTTCATCTCTTGAATCCTTCAAACACGAACAAGCTATAGTAGATTAGGCTCTGATACCATGTAGGATTTGAGCAATACAAATCCACAGAACGCCAAGATCACCTGCATACAAAAAACCTGTTACAAGGAAGTAGAGAGAAGAAGAGGCCAAGGGTTTGACTCAGAATATGAAGAAGAAAATATCCTCAATAATGAATGAATAATAATGTACAATGGATCATCCTTATAAAGGAGATCAAAAGCCTTGAAAGGAAAACCTAAAAAGCAGAAGTGTGTGTAATAATCAGTTAAACTATTACAAGACTAATGCATGCAAAAAACAACTGATGCATAACTAGTGCATAAGTCAACTAAAGCAAACTGATGCATAACTAGTGCATGAGTTGACTAAAGCAGAGAGTTGATATCTTAAGAAGGGAGTAAAATATTAATAAAATTAATAATTTACTCTAACAAAATCAAAATCATGCAATAAATAAAAGCTAAACTAACCATGTGATTTACTGCCTTCTAATAGGTGTGAGTATGATGTTCTCAGATTGTTATCAAGATCAGTGACCTTGATGACACCTAAACAAAGGATTTGAATGCAAAACTGATATGAAATATGAATGCAATTAATCTATTTTTTTTTATTTTCTATGCAATAAGATGAAAACTTGATATGAATCTATGATATGTTGAAAAATTGATATGCTATGATATGCTAAATGATATAACAAATAAAAACTAATATGATATGAAAAACTATGCAATATTGATCTCACAAAGCTTGGATTCGCAAAGATGATTCTTCAGTCCCCAATTCGACAACGTGATTATGCAATTCTTGTGGATTTGAGAGATGATTTGAGAAGAGCTGAAGCCTTAATTTTATAGAAATCTAGGGCTTTGGAGGTGCATGAAAGAAAGCCATAAATCACTCAAATAACTCAGCTTGATTTTGAGTTATTTTTAAATAAAGATAATTTAAATCACAAAAACATGCAAATCATGTAAAAACAGCTTTTTAACTCAAATTAGAAGTTTAGATAAACTTTAAAACTCAAAAATGATGTTGAGTTCCAAAAAGTCAATAACTTGCATTGATTTTCTGATTTGGAGTTTAACTGCTCTTTGATTGTGCACATGGATAATTATGAATTAATAAATAAATAAAGTGATTTATTCTCAACTTAACTGATTTTTGAAATAAAACAATTGATTTATGGGTTAATCAATCATTTAATCAAACTTTATTCCAAAATTACATTATTAAATATGACAACTTTTCTTTAATTAATTAAATAAGAATTTAATCAATTAATGATAGGAATTTTGATTTATTGTCAAATTTGAATAATAATAATTAGGAATAAATAAGATTAAATTCAATTTAATAATTAAGTGGCAGAATTAAATCTAATTAATTAAATATTTAGAATATTTAATTAATCAAACTTTAGGATAAATGTGATTTATCGCCAAACAATTATTAAATTAAAAATAATTAAGATAATTAGGAATATTACTAGGAATATTTCCTGATGCAGAATTTGAGATAATCAATTAGGATTCGATGATGTGCGGATGTGCCTTAGGTTAGGACTTTGATGTCGATTTCGTTCGTATTGTCGATATAGAAGATTAATGAACTTATAGCCCATTTTTGGGGTATTACAGGTTATGCTAATTAGATTCACTTTGTGGTGGATTTGTATTCTAATGTATACTAGGATTTGGGATGTAGCACCCCTATAATATTACGTCCCATTTTCTATTACATGGAAATAAAAAAATTCATCATGACCTTTAGACAAAGGATATACAATTTTCATAATTGATAACATCTACACAAAAGCGTAGAATTGGTAAGAAACATTCTTGTATATAGTCACTTTGTTTGAATTATTTGTTCTTATGCATCTACTAGAGATAAGGTCAAGAAGGGGGATTCACGAGTAATAACATAATTGTTAAAATTTGAATAGTTTTGATTTTGAGAATATTACTTAAATTTTACACTTGTGTGAATATTGTTTTCTTGGTTGTCAACTAGAAATATTTGCCTTTGTAGTAAAGCATCAACTTAGAATGAGGGAAGATAATTTAATTTGAATTTTTTATTTAGTGCACGTTATTTATGTAATGCATGAGGTAATGATTTTTTTTCTTGTATAAGATGAATGGACAATCGTTCCTTTTTTCATTCCAATTCATGTATTAACAAACATTTTTTTTGTTGAGCGTGAAAATGTGTTAGGGAAGGGTGTCAAGGTTGTAAATGACACTACGGAGTTGGCTAAGGATGTTTATCAGGATATGAGATTAGCATGCTCTACCATTGCTAGACCATGCATTGAAGATAAGGTAATCTTTTTGTTTACTTCCATTAGAATTTTAAAATTTTTCTTGGCTTCTTGGTGAATATTATTTCCTTATATTTTGAGTTATCACTTATGTATCTCCTAATATTTTCAAACAACTATTATGGATTGATGAGTTTAGGTATAAGTTGAAATGCAACATGCATATATGTTTTAATATGTATTTGAAATAGTTTTTGTGTGAAGTGTTTGGCAGTAGTAAACTAAAAATTTAATCAGGTTTGTTTGACCTTGGGAACATATTTTTGAAACATGTTCTTGTATTGTTATTTATTAGTTATCATTACCATGGGTGGGTTTTTTTGGGTCTTCTCAATGTAGATCAGGATTTAGCAGTGTAACTCAAGGATTGCCTTCCTAAATGTGGGGAAACTTCTGGGTTAAATCTAGTCTAGCATTCACACCTATTCAATTTTGTAGTCAAATTCATTTTGGAATACAAATTTGAGGCCAAATGAGTGGCCTTTGCATCTATCCTTTACTATATATTTTTCACTTTTCACTTGTTTTTGTATTTCATAGAAAAATATATTTATAGGCTAACATAGGATACATGGTATGATTATTATTTAAAGGGTGCTATCTCAACGGAATAGATCTTTCTTTACAAGAAGGATGATGGTGGTTTGATTCTATTGTGCTCTAATATGACTAAATAAATGACTAGTTGATGACAAAATAAATGACTATTGTGACTAAATAAGTGACTAGATTTAAAAAAAAATGACCACTTACAATAGTCAATGACTAAATCAATGACTAAGTCAATGATCAAATAAATTACTAAATCAAAGACTAAATAAATGACCAAAATTATCAATCAAAAAAACCAATAAATGACCAAAAATAGTTTAGTCATAATTTTTTTTGCATTATAAATGACCGACAATAAACTACCATCAATCATGTGACCAAGTTTAGTCATTTATAAGCATTTTTTAGTAGTTTTTAAAATCATTTATTGTTTCTTTTCTACTAGTAACAATGTGATTAGGAATGCTTCCAAGACTAATGTGTAAGATTAATGTTTGAAATGGATGTAGTCATAAGTGATTGAATGTATGTAGAAACACTAGGTAATAAAGTAGGAATAGGCATATAAGTTTCAACACTAGTGGTAGGTGGAGTTAAACCAAGGCCTTGTGCACAATATTTAATGGATTTAACATCATTATCAATGAGATGTGAAATATTACACAAGTAATCAACTTTATTCTCATCATTATGGAATATCTTCCTCATCGTTTCTACTAAAGATACAACTTTTGTATTAGAATGTTCTTTTCCTAGAACCATTGGTCAAATTTTTCAAAGTCTTTAGAAAAAAATTCACTTAGGTAGGAGACACTCTTAAGGTCTCATCTTCATCACGAGAAGAGTGGGAAGAAGGATTCTTAACAATAGTGAGAATTTCATTAGCAGGCATGTGTGTTTCATCAAGATTCCTAGGAAACAAAGAGGACTTAGGATCAAAGGAACCATTAAGTCTAAGAATTTTCCTAACTAGAAATCTATAGGTAGGACTCAATGTTATAAAACTCATGAAAAAGGAAATGAAATAGATACATGTATAATAATGCAAGTATCGAATTTGAAAGAAATATGCAAAAACTCATTAAATTTATGTAATATAAATAGAATTATAACACATAATTTGCACATAAAGTCTAATGAATAGAACATCTAACTGTCAAATAAAAAGAGGATGCAAAGGAAATCTAACACCAAATTCAGAATGAAAATATTATAAGTTGGGTACACCAAAATGTACGATAAGAAAAAGGATGGTGATGGGGGAATGAAATGTGAGATAAAGAGGTAGTTTTCCTTTTCCTAATTGCACAATTGGAAGGTCTAAGATAGACTCATGTAGGAATTAAGCACTAAATGAGTCAATGATCCTTTGATAATAATGAATTATGATGAGTTGGATTTGAGGGCATATGGATAACTATTACAAGATAGATGGCTAAGTAAGGAAATTTGACAAGATTTAGTGTATACAGAATAACAAAAGTCATAAAATAACATGAAAAAACAAATAGAGAATAGATATAACTTGTAGTTCTAGTTTGAAGTAGATTTAGAGGGTATAGAATGCCTTTGAAACTATATACCCTATAATTTCATCTAAAACTTTTTAGGATAGTTTTTTAGGTCATGTACTTTCCAAATTTACGACAACAGATTCACCACTAGTTCTTGCACAAATAAAAATGGGAAATTATTAGGGTGAAGGCAATCTACCTTGGTCAAACCCCTATTTAAGAATCAACCTTGAAATGAAAATAAAATTTCATAAAGGAAAGCATGTAAATGTAAAGGTAAATATTAGATCTACCTTGTAAATCATGAACCTATATTGAGATTGCACATATTCATGAGGATGCTTGTATGTTGCTTGATTGTAGTTGTTGAACCTAGGAATGTAGGAATGAATCAATGATGGATTTCAAATATACATAGATCTATGAATGCATCTCCAATATCTTCAATGTTTTTATACTTGATGGACCCTTGACTTGAAGAAAGGATGAATGAAATGCACGAAGATGAATAAAAGGATCTTCTTTCTTGATTGTGAACTCCTCTAGTTAGCCATCATGGGAGAGAATATTACTACAATGGAGAAGATTTCCTTTGAAGATGCATTGGATTCTTGAAGAATGTTTGAGAGCTGATCTTGAATGCTTGGATGTGAAATTATAGGAGTGCACTTGAAATATTGATCATGGTTACCAAAATAAGGAGAGATAGGCCACTTATATACCTCTCACAATATTTTGGGGCTCAAAACTTGGGAGAGCCAACCAAAAATCTAATTTACCCACTAAAACACCACAATGGGCCACCCATTTAAATTTGGGCTCAAATATTGGGTTATACAATGCCCAAGGTGTTTTATGTATGGGTATAGATTTCTTAAGGAATTTAATACCTAAGAAAATGGGCCTAAACTAAAATGAGGAGTCACAGATGAAGGGAAGATGTCAGAATAAGTGTAGCCAGGTAGTTGGATCAAGAATAACAAACATAAAATCTAAAAATTCCCAAAATGGGGCCTAATAGAAAACTAATTATAGGTGCCAAATTTTTAGGATGGTACATAAACATACCTCCAAGAAAAGTTAAGGTTACTAATCCCAAACAAACTCCATCCATTATTGTTAAAACTATCACACCTACAATTTTTCTTTGGAAATAGTGAGAAATCTGACAAACAATTGCAAACCATTCAAATCAAAATATTTTATTTTGATATAATTGCTCAATATTTAAAGGTCACTATGAAGGGATCTATTCCAATCAATTATAATCTTAATAAATAATATAATATCATAAACCATCTCGAGTGAGCGCCCACCTAGATTCCCATCCTTGAACTCCATTGAACATCCCTTTCTCATATAGATATCCTTAATTAAATTCTCCAACAATACTACCTTGCAAGATCATTGATCATTTTCACTTATTGATTCTTGTTGGCCACCTTTCCACTAATTATTACCCCAACTTTACTCCAAATATTTTTTCTTTCCTTAATATGTCACATAAAAATCCGCTTCACATCTCTCTCTCTCTCTCTCTCTCCCCCCCCCACACACACACACACACAAATATGTGTGTATCTATATTTATATATACACTATTTTATACACATACATACATGTACACACATATACATACATAGCTTATTATAATATAATTTAGGAATTAGGGTTAGTGTTAGAGTTAAAATTATAATATAAGTTTAATGTTGGACATAAAATTAGGGTTATCATTCAATTTACAATTATTATGAATTTTAGGGTTAGAGATATACTTTAACAATATTTTTCATAAGAATTATATTATTTTTAATATTTAATTAATAAACATATTATTATAATTATATAATATAATATATAAAATATTATTATAATTATATAATATAATATATAAAAGTATATTATTTTAATATTTTTCATAAATTTTTAATTTCATAATTATTAAATATATAATCAATAATTTATAAGATAAATTGTTTTCAGAGTAAGTAGAGTTTGTTTTATCCCAAAGAGGATCATGGGTGAGTACATAGGTGAAGAAAAGGAAAGGCCAAAAAGATTAATAATTGATATATTTGGTTTGATAATAATCATGAGGTATTGTTTAGCCCATATCTAGATCATGATTAGTAGGTTTAAGGATCTTGGATAAAGTCTTTGTTAGCAAGCTTTAGATTTTTTTGTGGCTAAATAAACTATCTCTCAATATTAATATTGGCTAATATTGATTTGTTGTATTTGCATGAATTGTGACAATGGCATCATGATTCTCATGTAAGGTATAATGAATTTTATCTCTTAATTCATATAGAGATCTGGTCCCAATGATAGTATTGTGATTGGTATGATTTAGGCAAGCATAACAACAATGTTCTTGGTTGATATGAAACTCTATGGTAATATCTTTTGAGTATCCTTTCTTAAATCGTAGAAACTTAATTTTGATAGACACTAGCAACATTATTGATTGAATCAATATATTGGCATTTACATAATAAAATTAAGACAGTTGAGCTTTATCCCACACTAAATCTAATTTTTTACCCCTAGAAATAGGAATAATGTTAAAAGGAACATTTGTATAGACTCTATAATCAACTTGTGGTATAATAAATTGGAAATTATAAATAGTATAATTCATACTTTACAAGTTGACATAGTGAAATGTGATGTATAACTTTATTTTAAGTGGTTTGGATTTTAGTAATAGAGTGTATATATTTCCATATTTAAAGGAACATAATTCATTTTGGGTTATCAGATATTTTAGAACTGGTAGTTGTTGTCACTCCTCCAAGTCAATGGCTATTAAGGTTTGTTAACATTAATTCTTCTAATATTAGAAATTTCAAATGTAGAACCAACAATATACTTTAGTAGTAAGGCATTATAAAGAGAATGTGACATACTCATTATTTTATTCTGATATATTTGAGAATGGATACATTCCTATTATTGGTTTGTAAAATTTTCTACATTTTTTGCTAACAATTGCTTTGAGATGTATTGGATGTTGTAAGATACTTGTGCAGATAAACAAAAGGCTAGAATTGATACTAGATGAATCTCCCTAAATTGGCACTCAGGACGAGCCCCTAATTCACCATGATGTATCATCTTGTTGGGTACGAGGTGACATTTTTCTTCCTATTGGAAGGGTGTTCAATATGAGCAGAGGGCAGATCTATTGCTTTTGTCAGTGACTTGTAAATTACACTAAAGTCCATATCTAATGGCTAGCACTCAAATATTTGGTTATTTGTACATACATTGATTTAGGTTGTGGTTCTTGATGAACCATAGAGTAGTGTTAGGGTTGTACATTATGCCTTTTTAAATGTATTTATGTGTAGTTTTTAGGCAAAACTGAGCTACAACCAGAGGTTTTCTTCTTGGTTCTTTTGTCTCGATATGCTCTTTGAACCAGGATTGTTGTAAATATTTTTATTAATTAATAAAATTTTATCTTGGATACGACTCTTTACCCATAAAAAAAAATAAAAAAATATAATCAATACATATTTTATATTTAATTATTATCTATACAACAATTTATATAAGCATTATATAAAATTTTAATTTCAAATATCATGGACGTAGTGTAATGGTTAAGTACTTGCATTGTCAATTGTACAACTAAGATGGAAATACCTATTAAATCATGTTACATTCATAAAAAAATTGAACCAAAAAATTATAATTAATAAATTTAATTAACCATATTATATTAAATATTAATATTAGTATTTTATTATTATTATTATTGTTGTTGTTGATTAATAAAAGGCCAAGGTCAAAATATTATTTATTTTTATTAAAAAAATTACAAAACAGGTATGTCTTCATTCTATGCGGGCACCGGTAGGAAAGAACAGAGTAAAGAAAACCTCCAATCTCGCCTGAGACTTATTTAGTCCAGATTACAAATTATAGTTGTGACTAACCGCCCTGGACTAGCGGTAGCTGATGTGAATTGAAAATCCACATTTACATGTCCATACATTTAGAGTATCATTAAATTACAATTAGCTTGTTGCATAATCTTGTTAGTTTATAAGTTGTCATTAATGTCACACATCCAGTCGATAAAGGAAGAAAATGGGCTAGTTGGTCAACGCACTAAGTATAGTAACTGAGCAGAGCACAAGACATAATGACATAGTAACCGAACATAGTATTGACCGATTCCATATATAGACCTAGATGATTACCGAGCACCAATTACAGTGATAATTGAGCATTCAGATTTACCGAGTGTCAGTAATTTACCAAATTATGAATGCAGTATATACTGAACAATACATGAAGGACATAAAAGTTTGTAATGACACAGAATACAAGGTAAATGGTTTACACCGTGCTAGAAAATAATTTACATAGATTGAGGTGAAGATTAAATGTAGATGCAATCATTAAATGATTGATGATCCTTGTGTAATGATGTTTTAGGTTATTCATTTGGATCGTAGATCTTATCTTTTCTAGATGATGCCATAACCCTAATTAGGTCAAAATATTTTGATATAAGAACTATCAAAATATCATTTTTACATGTAACATACATGAAGTAGCCACCTACACAAACATATGAAGATCAGACAGGGTTGTGAAGTTAAAGTTTTGAGAGAGCATTCAAGGATTGAATCAGCATCAGATTAGAATGCTACTGAGTAGAATTCAGAGAAGAAATCTATCACATCAAGGTGATAACAGTTAAGTACTTATCAAATCTGAAATCAGGCAAAGTTTCTACATAAAGATCAAATCTATTGTTACTTTCTAACTATATCATCAGAAGATGGAAACACTTCTATTTAGGACTGGTTAGCCCTCCGAGTAAGTGGTTTGGGGTCATGTCAAACACCTTGAATGGGTCTTTGACTTGGATCTAGCTTTTTCCCCTATTCTACCCCATTTTCCACTTTTTTCTGCATTATTCTGGCATCCTGACTTGAAACCCTGAGATTCTTGACCTCAGGGTCAAGGTCAACCTCAACCCTTACCTAGGTCAAGGTCAAGATTCTAAAGTTCAACCTTGACCTTGACCCAGGGTCCAAAGTTCAAGATTCTAAAGTTTTCGGATGTTGGGTTTTGTAAAGATTTATTTCCTGCTTCTGGGTCAGCTATTTCAAGCTTCAAAATAGTAAAATCTTAAATTATATTTAATTTAGGTCCATTTTTAGGGGTAAAGGTTTGAATGGGAATTTCATTCTCCTATGTAGGCCTCTCTAGAAGTTTGTGCCCTAGAACAGTATAAATGGAAGTCTTCCTCTCTCATTTCAATCCATCTATCAAGTAGTAAAGAAAAATCAAGAAAGCAAGAAGGAGAAGGAAATAATTCAAGCATTCATTCATCTTCAAGCATTCAAGCATTCAATAATTCAAGATCTAATTCATCAAGGAGATCCATTGGTAGCCATTGAAGGATTCAATCTCTATGGAGCCCTCTTGTTGAAGATTTCATCCACATCCATTCAAGCTTCTTCCTATTCCAAGATCCATTCAAGATTAGTGTTGAAGATATAGAGATAATTGATTTGATACATCCTACATTCAATTCTACATTCATTTGGAGAATCCATACTTGTGGATTCAAGGATTCGAATCCTCCATAAGGGTTTCAACATAGGCAAGGTGAATTGTTTCATTTACTTTGTTTATGATTGAAATTTCAATTCAATTTCTGTATGGTGAAAATGTGACCACACTTCTATGAATGCTTACATGCAAGGTTACTCAACAATGAGGCCTCAAAAAGTGACTCATAGCTCTCTATGCATGGAGTTGCAATACACTATGATAAAATTGCCCTCAGCTAGAGCTACAAACTTGTGACCTTGCTAGTCAACCACACAATGAGAGATTCAAATCCAAAGACAAGGGCAAGAATGCCAATATCCCCAAATTGAATCAAAGTATGCAAATGTAATGCAAACTAATATGAATATGCAAGATTAATCTATCAAAATGAAAGTACAATGCAACTATGAAGGAAATAGCAATGAATTACAATTCCCCTAATTAGACTATGTGAGCTAAATCTATTGCATAAAAGGAAAATTACTCTAAAATGCCATGATTATGCAAGCTAATCAAATGAAAGGTGCAACTAAATGATGAAAGCAAATGAAAGAAAGCAAGTCTTCAATGTCTTCAAAGGAGTCTTCAAAGTGAGCTAGAAAACCTGCAGCATAACAATGTCATAAAATTCTAAGATATCCAAATGAAGGAGAGAGCTCTCCTTTTATAAGAAATGAACTGAAATGGACCATTGAGATTAAGAGGCAAAAGTCTTAATCAATGGTGGAGAAAAATGGAAGCTTGATCCTTGTGCACAAATATCCTCCAATGAGAAAATAGAAGTTGACTTTATGTCCATATAAGACAAAAATTACTTTTTCACTTTTTATAAAATAAGAATAATACTTTATTTGTGCAACTTAGGGTAAGAAGAAAAGTGGGGGCCTTTTTATTTAATTAAAAGGGGAGGAAATATTCATTTTTAATTAAATAAAAACTTAGGATAAATGGTTAGCCCATAGGATAAAAATCCAATATATGATCGAAATTAAGACTTGATCAAGAAATTGATAATGTTGAAAATATTGATTATTGATAAAAATGATTCAGGGTTGATAAATCAAATAAATGGGGCCCAAAGTCTAGGTGACCATTTTTAAGTGCATACAATTTCAAGGTTAATTCCTAAATTGGGGTTTGACCCCCCCAATAAACAAAACCTTTTTTCTTGTAGGAATAGGTACAGAACAATGAATTACAGTGCAGATCTGAGTACCCTTTTTGGCAGACTTCTGGGATCCACGAACAAAATTTCCATCGGAACAGTACAGGTCAAGGTCGACATAAAGGGGCAAGATTGTGCCTCGGGGAAATAATGAACCCCCATATTTGGGTCAAGGTTGACCTTTATTAGAGAAGCATAAGGTTTCTAGGTTTTCTCTATTTCTGTGTTTCCAAGCTAGATCTGGTTGCAGAAATTCCCGAAATTGAGTATAGACACCATAAAATAGCATTTTCCAGATCTGTCATATTTTGAGGTTAGTATTTGTCTTCAATTCAATTAAGATTTCAATACTCCTTTCCATAACGGAATATAAGGTTTTCTCCTTTCTTCATATTCTCCATTGATTGATTCATTTATGCATTAACCATTCTCTTGTGCTTGATCAATTTGGATATTTCCTTTTGGAATTTGGGGTATTAAAGAAGATCTTACATTCCCCAATCTTATATAACCATTTTCAAATATTACATCTCAACACCCACAACACACCTATTCCCCTTTTTATCCTCTACATTTTGGTGAACCCGTGATAGACAACTCTTTCTTTTATGGTGTTAGATCTTGCATGTATTAGCCTACTTTTATGTGTTTTTATTTACATTTCATATAAAGAAAAAATACAAAAAATTTTATTTGTTGATGCTTTGTGTTTTCCTAGTTTAGTTCATTTTCATTGCATTGGTATATGACCTTTACTGCCTCTAGTCCTACTTATAATATTATGGTTAGAAGAATTCATAGACTTATGGGTTTCTTTGATCCTGAGTCTTCCTCTCCTCTCCTTAGGATCCTAGATGACAATTTAATTATTGATGATTCTAATCCTATTATGGAGCATAACTCTTCTCACTTATCTCATGATTCATGCTCCTGTCCTTTATCCCTAGACATTATTCATGCTCCTATTCATCAAAAAGCTGATATGCCTCATCTTGAGAATTACAATGGTAAGGGAGACCCTATTATTCATGTTAAAACATTTCAAATCCTTTGTAGTGACTGCTCATAACCATAGGATTTTAGCCAAATTGTTTGCTCAAACTTTTTGTGATAAGGCCTTGCAATGGTATTGTTCCTTGCCTCCTTATTCTATTGATTCCTTTCCAAAAATTTCTAATGCCTTTATTCAACAATTTCAAAATAACATTGGTCTGCAAGTGTCCTTAACTGATTTAATGCATTGTAAACAAAATACTAAAGAAAAATTGACTGAATTTATTGGTAGATTTAAGCATTTGTATGCTCAATTTTTTTATCACGTTCCTGATATTGATATTCAATGTATGTTTATTTCAAATTTACAAAAGGATATTAGAGATAAGATTCTGCTTACTGAATTTACCTCTTTTCAACAACTTTGTGCAGCGCTTCATCATTATCAATTACAAGTGAGTCAATTTGAGAGCAACACTCCAATGGATCCTATCCCAATTGATAAGAGTGATGCTGCTCCTAATCCAAACAAGTTTCAAAAACCTAACAACTATGTTAAGATAAATAAGCAAGCAAATACAACTGCTGATCAAGTTGTTGTTGCATCTAACAATGCCACTTCTGCATCCACTACTTTTCATCTGAATCGTAGGTTTACTCCTCTTTCTGAATCTTTGCATTCTATTATGAGTAAATTTTTGACCACTAATATAATTAATTTACCTCCTACTCAACCTCTTTTACCTACTACAGTGGCATCCAAATCCTTTGATTCCAAAGCCTTTTGTCAATACCATCGTCAGAATGACCATGATATTGAGAAGTGTTATTCTTTAAAACATAAGGTTCAAGATTTAATTGATTCTAATACTTTATTTGTTGATAATTTAGATGGTAGTGGGAACAAATCTATCTCTCCTCCTAATCAAAACCTCCAAGTCTATACGAATCCTTTGCCTACACATGATACTAATACTATTGTTTAGCCATGTTTTGTGGATATTCTATATGATTCAAAGATGGATGATCTTAATCACATTATCAACAATGTGGAGCATGTTATATCTCCACCCCATCCTCAATCTCAAACTCAAACTCAAGTTCCACCTCAACCTAAGCCTAAACCAAAACCTCAACCTCAACCTAAACCTCGAAAACAACTTAAGAATAAAAGACCTAGGGAACTCTTGATTAATGTATCCTCTTAAAATGGAAGCAATTCCATGTTAAGAGAATTTAGCCCTCTAAGTAAGTGGTTTGGGGTCATATTGGATGCCTTGAATTGGTCTTTTCTTTGATCTGGCTTTTCTCCTTGTTTTCCACTTCTTCCCTGCACTTGATTTCTTCATTCTAGGTGAAATTAGGGTTATGATCTTAAGGATTCTCCTGAATTTCCCTCTTCCATGGATCTATTTTCTAGGTAGGATTTAGAAATGGATCCTCCTAGACTTCATCTCGATAATCATAGGATTTTATGTTTATTCTTGACATTATGTCCTGTTCTGGCATCATTTCTAGGTTTCTAGGCATCCCTGGGACCTCCTAATTTAGTTTTGAGTCAACCTAAGAAAAAGGTCAATGTCTTAGGTTGACACTGACTAGGTCAAGGTCAATGTCGACTTTGACCCGTTTCTCCAAAATTTCAAATTCTAGAATCTCCAAGCTTCGGGCTTTCGGGAGATTTATTTTCCTGCTTCCGGGTCGGCCATTTTGGGTTTCAGGATGGTAAATCATTTAATTGCATTTAATATAGATATATTTTCTAAAGGTGAGGACCTAGTTTGGATTTAATTCTCCAAGGTGGCCCATCTAGAGGAGTGTGCCCTAGATCACTATAAAAGGAGGCCTTCCTCTCTCATTTTCACATCAAGTTTTCTCAATCAAGCTCTCAAGCTCTCAAGGTGATCAAGCAAGAATCCATTCAAGTATTCAAGTCCTCTTCTCCATCCAAGTTCTCCATTGAAGATCAAGGATTTAAGCATTCAAGCTATTGAAGGGATTTGGTTCAAGCATTCAAACCCTAGATCTAGCCATTATGATGGTGTGATCTTCCTTCAAGATCCTTTGTTCATCTTCAAAATTCATTCTTCTATCAAGGTGGATTCCAAGCATACAATCATGGAGGTTTGATTTACATTTATTGTTGTGTTCAAGCTTTCATATCAATATACTTGTTTACATTTCAAATACAATTGCATATCTATCAAATTGCATAGCTTCATTGTTAGATCCTTTTCTACTACTTGCTAGCATTCTCCATTTCAATTTCAATATTAAGGTTGATTCCAAACCGGGGTTTGACCAAGGCAAACCCCCCATACAACAAAAACCCCCATTTTTTTGTAGGTACAAGTGCGGAGTTTCGGATCTGAGAGTGAATTTGGATACCCTTTTCGGCAAACTTCCAGGATCTGCGAATAGAATTCGAATCGGACTTCAAATAAAGAATGTGGTACTTGATCTTTTATGAGGGTCAAACCTGAGTTGAGCCATCTTGAGGAAAGATTTTTGGGTTTTCTCTGTCTCATAATTTCTAGTCCAGGATAGGTTTTAGATTTTTCTAAAAGTGTACACAGACACTAGAATCCAACATTTTCCAGATCTGCCCTAATTTTGAGGTTAGTAGTTGTATTTCAATTATTTTAGATTTCAATCTTAATCCAACTATAGGGAAGTATAAGGTTTCTCTCTCTCTCTCTCTCTCTCTCTTTCATATTCTTCATAGATTGATTTGATTGTGTATTAACCTTTTGGTTGATCAAATTGGATCTCTCCTTTGGGAATTTGGATTTAGGAGTGAATCTCACATTTCCCCCACACACTTACACATATAGAGGTGATTCCAAATTACCTCTATTCAATTACCTTTAATGATTCTGAGACTATTAAAGCTCCCGATGGTCCCCTCTACATTTATGCTAGGATTTCTAAGATACCTACGCACGGTTTTGTTATTGATCCTACATCCTTAGTCAATGTTATTACTAAAGAAATTTTTTTTTATGAAAAACTTACAACGTGATTCTTATGATACATCAGATGTTTGGATTCAAACTTGTAATGGTTTTCTTTATCCATCATTTGGTTATATTAACTTGCATGTTGAGCTTTGTGGTAAAGTTGTGGACACTACCTTTGTTGTTGTTCCTACTTCTGATCAGTTTCAAGTTAAGTTAGGTTTGCCTTGGTTTAAATCCATGCACGTCATTACTTCTCCTATCCATAAATATCTTAAATTCATTCATGATGAAGAAGTGAAGATGATTAATCATATTTTATATCAACCTTCTAGGCCCAGGGATTGTGCTACCCTTGACTTCTTTTGGCCTTCATTACCTAATTCATGTCCTTCTCAACCTAATAACCTTTTTTGCTCATATCAAGCCTATAAACATCACAAGCCTCTTGAGTTAAGCATGCCTCAGATGGATCTTAACTATGGTCTTTTGTCTATGCTTTTCATACCTCCTTTATCCATGGATTCTAGTTCTATTAATCAAGCTCCTAGTGTTGCTTTTTAGTCTACTGAGAATTGTACTAATCCTCCTATAGATCTTGTGAAGGAACCAGTGGTTTTCCCTCCTAGTTCTCAACATATTTCAAACAAGACAAAACATAACCGATCTACTAATGAACATTGTAAGAAGCATCGAGCTCAAGCTAAAGCCCATGCCTCTATTATTCAAAGTTCTTTAGCTTATTTTGACCAGCTATGCCTAATGTGTTAGAATAAGTTAATGATAATAATGATGTTAAGATGAATGATTATGATGATTCTATTCATATCTTAGATTCTATTTTGATTAATCTTGATGAAGAAGATACTCTTGATGATACTATTGATTATAGTGATGAATATGAGACTATTGAAATTGATACTGATTTACCTAATATGAATTCAACAAAATTTATAATTACACCTAGTATCAAATATTATGATTCTCAAGAGGATCCTTGTTTGGAACTGGCTATTATTCCTACCATGTTGGATATAGTCCCTCTTGTGAGTTTCCCACCTTCCCAAAATGATATAGAATGAGATGGGGAGAGTTAGAAATGTGCTTAATTGGCTTGTCCTTCATGGTAGCTTTTGTGTGTTTTCCTATTGTATTGTGCTTCTCCCGTAATGTGTTTGCTAAATTTTTGTTAGATTCTTTTATACGACCCTTGTTACTTTGTTGGTGCAAGGTGATAAAGGAATCAAACCTATTGTACAATTCCTTAATATGTATCTTTACTCTTCTATATGTTGTACCTGTACTATTGTTTGTAAATGTTTTCCTTGTGTAGTTCACTTGGATTTGTGACTTGGTGTGGTCCAAAAAGACTCTTTTTCATGACTCTTATGATTTATTTCCTCCAGTGTGATTGTAGTTCTACTTTCTTTGGGGAATAATGTCAATTCATTTTTAATAATATCATATATAAATATTATCTTTTGATGATACTGACCCCACGACAGGTAGATCCCTTCTATGTTCTCTTTATGTTTATGTGGCATTTCCCTTGATTTGTCTTTGCTTGGGGGTATTTCACAGTGGAAACGTAATCAGTGGAGTTGTTTATGTTTCTGTCCAAGCCATTGCCCATGTTAAAGTGTTAGTAATGACTTTAACATGGGAGCACATGCTCTGCTCACTTTTTGCACACACACACTTTCAATACATATATTTTTCAATGCTATTTTCTCCCTTTATGGATTAGTGACTAATCCTTAAAGCATGGATTTTTATCTTATAGGATCTCTTGATCCCTCCAATTTCAATTTTCAAGGTTTGGATCCCTTAAGGTCGGAGGTGTCCTAAGATTGGATCTCTCTTTTGTTTTGGCTTTTCTCTTTTGGAATAGAATATTCCTAGGGGTGAATCCTTGATGGGTTGACTAGTGAGTAGCCACATTCACTAGGCAGTTCAACTCCATCTTTCCAATTGCAATGTTTCCTTGTGTGGTTCACAATGGGACATAAGTTCTCATTGGGCGAGGTAATCAAACCCTCTTCTCTCTTTTTCTAGAGATGTATCTCTTATTGTAATCTTGGAGTCAATGAAGACTTGAGTCCTTGGGGGCTTAAGGATTCTTTTGTCCCTTTGCATTCAATAAGATTGTCTTTTTATTTATGATCTCCTTTACCAAGAGTTTGTATTGAATCCATACTCTTGCTAAAGTGGGGGCTAAATGTATTGTCAAAAAATGGAAGTACTTCCATTTAGGACTGATTTAGCCCTCCGAGTAAGTGGTTTGGGGTCATGTCAAGCACCTTGAATGGGTCTTTGACTTGGATATGGCTTTTTACCCTATTTTGCCCCATTTTCCACTTCTTTTCTGTATTATTCTAGCATTTTGACCTGAAACCTTGAGATTCTTGACCTCAGGGTCAAGGTCAACCTTCTAGGTTAAGGTCAACCTCAACGTTAACCTAGGTCAAGGTTGAACTTGATCTTGACCTAGGGTCCAAAGTTCAAGATTCCAAAGTTTCTGGATGTCAGGTTTCAGAAATATTTATTTCTTGCTTTCGGGTTGGCTGTTTCAGGCTTCAAAATGGTAAACTCTTAAATTATATTTAATTTAGATCCATTTCTAGGGGTAAAGGTTTAAATGGGAATTTAATTCTCCTATGTAGGCCTCTCTAGAAGTTTGTGCCCTAGACTAGTATAAAAGGAATTCTACCTCTCTCATTTCAATCCATCTATCAAGCACTCCATCTTTTAAAGAACTCAAGCGAAATCAAGCAATAAAGGAGAAGGAAAGAATTCAAGTATTCATTCATCTTCAAGCATTCAAGCATTCAAGATCCAATTCATCAAGGAGATCCAATGGTATCCATTGAAGGATTCAATCTCTATGGAGCCCTCTTGTTAAAGATTTCTCCATCCACATCCATTCAAGCTTCTTCCTATTTCAAGATCCATTCAAGATTGGTGTTGAAGATCTAAAGACAATTTATTTGATACATCCTACATTCAATTATACATTCATTTGGAGCATCCATACTTATGGATTCAAGGATTCAAATCCTCCATAAGGGTTTCAACATAGGCAAGGTGAATTGTTTCATTTACTTTGTTTATGACTGCAATTTCAATTCAATTTTAAGGTTAATTCCTAAATTGGGGTTTGACCAAGGAAACCCCCCCCCCCCCCCCCCCCCCCAACAAAAAGAACCATTTTTCTTGTAGGAATAGGTATGGAATAGCGAATTATAATGCAGATCTGAGTACCCTTTTTGGCAGAATTTTAGGATCCTTGAACAGAATTTCCATCAGAACAATGCAGGTTAAGGTCGATGTGAGGTCCTACCTCGACCCATCTTAGCTTGAATAGTGTTTTCACACATGGAATATTTAGATGATACACTATTATGATGATATTATACCTATTTTGATTATGACTTCTTATCATTAGACATTATGTGATGATTTTACATGTTTATATGGATGATGATGTTAGATGTACCCTTATATGCTTATGTTAGATTCATCTTGACTTTATGATATAAATGGATAATTGAATTCTGAATTATACATTTTGATTTATGTTATCTTATGATATAGGAATTGAGATAGTTATGATGTTGATTTCCTAATGAATTAGTTCTACATTTGACTTAGGGTTACTTGTTTAAATGAAACTGAACTTACTTAAGATGCTTATAGAAATAGGATACAACATGGTTATGTATATGTTGAAATCATGAAATGCAGTTTATCAATGTACTCATATTTAAATGTTATTATGGATCCTATTTTTCTTTCAACATGATTATATATATGTGATGATTTCATGTGGTACTGATATCTAAATCGAGTGTGTAGGATTATGACCATGGTTTTAAATATGGGGAAATAAGTATGGATCAATGTGAAAATAGTAAAAGGCCAAGGTTGACTCTATAGAGAGAACGACCTCATCGTTATGTGTTTTAAGTTTGTAAATGTGATGTATGAGTGAATGTTATTTGTAAGTGTTTTTAAGTGCATAATTAGATGTAAATTTAAATGTGATTATCCATTAGGCACGCCATGCGTGTAATTTAGTGGTGTGATGTGTACTTTCTTTTGTTGTGTCACTTGACACTAGTGCTATGTGTTGGCATGCCTAAGTGGAATGTTTGACCTTACCTCACCCTTAGGTCACCTTGTGAGTCCCTAGGTATAGTTAGTGGGTTAGGGAACCAAGGCATGAGTAACATCACTTCCCATTTTCGTGAGTTAAATTCACATGGGTTTTTGAGGGGTTAAATTGAGCCCTAGGGAGTGGTTAGGGTTAGTTTTAAGTATCCCAAGGCATATGCATAGGTTTGGGGTTCAATTTTTACCTTTTTCATCACCTAAAGCTTCCAAATGGCCTCTGAAAAAGAGCCTTCTTTAAGAGTGACGAATTTGGGTATGCTTTCAAGGTTAGTTCACTCCCCCATGTTTTGTTTTCCTCCCATTCTTTAGTTAAGGGCACGTGGTAAGAAAACTAGAACCAAGACATCTACTTCACCTTGGGATGAGGGTAGAGAGGAAGGAATGTTTTGCAAATAGGAAAATGAGACTAGGGAGAGAAACACTTCCACTACTTGCATTTTTGGTTTGAGGAGAATAGATCTTAGGAGTAACTAGAGGCTTGGAAAGGAAGAAGAAAGGAGGCTTGGATTTGAGAGAAGGAAAAAAATCTAGGAAGGGAAAATTGAGCTCATCATCAAATTGTTCTTGCCTTAGTTTATTGGTGGAACGGTTGGTACACCTATCATGAAATGAAAACCTTGTCTTGTGAATTTGTTTAGTTGTATAATTCATGTTATATGTGTATTGTGTTGATTTTCAAACGTTATTTTATAGAGTTCTTATCTTTCTTTTCTTTGTTTTGTTTATGAATGTTTTTGGGAGTGCAAGACTACACTCGTCCTTGGGAGGATTTGAGAGTCTTGGGGTGAAGAGATTAGTTGGGAAAATCTATTGTGTAGAGCATGGATGTATGGGCATCCATAGAGCCTACTTGTGTTTCAAATTGGGGGCCATAAGGGGAGTTTTTTTGTGCTCTATGAGATGAGAAATTTTGTTGAGTGAAGCCTTGAGATGGCATGTTTTGTAAGAGAAGAAGGACTTGTTGTTTTGAGTATGGCCTCTCCAAAGATTGTTTCCACCTTCACCTATTGTAGGATTATATGTAATCCTTTGTGCAAACCTTGGGAATGGGAGTTATATTGTAAAAATTTATATTGTACAAATTTAAGTTTTGTGTGTTTGAGTAAGTTTGTTTCCTATCCTACCTTGTTTCCCCCAGCTCGGGGGTGGCCATGTCATGGCCTTGGCTGGGAGGTGAGCCTCCATGGTCATGTAAGATATGTTTATTTTGTTGTAGGTTTGAAATAAGGTTGAGTTGAATAATTTTTCAAATTATTATGTGCATGAGAAAGCTTTGTAATCTTGGGATGAAGAAATGATTTATTTTTATTTGATTTATTATTGTAAAATCCATTGGTAAAAGTTATATCCTTTGTATTAATCTTGCATTAGAAATGAGAAATGAAGGTCAATGTAATCCTATGAACTTGATGTAATAGCATGAGTTAGCTTCCTTTTGAAAATTAGTGCAATATTGTTGTTGTTTGCTGTTAAACATGTAAGATATGAAGGAAATAAATTATTTTCTCTAAGTGTGAGAATTTCATTAATGTGACCATTCTTTTCAAAAAAAAAATAGTATATTTGATGTTGCAGATTGAAATGGAAAGAAGATTTTCTCTCAATGTGTGTATGGATTTTCAAAAAATATATTTAGTATTGTTTCACATAATAAATATTTACTTTTCTTTCTTTTGATATTTTTAGAAAATAAAAATACTTTATGTTAACACATAGTTGTAAATGTAAGTTAGAATTTTGTTGGTGTGTTTTTGTCCTTAGTTTTTTGGGCATTACAGTTGACATAAAGGGGCAAGATTGTGTCCCAGGGCAAGATTGTACCCCCACATTTAGGTCAAGGTCAACCTTTCTCAAAGAAGCAGAAGGTTTCTAGGTTTTCTCTATTTCTGTATTTCCAGGCCATATCCGGTTGCATAAATTTTTGAAACTGAGTACATACACTAGAAAACAACATTTTCCAGATCTGTCATATTTTGAGGTTAGTATTTTTCTTCAATTTAATTAATATTTCAATACTCCTTTCCATAATGGAATATAAGGCTTTCTCCTTTCTTCATATTCTCCATCAATTGATTCATTTATGCATTAACCATTCTCTTGTGGTTGATCAATTTGGATCTTTCCTTTGGGAATTTGGGGTATTGAAGAATATCTTACCTTCCCCAATCCTATATAACCATTTTCAAATATTACATCTCAACACCCACAACAAACCTATTCCCCTTTTTATCCTCTACACTAAGAATTGTGGTAGACTTAAATCTCTTAACAGAGTAGACCTAACAAGTCTTTTTATAAATATCTTAAATGAGTGCACACTTAACAATGTTTATTAAATCCTCTAACTAGGTAGATCCTAATAGGTCTTTATTATTACTCCTAACAGGGTAAGATCATCATAAGTGATCATACATTGTAGCCTTAACTGACAAACTTTATTACTGTAGTTAGTGAAGCTTTGTGGGTGTCATCCCCATTGCAGTTTTTACCTTCTAAGAAGGGTTTTTGTGATATGAAAATACTTGTGTATTGTGTATGAAGTTTCATGAATGTTTACATGTTAGATTAGAAAGAATTTCTTATTTTCAAGTAATGTTATGAATGGATGAAAAGATAACATGTTAGTCAGTTAATGAAATACATTGTTTTAAGGATTCAGTTGAAATTTTTTTTGAGGTTACTGATTCATCCCTCCCCTCTCAGTAACTCATCTTTACATAATCCCAACAATTGGTATCAGAGCTAGTTCTCTTGTTGAATAATTTTAATCACTGAAGAGGAAAGATCTTAAAGATGGAAAGGTATAAGCTTGATAAGACAATTGAAAATTAGAAATTGGAGATGAAGATTCTCATGGAACAACTTAAGGACATCAAGGAAAAACTGAGAGAGTCACTGATCAAAAGAAAGGAATTAGCATTTTGGCATAATGAGATTGATTATCAAGAAGAAGAGAAAGAGGAATTATTTGAAGGATCTAGAAGTATATCTAATGCATCTGAAGGAACTATATCAGATATTTCTAAAAAGAATCAACACCTTACCGAACAAGTGAAAACACTACAAATTGGACAAGAGACTCAAATGGTGAGAATGACTGAAGTCATGAACAACACAAGAAAATATGAACAAGAAAGGAATATAGCTATTAAAGATAGAAGAAAAATGATTGAAAAGTTAGAAGAAAAAGAATCTAGGTTGATCGAGCACCACTTTGAAATTTACAATGAGATGGTTGTCATTAGTCAAGAAGTCAACCGAGTAAACAATGAACTTGCTAGGAAATTAGAATATATTGGTGAGTTAAGGGAAGAGAATGAAAGACTGAAGAATGAAGTGAAGATGCAACAACATAATGAGATGATAAAGAAAACTTAAACTTAGTACCAAAAGGATGGATGAATTCCTAAATAGTCACATAAGACTGGACAACACTATTGGTTTTGGTTATATCGAGCAGAGAGAGTCATCAAAACAAGCTGAACAAAAGAATGCCCATGAAAATCTAAGGCCAAAGAAGCTCACGTGCTATTACCGTGGAAAACCAGGTCACAAATAAAATGTCTGTAGAGGCAAAGAAAAAGGTATTCCTAACTCTACTCATAAATTTGATGGTTATTGTTATAATTAAAAGTAGTATGGACATCAAGAATATGAGTGTAGAGAAAATTTGAATAAGTCACCCAAGAGGAACTATATGGAAAAGTAATATTGCACTTGGAACAAGCATGGACATATATCACAAGAATGTGGGACAAAGATGAAACAAGTTTGGAAACTGAAAAGACAAAATAACACCTATCAATTGAGAAGACAAGGTAATTCTTATAATTGGGATTAAAACACTTGGGTTAATTATACAACATGTGGTAGGTATGGTCACATTGCAGAAAATTGTATGAGATTACACTAGAGAGAAAAATCTAGAAACTTGACAAATTATAGAATGGCATGTTTGCATTATCACAAGGTCAGTCACTTAAGTAAGGATTGCACAAACTAAGCACTAGAATTGAATGTTGATATGAATGAGAATATCATAGATGGAATCAGAAGGCAAATGAGTCAAATGTGAAGAAGATCAACTGAAGATAATGCAAAAAAAAGCACATCTATTGGTGACACCTCATCCCTTGGGTTAGGTGATTTCACCACCTCCACCTAAGAAAATAAAGTAAGTATGGGAACTAAATTTTAATCAGTTATATCTTACAATAGTTCCTTATATCTATTGTATGATTACCAAATTAGCATGAAATAAGATGCACTAGGTTGTTATATGTTTTGAACTTGAAATGGGTATAGTAGGTAAAAGCATGACCGAGTGAAAGTTTGTTAGTCAGTGAAAGTGATAAGGTTAACCGAGTTATGTAGTCAACTAAGCATTGGTAGTGTTCATTGAGCTGAAGTTTCATAAGGAGATAACTAAATATTTTATTGTTAACCAAGTTGTGGTTGGTGAAGCATTTAATGCAAAACTTTTAAGCGGGAAAGATTCTTAGGTATGAATACACGTTGATCCAACTCATTTTTTCACATTGCAAACTAGAGAGAAAAGAGCAAGATTTGTGCAAAGAGACTCCAAGCCATCTACACCAATTTGATCATTTCACGAATAGTTTAGAAGTGATTCAAGTAAGTCTAAAGAAAATTGAGTTATTTAAATACAATTTTCACGAAGCCCTAAATTTGTTATAAGTGATGACATCATCATCAAAGATTGTTCAATCAAAAGATGATAGTGAGAAGAAGGTTACACTGATGAAGACTACAACTTATGAAGAACCTAAATATAAACTGCACCCTGAGGTCGCATCACAAGTTGATGAGAAAGGTGGATTCTCGAGCATATCATCTAGGGTTTTGGTTGTACATGACATCTAGTCTTATATTCACTGCAAGATTAGTGAAATTGGCAATTTTGAATTGCAATCCACTCATCAAGAGCTATGCATGGATGGGAAATTGAAGGATGAGCATACTCATCTGGACACCAACACAAGGTCAAAATGTGGCTAGATAAACCGGTTAAAATCTCAAAGGATGTTACTCACATGGTCACTGGTTATCCTATGTATGATAAAGCTAAGACACTAAGGCACCCACTGAGGAGTAAAATTGAGAAATTGATAGGAGCCGAATGGGATGTCAGAGGTATGTAGATTAACACAATCCATGACCTTGAAACTAGATTTGGAGCATACGTGATTGCTTGTGAAGTATTCCAATCTAGTAGACTGAACAATGTTCCTTGTGGTGATGTTGACATAACATACAAGATTGTGAAGAAAGGTTTACAACTAGACCTTGATGAGTTGATGCTGAGGCAACTTGAAGAAAACATGAGGACAATCCGAGTTTCTAAGATCAAAACTTTCAAGTTTGGATCATTACTAGTATGTATCTTTTTCTACTTCCAAAATTCATTCCCCTCAATAGGAAATGTTCAATGGGATGTTAAAAAACTGATTATCATGCAAATCAGTGATTTCATAAAGAGTTTAGGTCATAATTTTGAAGAAGTTATGGATGATTACTTTGGAAAATTCAAGGAAAGAATGCACAAGAGAAGCAAGATACTTGTACAATTGGTGGAAAGATATAATGATTATATTTTTTTCCTAGTGGACACCAAATCCACTCTTATTAAGATAGTTGAACCAAGGATTACATGGTTACCACCAATAGAATACAAACTTGACGTTGACCGAGAATCTAGGTCAATAAAGGCACTACTGGAAAAGCCCAAAGACAAGAAGGAAACAAGATTTGGAATCTATGAGGAGGCTAAGAAGAGAATCAAGATGGATTTAGTTGGAGTCAAAGTAGGAAGAAAATCAAAGAAAATGATGGACACTTTAGAGAAACAATTTGGTAAAGAAGAAGAAGAGAAGCTGGTTGAAGAGGCAACTGAGGAAAAATTATTGATTGGTAATAGTCAACATGATGAAGAGACCAAGTTAGATAAGGAAATTCAAGCATAAACGATGAAGGAAACAAAAGTTAAAAGGAAAAAGGTCAAAACCCCCACACGAGCAAGGACAAGATCCTATACAGGTGCTTCCCCACCTTTGAAACAAGGAGTTGTAAAGATTACAAGGCCAACACCAAAAAAGACATATCAAAAGAAAAGAGGTACTCAAGCCTCTACCGAGCTACCCAAGAAGAGGAAAAAGTTAATAAGAAATAAAGATGACATAGACTGAGATGAGGAGGAAACCAATAAATTCAAAGTAGTTGTAAATAAATCTCAATCAATTGATTAAATTGTATAATAAATAAAGGAAAATGGAGGACTTACTCACCCTAAAATAAATAGGTATGTACATATGTCTACCGAGGATCAAGATAAATTAGAAGAAGCAATAATCAGTATGATGATTAAGGTATATATGATAAGGTATCAACAAGATGGACTTATGCCTTGCATACTGAGAAGAAGATAAGAGAAAGATCATTGATTTTGGAAATGCCAAATTTATTTGTAACAGAGATTGATGAAATGATGAAACAATATGCTAATAATATTTTGATGAAAGGATGTGCAATGAACATTATACAGGGAAAATTGAAGAAGTAGATGAGGAGAGTAAAGAAAAATGGACTAAAATTCTCAAGTCCAAAGCAGAAGTAGAACAAACTGCACTTGCAGTTATCCTCAAGCAAGGTGTCACAGGAAAAGGCAAAGGTTTACATTCTAATGATGTTGGTATTACCACACAAAGGCCACTTCAAGAGCCTATACACATAGTAGACACTGAGCAGCCAGAGGAATCCTACTGGCTATGCTGAGAAAGAGGATACACCTTAGCAGTTAGTAATTAATGAGAATGAATAAATATTAATTGAAGATATCACTAAAGGTGATCTCGATGATGAAGCAAAAGAAGATGAAAATGTTATTGCTAGTACCAAGAACACAGAGGAAGAAAAGAGTACTGAGGCAACCACAACATAAATACTAGGTAACTTACCAATTTTGGTACAAGCCATAAATATTACTACACAAGAGCAACGCAAGGACCAAACACTTGAGAAAAAGATGGATACCACAAAAGATAAGGGTGAAGAAGGAAACAAAGAGACTACCAAGCTTGAAACAAAAGAGGTAGATTACAAAGGAGCTGACGCAGAAACAAATATAGATAATTATACTATAGGTATAGATAATTATACTATAGGTACAAGACCAGAAGCCCAAGGACCTCAGACTGAGGTTATAGAAAAAGGGAAAGAAAAGGAGGAAATTGTCTCCACCGAGCCACCAAAGTCAAATCCAGAGCCGAAGGCTCTAGTTCCATATGGGAAATCCCCTACATCTAGTAAGTAGGAGAATACAAAGAAGAAACATGGAAAAGGTCTGGTCACCGTAGATGAAGTCATAGAGATACCTTCATGTGACTTGAGAACCTTATACCTTGAAGCTCTCAGATGGTATGGAGAATTATGCACCAAAAAAGTACCTCAAGAGAAGTTGAGGAAGGAGAGTAAATATAAACATGTGCTTGAGGATGTGAGAGAGATCTTAATTCAGGTTGTACTTGATGTTAGTGTTGATGAGGCAAATCTCATCATTGAATAGCTTGCAACACTTACCAAGAACATCAATTCTCCTAATATTGATGTTGAAAAGAAAATAGAAGAGACAACAGAGTCCAAAATTCAGTTCAAGATAACAGAGAAAATCAACCAAGTCGTGACCATTCATAAGTTGAAGTTATTTGAAACTATAATTGAAATAGAAAAACTCATTCAACAAATACTCACAACTTTGAAGAAGCTTTTCACATCAGAGTATTTCACTGGAAAATTAAAAGAGAAGCTCAAGAAGCTAGATGATGATCTGCAGAAAGATTGAAAGTAGAACACCATGCATTCAAATCACACTATGCAAAAGTAACGCATATTCATGGGTTAATAAATGAGCTAAGTGTGTGTGAATTTTGTACCTAGCTATAGACACAACACTTCAATAAAACATTAGAGGTTAGCGAAATCAAAATCTTGCAAATAATTAAAACTATGCTAACCAGACAATTTATTGCCTTCTAGTAGGTGCGAGTATGATGTTCTCAGTGACAATGCAACACCTAAATGAAGGATTTGAATGCAAAAGAATGGAAGACTATGTGAATATAGATTAATCTATATTTTTGTATTTTCTATGCAATAAGATGAAAACTGTATGAATCTAAGCTAGATGAATGAAATTGAATGTAGATTTTATCTAAGAATGATATGAATGAATATGAATGCTATGATATGAAAACTATTGCAAAACTATGATCAATAATGAAAGATCTCACAAATCGCTTGTCGCAAATGTTTAATCCTTCAATCGCCAATTCACCAGAGTAATTGTGAAAATTTGAGTGTTGATAATTATGAAGAGCTGAGCCTTGTTTTTATAGAAATCCAGGGCTTGAGGATGCATAAGAAAAACCATAAATCACTCTTGATAAACTTAGGTTGATTTTTGAGTTATCAAGAAATCAGAGATAATTGACTCTCAAAAATCATGCAAAAGTAGTGTTTTACTCAAAATAGAGTTTTAGATCAAATTTCAACTCATCATCAGATGTTCAGTTTCAATTTTAAAATTGATTGTTAATTTCTAGTTGCCTACTTTTCTGATTGTGCATGATTTATTTTGAATTAATTTAAAAAATAAAGTGATTTATTCTCAACTTAACTGATTTTTGAATTAAAACAATTGATTTATGGGTTAATCAATTATTAAATCAAATTTTATTCTAAAACTATATTATTAAATATTGACAATTGACATTAATCAATTAAATAAGAATTTAATCAATTAGTCATGAGATTTTAGATTTATTGCCAAAATTAAATAATATAATTTAGGAATAAATTTAATTAAATTTAATTAAACAATTAAGTGGTAGTATTAAATTAATTAATTAAATATTCAGAATATTCAATTAATCACACTTTAGGATAAATAGGATTTATCACCAAATAATTATTAAATTAAAGATAATTAGGCTAAATAGGAATATTGCTAGGAATATTCCCCAATGCAGAATTTAGGATAATCAATTAGGATTCGATAATGTGCAGATGTGCCTTTGGTTAGGACTTTTGTATCAATTTTGTTTGAATTGAAGATGTAGGAGGTTAATGAACCTATAGCCCATTTTTGGGGTATTACATTTTGCCCCTCTTTGAATCACTGTGCAAAGCGTAGTGGTTCAAAGATAGTCTGTGTTTGATAAAGATGTATGAAACTGATTTGAAAGATTAACCGATTCCAAGATAGAAACTGATTGAAAGATTTAAAGATGTAAGATTTAGGTCCTGATTGACCAAAGATAATGTTAATTATAGCAACAATGAACCGATGATTATGAAAAAGTGCCAAAACGCCTGATTCTGAACCTTATGATTGCAAAGAAGTGAGTGACCGATTCTAAACCTGATTGTCCCAAGAGAACCATATTGGTATCACATCCTAAACCCATAAGTTACAAAGAACCAAGGAAATAACACTAATGAACTAATGGTTACGAAAAGATGATATAATTTACAAGATATATTTAGGATATCATATTTATATGGATCTTGATGAATCTAATATGCCCCAAGAAATAATAGGTTTTCCCCAAGCGACGAGGACTTTAGATGAACCA
Source organism: Chamaecyparis obtusa (assembly GCA_027943335.1). Lineage (NCBI taxonomy): Eukaryota > Viridiplantae > Streptophyta > Pinopsida > Cupressales > Cupressaceae > Chamaecyparis > Chamaecyparis obtusa. The sequence continues at coordinate 1,660,859 of BSBK01003182.1, forward strand.
ACAACTAGACGTGGTTGTTGTCTTGATCACTGAGAAAAGATTTGATTGATAGAATAAGATTTATAGACTTGAATGATATGCAATACCATGCCCCCTTCGGGATGAAAATTGAAATCTGACAAGAAAAGTCAGCGTTGAATGGTTCAGAAGCATGTTAATTGATTTGAAAAGTGGTTATACACATTCAAGAATGCGTTCTGCATCATTTGGAGGTCCTGGAGACCAATTTTGATGAGGCTTGACCATGAGTTGACCATGGTTGACCAATTTTAAATTTCAAGAGTTTGATGTTAGATAATTAGTTAAGTTGAATTCTAGATTTCTGTGATGATTGAAGGTTGATTATACAAGTAGTCAGACATCCTGGGTCTGAAAATATTAAATCATGAATTTGACATAGTAAATGATCTCAGATTTTGATTTTGATCCCGAAAATGGGTTCAGAACATCGAAATTAGCCAAGAGTGCAATTTTTGTGGAAAATAGAGCACTTTTGAAAATTAGGTCCCTCATATGTCGTACGGTAAGACCTGTAAAGTCGTATAACTATGGTTTGTTGTATGGAATCCTGTTGAAACTCGTACGAGTTTTGATGCCAGTCTGTATTGTTGTATGGAAAATAGTGAGCTTAAAACTCCTCTTTAGGTCAAAATTTTTAATTTTTTGATTCCTTAGGCTGATTGCTGAGTATTTAATGCACCTTCTGAGATAGTGAACTTTTGAATTTCTATACTATTAGCCTATTTTTTAACCAATTTGCTGATAGGATTCCCTATGTCTATTCTATGTAGGTCATATATCCTAACATTCATGTTTGCATCTCTCATCCTGTGACTTAGAGATTATGTATTTCTCTTCCAGACCCTATGAGTGTACATCTAGCTGCTTGTGGCTTTGAGTATCTGATTCGGTTGCCGAGATTAGGGTGAACTACAGATTGCTGACCACTTTGATTGAGAGGTTTCATTATGAGACCTAGACCTTTCATCTCCCTATAGGAGATATTACTATTACACTAGAGGATGTGTACAAGATTTTGCGCATTCCATTCCATGGTCGTCGTCCAGATTATGTGAGCTCGGGAAGCTTTGGATTACATGTCTTCAGACGATTGTTTGGAGATGATACACAACTTACTAGTTTGATCTCTTGGGAGACATTAGTGCAGTGCTATGGGCAGACCCATATATTAGAGTGCATTATAGTTGGTATGATAGGAGGCATTATTATGTTTGACCGTCAGCAAAACGATCTCTTGATGGGTTGGGCCCCTATGGTTGCACGATTGATGGCCACTCCTTCTGAGTTGGGTTGGGGTCAGTGTATGCTAGCTCACATGTTCTCTAAGATGCACAAGATCATGTATCCAGAGGGAAAATATTTTTCTTTTGGTGCTTTGGTTCTTCAGATATGGGCATGGGAGCATATCCCAGTATGTAGACCAGTATGCTAGGATTAGCACCAACCACAGGAGTCGATGATATATGTATACTTTGGTTATGTTACATAGGTGTGCATGGGTCATACAGAGTATTTTAGATGCTTCCTAGATGATAGCACCTATGTTATCTAGCATCTGTATCTACAGATTGAGGCCTGGCCCACTGCTCAAGAGCAGTTTAGCTATTTCTGCCAGAGTTAGGTATTGATTGGTTGATCGATTATAGTGCTAGAGCACTTCCTTATTACTAGGGTGTGGAGGTAGTATGACATTATTCAAGATGTACCACAAGAGCATGCTGCTTATGTATGGATTCATAGAGAGCTCAATTTAGGATGGGGCCCTAGATTGTCCTATGCTCTATGTACATAGGAGTACAACTGTATTATTGACATAGATTGGGACTATCAGCCAAATGTTCTAGATGCTGGGGTTATAGATGGATTCATTGGATGGCTTGCAGAGCATTCCATATATAGGTTTTCAGATCTAAGAGAGTTGATACCTTCTATGGAGGAGGCTATGGATGTCATAGGTGCTCCGATGGGTAGAGGGCAGAGATGCACAGGTGCATAGGTGCCGATGCCCTAGCCCACACCTCTAAGGCTAAGAACAATGTTTACACCTCCATAGAGACCATCTGGTCAAATGATACCACCTCATCCCTCTAGTTCTTCAGCAGGAAGACCTGTAGTTTTATAGAGGAGATCGACTAGAAGAGAGAGTGGTACTCTAGGCAGTGTTGGTATAGCAGATGAGGTACTTGGTGCAGAGTAGGATATAGGGGCCGGTCTGAATCCTACACATGTTGATACTAGTTTTGATCTGGGAGATGAGGTTAGATGTCGTAAGGCACAGAGAGCAGAGACTACTGAGAAGCCAGTTGGATATATTGATATTCCTGCAGTAGATGAAGATCTTGGTGTACCACTGACTCCCTAGGAGATCATTAGATGGCTTAGATTACAAGTCAGGGACTTGAAGGTATGGAGTGCTTGTTGGGAGGAGTGATTTACTAAGGTAGATAGACAATGATCCTAGCTCCGAGAAAAGAATAGGAGATTGCAGACAGAGGTGACACATTAGACCTCTAGAGATGCTTATTATGTTTTTGCTTATTTCACTGTTGTTCCTGCTGCTTAGAGAGTACCTACATACTCTCATTATATGATAGCATCAGAGGGAGGTAGGACACCCAGAGTTGAGGTAGTGCCTGATGCACCACCACCACCTCCACCAGATGCAGAGGATCAGGCAGACAGCTAATCTGTCTAGATATTCTGATATATTTTTCCATTTTGTTCATGTATACTATTTTGACTTCTGATAGCTTACATGAGCACATTCTTTTGTACTTTATGCCAGTAGTGCACCTTTGAATAGTTTGAGTTATATGATATGAGATCGAGATTTTGGTTGTGACTTCATTTGTACTTGTCATGTTTTAATTTATGATGATATCATGTGATGTAAATGCTATGAGTAGTGTAGAATGTATGTATGGATTTATGCAATGCAATGGTTTCTTTCAAATGTATGAATGTAATGCAAATGTGATTGATTATGGATGTGTATGAAAATGTATGATTTCGATGATGCTTATGTATTTAATGCAATGTAATAGATGGAATGATCATGAATATGTAATGTAAATGCAACGATACACATGATATGTTTTGTAGGTATTGATGAAGACAAGTACTCAGTCTTATGTCAAAAAAGATGTCTAACCCAGGATGGTGATTGCTTGCAGTTCTGTGAGGAAACCTTCATGTGAGATTCAACTCTTCATTTCCAATTTAAGTTTAGTTTAGAATTTTCATTGAAGTGTTCAAGAAATTTGTGAGATCATGCAATCATGCAAAGTGCAAAATGACATGCAAAATGAAATGTAAACCTAAGACCTAGGACCTAGTCACTGATCATGTGTCGATTTGTTGTCATCATTGAACTTTTTAGGTAACTGGATAAATCAATACAATGCCCACTAGTTATGAAACTATAGACATATGAATATTGATTTGTATGTGCAAGAATCAATACAACACCCATTGGATAGACAACCATGGACATATGAATATTGATTTTGTTTTCGGAATATCAGATTAGATATAAGCACTAAGGCACAAATGCCAGGATGACCTGAATATCATGTCCATTTTGATATAGCAATTTGTATAAGCATCAAAACATAAATGTCATGATGACCAGAATATGCCTTGCATAAAAAAAACATCAAGCAGTCAAGAGATCATTCTAAATCCAATGTGAATTATCCATAGTGACCCTTTATCATTCACATCCTTAGGTAAGATCACGTTTCATAGTAGGAGTAAGAACTTTCTCCAAAAGATAATAGTTAGATCAAACTTCCTTGAATTTTTTGGGTATCAATGGTCGAGGTATGCATGGCCATCCAATATGAGATAAAGGCTCTTACAGACAGACACCATTTCAATCCAGAATTTCCAAAGTTGTTAGATTTGTACATACAAGCAAAAAATAAAGAAAAGATTATGCCCCCAGTCATCACTCTCTAAATCTTGTAAAGGACATCATCAAAGAGCTTAAAAGGAGACAATATTGAAAAATCTCAATGTGAATCAGTAAGCATACAAGGAGATAAAAGCATGTAAAAGCATAGATTTTTTTCAGTTTGTGTTATTGTTTGATTGCGTTGTTGTAGATGCAAAATCCTTTCTGGAGAGGAGATAGACAGACAGACTCAGATGAAGCTTTAAAGGACTCTGACTAGATATGACACATCTAAGATATACTAGAGGCCATAGGATATGACATTGATTGCCCCCAAGTTTGAACATTGATAGGATATAGATGCTTGAGCTGATTGGAGTACAGACTGCCTTATTGAAAATAGGAATGCAAAAACAAACCGGGAGGTATGTACAAACTAAAGCAAGACTGAAAGCTAGGAAAGACCAAGATTGCATTAATAGATGGAGCATTTTGAAACAAGTGGCACCCATTTGTCAGGTTTTCACCATCTTGGAAGAGATTCTATTTTTTCTACCAAGGCGCTTGTTTCTAGGTTTTCACCAAGGCACTTTTCTTTTTCTCATTTTTTTGTATTTTTCATTTTTTCAATTTTTTTGTACTTTTTGATATTTTTTGATTTTCTTGTGAATCATCAAGGTGCCCATTGCTAGGTTTTCACCAAGATGTTCATTTTTTTAGGACTTTTTCAAATTTTTATAATTTTTTCAAGACATTTTGCAAAGACTGAATGCCTTAGGCATATAATTTCTTCAGATGGAGAACATTGATTGGTTCTCGGAGCTGTTCTCCTTTAGTCATTGAGAGTTGATAGGCACTAGAGCCAAAAGTAGTAGTGATCACAAAGGGACCCAACCAATTGGGTTCAAACTTCCCCTTGCATTCTCTATGTGATTGATTTTTAGGATTTTCTCTCAAGACTAGATCGCCAACTTGAAATTCTCTATGTTTGACTTTCTTGTTGTAGCCTCTAGAAATTCTCTTCTGATATACTCTAAGATGATCATATGCTGCTTGTCTATGTTCATCTAGTAGTTCAAATTCTTGCAACCTAGATACTCTATAGTCATCATTAGTTACTAGACCATGCATTCTGATTCTTAGTGATGGGATTTCAACCTCAATAGGCAATACCGCTTCAGACCCATAAACTAAAGCGAATGGTGTAGCCCCAGTGGGCATTCTAATACTTGTTCTAATGGCCCAGAGAGCTAGATTGATCATGAGATGCCAGTCTCTTCCTACTTTATTAACTGTACGATGCAAGATTTTAAATAGATTCTTGTTTGAAGCCTCTGCTTGTCCATTCCCTTGAGGATAGTAGATAGATGACCAATGTTGTGTAATCTTGAATTTGGCACATAGATCATCTAAGTCTATGTTCTTGAATTGTCCACCATCATCTGTGACTATAGAATGTAGAATACCATACTGACATATGATGTAGTTCAAGGTGAACCTAGAAATTTGTTTTCTAGTCGCTTGAGTTAAAGGAACTGCTTCTACCCATTTTGTGAAATAATCTATAGCTGTGATTATATGGGTATGTCCATTAAAAGAGTGAGGATGTATGGATCCTATAAGATGAAATGCCCATTGGTGAAAAGGCCATTGTGTAGTAAAGGGAATTAGATCTCTCCTTGGTGCATGAATTAAGTTGCCATGTACTTGGCACTTTTGACAGTTCTTAGCAAACTTGATAGCCCCTTTCTCCATTTCAAGCCAATAGTACCCAACCCTAATAAGTTTTCAAGCTAGTGTTAAATCGTTAGAGTGTGACCCACAAATACCCTCATTGACTTCCTCTAATGCATGTTGAGACTCTTCCTATTCTAAACATCTAAGTAGTGTACCATCTAGACCTCATTTGTACAGGTCATGACCAATGATGACATACTGGGATGCATTGTGGATAAGGTGTCTTTTCTCATGGCGGTTAAAGGTATCAAGAATGATTTGGTCTTGGAGATAGGAGAAAAGGTTTTTATATCTTGATGAATCATGACCTACAATGGTACAGATCATGTGGGTATTGGGGGAATCATATGCAGGATAAGATAGTGCTTCCACCAGGAACTCGTAGCGTAGCTCATGTTCAGGCTGCTCTAATAAAGTATATAGCATTGCCATAGCATCGACAACCTTGTTCTCTATTCTAGGAATTTTCTCAAATGGGATAGATATGAAATACTTATTTAGATAATCTACCATTCTCTTTTATGGGATTAGCTTTCCATCTTTCATTTGATACACATCATTGACTTGGTGTATTACAAATTGTGAGTCTCCATGAATGTGTAGTTCTGTTACTCTCCACTCAATTGCTATCTTCATGTCATTGAGAAGGGCTTCATATTCATAAATATTGTTTGTACAAGGAAACTTGAGTCTGAATGCCTTAGGAATTGAGTATCCTTGAGGTGTGATGAACAATATGCTTGCTCCAGATCCATTCTATGTATAGGAGCCATCAAAGAATAACTTCCATGCTCTAGAAGAAAGATTCATGATAGAGGAATCTGGGAATTCCATTTGCATTGGTGTATCATCAAACAAAGGTGCATCTGCTAGTTGATCAGCGATGACTTGTCCTTTGATAGCTTTTCTTTCAACATATTCAATGTCAAATTCACTTAAGAGCATGACCCATTTGGCTAATCTATCTGTGAGGGAAGCTTTGCTTAGTAGGTACTTTAATGGATCAATCTTAGCTACCAAATGTGTGGTATGAGCTAACATGTAATGTCTCAGTTTCTATGATACAAAGATCACAGCTAGACAAGCTTTCTCAATCATTGAATAGTTCTTTTCATATGCTACCAATGTTCTACTGATATAGTATATAGCTCTTTCCTTCTTGTTCTCATCATGTTGTGCAAGAAATGCCCACAGTGATGTATCTGTGGTGGAGACATATAAGATCAATGGCTTCCCTTGAATAGGAGGCATCAAAATAGGAGGATTTGATAGATATTTCTTGATATGATTAAAATTCTTTTCACATTCCTCGTTCCATGCAAAGGTCACACCTTTATGTAAAGTCTTTGTGAAAGGTTGTGATATGTCTGCTAGCTGAGATATGAAGCATCTAATAGATTGTAATCTCCCTTTTAATGCTCTCATTTGACTAATATTCTTGGGAGGTTGCATCTCCATGATAGCTTTAACTTTAGCTGGATCACCTTCAATACCTTTCTTTGAAACAATGTAACCTAAGAGCTTTCCAGAAGTGACACCAAAAGCACACTTCTTAGGTTTTAGTCTGAGACTAAAATTATCCATTCGATCTAGTATTTTTCTCAAATCATTTAGATGTTCAGATCTTATCATAGATTTTTCCAAAGTATCATCAACATAATCCTCCATAGTTCGATGCATCATGTCATGAAAGATAGATGTCATAGCTCTCTGATATGTAGCACCAACATTCTTAAGCCCAAATGGCATGACGTTCCAATAGAAGGTACCCCACACACATGTGAAAGCAATTTTCTCTTGATCTTCTGGAGCAATTTTTATTTGATTATATCCAGAAAAACCATCCATTAAAGAATACATCTCAAAGCCCGCAGTCATGTCCACTATCATATCAATATTGGGTAATGGAAAATCATCCTTTGGGCATGCTTTGTTTACATCTCTAAAATCTGTGCATACTCTTATAGATTTGTCTAGTTTAGAAATAGGTACAATATTAGAGATCCATTTAGCATAGTCAATGACATTGATAAATCTAGCTTTTAGTAGTTTCTCTAATTCAGCTTTGACCAAGAGTGCAACATGAGGATGCATCTTTCTCAATTTTTTCTTAATAGGTTTGACTCCTGGAGCTATAGATAAATGATACATTATAAGATCAGGATCCAACCCTGGCATATCTAAATATTTCCATTTAAAGTTGATCTTCTTTTCTGTTAAGAATGTGGTAAATTTTTTCTTTTCTTCTTCTGATAAGGATTGTGCTACATGAATCAACTGTGGTTCTTCTGCTGTTCCCAAGTTGATAGATTGAGTGGGCTCAATTAGAACTGGAGATCTATCCTATAAATGACTCGAAAGGACATCAAATATCTCATCCTTAGGCACCTTAGAGAGGTTTTCACCTTCGGATATGTCTTTTATTTTTACTTTTGTAGGTTCTGAGACTTCCACAAAGTGGGTTTCATCCTCAGAACTCCTTTTCTTTTTATTTTTATTCTTATTTTTTTGACTAAGATACTTGATGTCTGACTCCATCATGCTAATGCTCGGTTCATTGATGGAAGCCCTCATAGGCTCAACTGCATTTAGGTAGTAGGCAAGGGCATAGTCATTTGGAAAGGTATAAATACCTTGGCTTGGATTTGTAGAGGTTTGGTCAAGAAGTTTAGGATGTTGGATAGTCAAAGTGGTGAAAGATTGGGAGATAGTGTTTATGGATATAGATCTGTCATCACTGGTCCTAACCCGATGCTCAAGTTTGAAGGTGATATTACAACTTAAGATGTTCAATTCGTGAATAGGCTCAATGTCATTATGGGAGTCCAATTTAGTCATAGGTGGATCAAACTTGTTAAGTTTATCATTTCGCTCTAGACTTATGTTGGGTTTAGGTGCATATTGGTGAATAACATCAACATGTTTCTCTATGATAAGCTCATCTTCCTCTAGAATGGCTCCCCATTCATAGTCATTTGATTCTTCATCTATGCCTCTAGGAAATTTAAGAACATGAGTAAAGTCAAGATGGATACCCCAAGAAGGGTTACCCTTAGATTTTGATCTGAATTCATACTCATGGGAATCTATCTTAGAATAACTACCACCTTCTTCTTTGTCTATTTCATTGCCTTCAAGATCAGGTGGTTCTTGTGATGCAACTATCTCTTGTTCTATAGTAGGTTCTTGTGTTTCTACTACATTGATTCTTTTTACTGGATCATCTTCAGCTTCAAGGAAGTCTTTTATTTCTTTATGCAAATGCTCATAAGGAATGAGTTCATCAGTGGTGTCTAAATCATCATTGTTAGATTGTTCATTTGTTTCTTCCTTTAGTTGATTTGTTATGGATGGCTCAATCTATTCTAAGACATGTTGGGAGTTCTTGCTAAGATAGAAAGACTTCTTCTTATATCCTAGACCTATTTTATTCTTGTTGGTTCGACCATGATGGTCAAGAGGTGATAGAAGACCTTTATCTTGTAGTCCTAGAGGTTCTTTTCCAGTATATCCCATTTTTGTGATTAATTTGTCCCCTGGTCCATATGACTTCTGAGGAATTTTTCTTGAAGTAGAGTCACATTTTTGGACTGATTGGGATTGAGGTTCATCCTTTTATAACCATGCAAGCACAGCTTCATCCTCCTCAAACTCTTATTTAGATACTTGTTTTGTGACAAAGCTTCCATTGAATATGACTTGGGATTCTTTAGCTATAGGTTTCACTTTATTAGATGGTTGTCCATAAGATCTTGGGGACAACAAGAGAGATGTGAGAGATAAAATAGGTTCCATTGTGTATTCTCCCATGCCATTCTCCTTGATTTTGACTTCTTTAGCAATGTCTTCCATTTTGGATGTAGACACCATGTCTATTTGCTTAGTGGAAGATTCTTTGTTGTTAGGAACAAGTTTATCAACACTTTCTTTCAAAGTATTGCAATTTGTATATAGGTCAGCTGGAATCATCACCTCTACTCCTTCATAAGGAAATTTCACACATTGATGGTATGTGGAAGGAATAGCTTTCATTTCATGTATCCAAGGTCTCCCTAGAAGGATGTTGTAAGCCAAAGGTAGATCAAGAACTTGACATATAGTATCTCTGATAACAGGCCCTGTTATGATGGGTAAGACAATAGTTCCTTTAGAAGATCTTTCTTTCTCATCATATGCTTTGATAGTTATTTTCTTCTTAGGATCAATGGAAGTTTCAGATAATCCCAAGTGTGTGATCAAGCTGTAAGAACAAATGTTGAGACCAACACCTCCATCTATCAACACGTGTTTGACATGGTGGCTTTGGATCAAGACTTCAATATGCAAGGGCTAGTTATGTAGATGACTCAAAGAATTATCATCTTTCTCTGAAAAGGAGATATACTATGGAGACGTTAGATGACCAACCATAGCCTGGAATCTATCTAAATCTAGCTTGTCAGGAACATTGGATCTGAGCAAAGCTTTGTCTAGAATGGTTCTATGAGCTGGAGATATTCAAAGCAACTCAAACATTGAGTTTTTAGCATTGGTATGATGGAGTTTTTGGAAAATACTGTATGATGTAGGCCTTGTGTCTTTAGGATTTGATGATTTAGAAGCAAAAGAGAGATTGAAGGGCATCTTAGGGAAATTTGATGAATCTGGGATTTGTCCTTGTAGATGTGCCTGAGCTTGTGATCGAGTAACTACATTTTTTGATTGATTTTCTCTATCTCTTCTTACAATTGTGATGACATTGCAATGCTCAGATGGACATGGTTCAACCATATTGATAACAACATTGTTTCCAGAGTAGGCATAATTGACTTTAGCACCCATATTAGGCTGAGAAGAAGAATCTTCCTTACCATTTTTCAAAAATGGTTCCATGAATGCTGTATGGTCATTATTGCTCTTATGATTATCAATTGTGATTTCTCTATTATCAATTTTGTCTTGTATGATGTGTTTCAAGAAAACACAATTATTAGTTTTATGACCCTTATTGCGATGGAAGTCACAAAAATCGTCCTCTCTCCACCATTTTGGTTTAGGTTCAGGATCAAAGACTTTTATCTCAAGCAAGTAAATGATGTTGTTAGCCAATAGATTTTTCATGCTAGATTCCAATGATTCTCCAAGAGGAGTGAATTTGCGGTTAGGATCTGTAGCCCAAGGTTTGTAAGCAAATGGTTTCTTGTTAGATTCTAATGTTTTAGCTTCAGAAGCTTTGATGGCTTGGGTGCCAATAGTGAGATTGAAAGCAGGTGCCTTAGATGGGGCATGTATAGCATCAACAACGCCATCTGTAATGACGCCTTTATTCTTGTTCCATTTTTTGCCTTTGTCTTTAGAACTAGATCCAAATTCATACTTGTCCTTTTGAAGTGATATGTCTCCTTTTTGCACAAGTACTTTCTCAATTTTGATTGCATTTTCTACCATCTTATCAAAGGATGTATGATTTTGCATTTGCAAATGGTAGTTAAGTTTTGGAACAAGATTTTTGATGAAGATTTCTAGCTTCTCAATTTCTGGAATGGGTCTAGCATATAGAGAAAACTTCTTCATCCATCTTTTGAGAAAAGTCAGGAATGGTTCTCTTGAGTTCTATTTTAGATTGCAGATGTCGATCATAGTGACCAGATGTTGAATGTTGTAGGAGTATTGTTGATAGAACAGTTTGATTAACTCCTCAAAAGCTTTGATAGTTGGAGGCATTTTTGAGAACCAATGAATAGTTGACCCTCCCAAAGATTGAGGGAAAAGACACATTAAGTAAGTTGGTTCATGCATGAACTCCATAGATCGAGTATAGAATTATCTGACATGATCTTGAGGATTAGAGTTTCCATCATACTTATCATATTTAGACATCTCCACTTGCTTAGGGAATGGCAACATGTACACGTCTTTATCAAATGGAAAAGGACATAGAGCTTCCATAGAGAACTCCTTAGGTTCCTTTTCTTTTTCAAGTTTGTTAAGTTTGAATTGCATGGCATGCATCTATTTCATCATAGCGGTGATTGGAGTTTCTTCCTCATGTGTAATTATATTTTCAACATTATAGTTTGGAGGAAGTTTAGCTCCTTGATGAGCTAACTCTAGAAAGTATGCCTCTCTATCTTCTTTCAAGAAATGCCTCATCATTTTCTTGAAGTCATCATCATTTTGATATCGAGCAATTTTAGAAGGTGTGGGTTCTTGATCCATACCATGTTGAGAGTGATGTCCTTGAGACCCATGATGTGTCCCTCCATGAGACATGTTAGGAGTTTTAGGACTCCCTGGGATAGATTGATGTAAATATTGTTGATTACCTCTATGAGTTGATGAAGGGGGTATGTAACCAATTTTCAATTGAAAATTTCCAAGGCCGTCATCATCGTAAAGACCTGAACTGTAGAGTTTCTTGAGAGTTGGACCCGTGTGAGTAGTCAAAGGTGCGGTATTGGGTGCTTCTCCAAATTTCTTATGTGAGGAAGCTCTAGTTTCCACCATTAACCTTGGGTGAGGCAAGAGAACAAGATGAAGATAACTGAAGAATGACTTGATTCAAGAAGATCAAATGATGCAACCTTGTCAAGATTGAATTGATTGAAGATAGATCAAACATAAAATGAAGGATACTATGCCACTGTAGTATGGGTAGATGCCCAAAAGATGGCGGGCATGAGCTCACAACACTTAGCCATTTAGTAAGAAGACTGAATTTGAAGATAATTTTGACAAGGTTTTGACACAAGATGAAAAAGACTCAAATCGATAAACTAGAAGGCTAAATTAGACTCAAGAGACCACTTTAGGAAAATGATTGAATGCGTTCTAGTTTCTGCTTTGTTCCTGACATAATGAATGTTTTGACAGAATCTAGAAATAGGCTATAAAAATTGGATTCCTGACAAATTTGACAAGTCTCTGACAACTTTTTGAAAATTCTCAAATGAGTTTTTTTATGCTCGTATGACAATGGGTATGTTCTCAAACAAAAATTGACAAGACTTGTACAAAAATTGCTACCAGGGATAATGTTCTTTTGATTTTTGGTGACAACACTTGTACGAGACAATACTGGCTCCCATATGACAATATAGGAGTTATGAAATGAATTTTGCTTAAGACTCGTATGACAATCTAAGACTGTGGGATGACTTTTGACTCCAAAGAAGAATTTTGCTTTAGATTTTGCAATTTTTAGGTTTTCAGTTTCAGATTGTTGGCAAAGTTTTCTGTCCAGTTTTGAAGATCTGTGTAATAGTCCATCTCAAATAACCAAGTAGATATCAAGCATGCAAAACAATAAGAAAGAGAAGCAAGCAATAGCTGAAAACAATGAACAAGGGAAAAAGCAACCTTGCGCATGAACAAGTAATAGTGACTTATTGTGCTAATCCCTAGAAATACTACTTGTGTATGTTCCAAAAAGTTTTTCAATAATGCACATATTCCTAGAAAATGAAAATTTTGGCCTCACTAGGGTTTGTAGTAATGGTTTGACTCTGCAAATTTTGTGATCTCAAGGGGGCGAACTCCAATCTAAGTGCACCAAGGTTTTGACACAGTTTGAGAAATTAATCAATTAAGAGCTACTAGGGAGATCTGATAGCCCAATAAGAGACCACACCTATGAAGATTTCCTCCATAAGGACATTTATATAGCGGCTGCTGCTACCACAACAAAAATGGCTATTATCGCTTGAGGTTCCATCCATGTGGTTGACCCAATTAAGGGAATATCCACTATGGTTAACCCTCTCTAAAGGTGACTCACAAAAGATACCACATGGAGACTAGTTCTAGATTCAAGGATTTGAGTTTTTGATACTACCCAAAAAGGGAGTAGAGCATAGTCCTCTAGCCTTTTCACTTTTAACCAAAACAAAGCAGACAAATTAATTTGACATGCTAAGACTGAAATTATCTCACAAAGATCTCTGATGTCAACCGCTTATGATCTATCAACCTCTCTGGAGAGAGAATGTATCAATCCAAAGTTGAAGACTCAAAAATCTAGTAGAACGCAAGACAATCTCAGTATCCTCCCTACCTATAAGGGGATCCTTCATCAAGAAGAGCTTCACATGCATGAACAAGCAAAAGAAGCCCACTCTCTCGAGATCATCCACAAATAGTGTTCATAGGGCCTATTTACTATGTGTAACAGATATGTAGAAAGCAAATCTATGTTCGTTTTATAGCCCAAAATGAAGTATGTGATATGAAAGCAAGAAAAGATACACAAGCTTGACATGTGAGAGTTCATTTTATGTCCAAATCGAACTGTTATCAAATCGTAGTAGAATACTTGAATTCCTCGCAATGCGCTTAGTAGATTTTACCTGTTTTAGCAATTTAGTTGCATTTTTCCCAGTCAAACTCAAGAAATATCAGTCAGAAATAGAAGATATCAATTGTTAGGGTTAGCTATTAGTCCAAATCTGAAAATCAAATCTAAAAAATTGCCAAAAATTATGAAACAATAATTGAATCCTGGTATCAAAACTCCTATGATAGTGGGTTACCTCCCAAACGATAGTCTGAAAACTTGTATGACAATGGGTGTCTTACCAAACAACAATCTAGCTCTCAAAAGATAATTTGCAGTTATTGAAATAAGCCTCGAAATCCTCAATTGTCGTATGACAACTAGTAGCTTTTGGTACGACTTTATGATAAAAGTCATACAAAAAATGTACGGACAGAGAATGAAATCATAGAATTGACCAGAAAATGACAGAAAATAGATAGAAATTGAAATAGAAGATATGGAAACCCATTTCATGGCCCCATGATGGGCACCATAAATGTGTGTGTGAATTTTGTACCTAGCTGCGGACAAAACACTTCAGTAAAACATTAGAGGTTAGCGAAATCAAAATCTTGCAAATAATTGAAACTATGCTAACCAGGTGATTTATTGTCTTCTAGTAGGTGCGAGTATGATGTTCTCAGATTGAAATCAAGATCAGTGACAATGCAACACCTAAACGAAGGATTTGAATGCAAAAAAATGAAAGACTATGTGAATACAAATTAATCTATATTTGTGTATTTTCTATGCAATAAGATGAAAACTGTATGAATCTAAGCTAGATGAATGAAATTGAATGTAGATTTACTCTAAGAATGATATGAATGAATATGAATGCTATGATATGAAAACTATTGCAAAACTATGATCAACAATGAAAGATCTCACAAATCGCCTATCGCAAATGTTTAATCCTTCAATTGCCAATTCGCCAGAGTAATTGTGCAAATTCAAGTGTTGATAATTATGAAGAGCTGAGCCTTGTTTTTATAGAAATCCAGGGCTTGAGGATGCATAAGAAAAACCATAAATCACTCTTGATAAACTCAGGTTGATTTTTGAGTTATCAAGAAATCAGAGATAATTAACCCTCAAAAATCATGCAAAAGCAGTGGTTTACTCAAAATAGAGTTTTAGATCAAATTTCAACTCATCATCAAATGTTGAGTTTCAATTTTAAAATTGATTGTTAATTTCTAGTTGCTTGCTTTGCTTTTCTGATTGTGCATGATTTATTTTGAATTAATTTAAAAAATAAAGTGATTTATTCTCAACTTAACTGATTTTTGAATTAAAACAATTGATTTATGGTTTAATCAATTATTTAATCAAATTTTATTCTAAAACTATATTATTAAATATTGACAATTGACATTAATCAATTAAATAAGAATTTAATCAATTAGTCATGAGATTTTAGATTTATTGTCAAAATTAAATAATACAATTTAGGAATAAATTTAATTAAACAATTAAGTGGCAGTATTAAATTAATTAAATATTTGGAATATTCAATTAATCACACTTTAGGATAAATAGGATTTATCGCCAAATAATTATTAAATTAAAGATAATTAAGCTAAATAGGAATATTGCTAGGAATATTCCCTAATGCAGAATTTAGGATAATCAATTAGGATTTGATAATGTGCAGATGTATCTTTGGTTAGGACTTTTGTATCGATTTTGTTCGAATTGAAGATGTAGGAGGTTAATGAACCTATAGCCCATTTTTGGGTATTACACTAAGGAGAGAAGAAGATAAAATAAAGGATCAAATAATTGAGCTACAAGCAGATTTTTTACCATACATTGAGGTGATGCCGAGGCATGTGAAGAAAACCAAGGATCTAGTAGCTACTCCTGAGCTATTAGTAGTAGATCACATATTGGTGTGGGAGCACCTAGGAAAACTCCCCAATGCTAATACAATTTTGTCTTGAACTAACTCTAGCCAAGTCAGTAGCTTTTCAATTTGACCTTAGAAGGTCTTACAATGTGTGTAACTAGATGGATTAGTAGATAGTACTCAATCCAATCCAGTTTAGTTAGTTTCTTGTTTTAGTGCTTGTTTATGCTTAGAAAGGGAAATTGAGTCTAAAAGTGTTCTAGACTTAGGTGAGATGTTAAAAGCACCTGAAAAGGCTTTAATGATGGTTAGTCATCATTTGGAGCAAGTTAGAGGTCACTAAAGTTTGTTTTGAGCATTAATGGGAAATATACTATAATGTTGTCATGACAACATTTTGCAATTTTGCAAATGCTGCATGCAACATTGACAAATTTTGATTCCCTTAAAAGTTGAGGAGGGAAATGAATGCTAGTGGCCTAAAAAATGGAGGAGGAATTTTAAGATACTCTAAGGCTCACTTCCCAAGGTAGAAGCATTGTAATAAAAGTTTTTGAATAGTGAAGAAGCTATGTGTTCTTTGTTTTCTACAACAGTCGAAGTGTTTTGAGTAAATAAGTGTTTTGATGGATTGAAGAGCTTAAAATAGTGTTAGATCTATGTTGTGTGGATAGTTTTAAGAGTTTATCATTTAGTGAAAAATTTGTTTTGAGTAGAGTAGATAGGTCATGTAAATTGTTTTGAAACTAGTCTAGTTGTTGTAGGAGACAAAGTGGTTTTTGGTTTGATGGCTCCCCCATAGAATCCAACCATGGGAAATACTAGGGTCTAGATGAATATGTTAGGGGAGTCCTTGTATAGTGTAAATATGCAAGGAGGAAGCATGAAGAACCAGATGGCCATTTTAAAGGTCATGCCCTAGGCAAGACCAGTGTACCCAACTAGGTGCATGACATAGAAGAATTAGTGTGAAATTATAGGGGAAAGAGTGAAGGCACAAATGGAGTATGGTTTCATATAGACCATAGAAATATTGTTACCTTGTAATGAGATTAGGCATTGTCCAATCCATTTACATATATTTCTAGGAAGAAATTAGTAGCTTGCAAGGAAATAGCCCTATTAGCCCTATTAGCCCTATAATCTAGGAATCTACTGTACGGAGACCCTAGAACCCTAAAACCCACAAAATCTCTAAGGTATCCCAAAAGGGTATCCAAATGTGAAGCTATATTTTGAAGTCATTTGGAATTTTTTAGAAGGAATTGAGAAAAGTACCCTGTCTAGGGCTACTAGAAACCATTAGGCCTAATAAGCCAAGGGCATGGTAGATATTGACCCGATGAGAAAGATCTTTGTGTCATGTTCAAATGGGATCATTAGGGTTACAAGATGTTTTTTTAATGAAGAATGCACCCCCTACAACACTTGGGAAGAATTCATGGTGAATGAGCCCTTGGAGTCATCCAAGGAAGAGTGAAATATTATGGTTGTCTAAATGGTAGTTATCCTTCAAGGTGAAGCACCAAGATATTGACTCATAGAGATGAGTTGGGATAGTATTAGACTAGATGAGTAAAGACTATTGAAGTCCTAGAAGAGAGTTTGGGACTTTTGAGAAGTTAGGACAAGTAAGGTCCTAGAAAGGGATTTGTGCAAGCACACCAAGGAGAATATCTATCACATATTTGGCATGCATGCACAAGTTGGTTTGGAATAGATTGCTTTAGAAATTTTGAAAGAGGAATGGGAAAACCTCTTAGCAAACTCAAAGAAAAACCATCAAAACATTTTTTACAAGATGTAAGTATCTACTATCTTGGCATTATTACCAAAAAAGGGGGAAAATATGTATACTTTTAAAAAGGGAAAATATGTATAGTAAATATACTTACCGAGGCATATAGATAGGGGGTGTCTACAATTTTGAAGTGTATGTAGTTTTTGAAGTTTTGAAAATTTTCATTATATGGCATACATATGTGTTTTTGTCACTAATGAAAAAGGGGGAGAATGTTAGTTTATATGTTGTCATTAGTGTCACACATATAGTCAGTAAAGGAAGAAAATAGGCTAGTTGGTCAACACACTACGTATAGTAACCAAGTAGAGCACAAGGAAAAATGACATAGTAACTGAACATAGTCTTGGTCAAGTACATATACCGAGGTAGATGATAACTGAGCACCAAGTATATTTATAACTAAGCATTCAGATTTACCGAGCATTAGTAATTTACCAAGTGATGAATAAAGTATATATCGAGCAATACAAGAAGGACATAAAAGTTTGTAACGAAACATAATACAAGGTAAATGGTTTAAACCAAGCTAGAAAATGGTTTACATAGATCGAGGTGAAGATTAAATGTGGATATAATCATTAAATAATTGATGATCCCTATGTAATGATGTTTTAGGTTATTCATTTGGATCATAGATCTTAGGTTTTCTAGATGATGCCATAACATATTAGGTCAAAATATTTTGATATAAGAACTATCAAGATGTCATTTTTACATGTAACACACATGAAGTAGCCTCCTACATAGACATTTGAAGATCAGACAGGGTTGTGAAGTTAAAGTTTTGACAGAGAATTCAAGGATTATATCAGTATCAGATTAGAAGGCTACCGAGCAGAATTCAAAGAAGAAATATATCATAGCAAGGTGATAATATTTAAGTACTTATCAGATCTGAAATTGAGAAAATTAAGTTGCTACATACAGATCAAATCTACTGTTACTTTCTAAAAATTATGGCAGACTTAAATCTCTTAACAGAGTAGACGTAACAAGTCTTTTTGTAAATCTCTTAACTGAGTGCACACTTAATAGTGTTGCTTAAATCCTCTAACCAAGTAGATCTTAATAGTTCATTATTGTTACTCCTAATAGGGTAAGATCATCAGAAGTGATCAAACATTTTAACCTTAACTGACAAACTTTATTATTGTAGTTAGTGAAACTTTATGGGTGCCATCCCCACCATAGTTTTTACCTTCTAACAAGGGTTTCTGTGATACCAAAATACTTGTGTATTGTGTATGAAGTTTCATGGATGTTTACATGTTAGATTAGAAAGCATTTCTTATTTTCAAGTAATGTTATGAATGGATGAAAAGATAACATGTCAGTCAGTTAAAAAGTTACATTGTTTTAAGGATTCAGTTGAAAAATATTTTGAGATTACTGATTCACCCCTCCCCTCATAGTAACTCACCTTTCCATAATCCCAACAAATCTATCCCTGGCTAAAGACAACTGGGATATGATTCCCTCTCATAATACCTTTATAACTTAGGCTAGGTGTTTACAAATAAAACCCTTATTACAAAATGGAATTGTCTAAGATAAAGCCTTATTAATCATTGATGTCCTTAACTCATGTTAATGACATCATCCCTTAAAATCAACATGTTTAAGTGATCAATGAATCTATTTTCCATTTGTTAGTAGTAAAGGGAATCCTACATCACCATTAATTAGTATTATTCAGATAAATATAACATTTGTAGCTAAAAATATTCCTTTCACAATCCATTATGGAGTGGAGCAAAATCGGTTATAAACTAAGAAAAAGTTTCAAAACCTTGTGTCCATAAACCATATGTAAACCAACTTCCTTATCACAAGAATAAATGCACATTTCTACTACTTATTGGAATAGAAGATGGAAATATCAAAACAATACTTCCACCAACTGAATGTCATCCATATTTCATCTAAAAATGATGAAAACCATGTGATGATAGCTGGTCCATACAACCCTTGTAGCTATATTAAGCCAAAGTTCAAAGATAAGTAGTAAAGTCATTATTCTCACCACACCTTGAGCTCTTTATTTGTCTACTTTATAGTATGTTGCTTCTTCCAGTAAATCTATCTTTTTAAGACACTAAATCATGAAGACCTTATAAGGTTGATTGCCTACTTTCTTAATAGACAATATACAGAGAACATATAAGGATTATTAATATCATTAGTTTAATTTAAATCTATAACCTCTACCTTTAATTAGAGCATTGCCAACATCCCGACCTATAATGGAGCTAAAAATTTCTCAATCCCGGGTCTTATATTATAAAGAAAAACCAAATGAGTTGTGGACACTATTAACATGAGAGTATATCAAATTTACACTACAAATCTTCAACCAACTTATTGTTGAATACATCTGAATAGATAAGAACATGATGAAAAACCAATACCTTGATGCATATATATATATATATATATATATATATATATATATATATATGGATGTATATGTATATATGTATATATATACATATATACATCCATGTATATATACACACACACACA
Organism: Chamaecyparis obtusa; assembly: GCA_027943335.1. Taxonomy (NCBI): domain Eukaryota; kingdom Viridiplantae; phylum Streptophyta; class Pinopsida; order Cupressales; family Cupressaceae; genus Chamaecyparis; species Chamaecyparis obtusa. Next base: position 1,680,984 of record BSBK01003182.1, read on the forward strand.
CACATATATATATATACATGGATGTATATATGTATATATATACATATATACATATACATCCATATATATATATATATATAGGAAAAACAATGCCTCCAAACTTCAAATAATATTAACTACCCTTACAGTAGCAACCATTGAAATAGAAAAATTTAACAAGGATGAAACCAGAAGCTACTATTCGCATCCATAATTTTCTTTCTGATAATGCCTTTGTTAAGTCTAATATCACTAGTAGAATTTGGCAAATATGTGACTACATGACTAAAACTTTTAGTCATGTAACTAAAAAAATTAGTCACATGACTAAAAGTGATCAAATTCTTTTAATTTTTTGCAATTCACAAGTATAAATGACTAAATAAATGACTAATTTGGTCATTGAGTAAAACCAAAAGGTTAGACAAAAGAAAAAGACCAAATAAATGACTAAATAATTAGTCACCCAAACAAAAATGACCAAATAAATGACTAAATAATTAGTCACCCAAACAAAAATGACTAAATGAATCATTATTAGTCCTTTATAATAACATTTGATAATATCATAGACATATACTTAGAAGTTCTATTTCATGAGTAATGCTTGTTTGACAATAGGCTTATTGCGTGAGCAATCCATCTACACGTGTCTCATGCCATAAATCTATGATCTGATTAGGAAAGATCTATGACGATTTGCAATATGAATGCTAATTCAATTTAAAGTTTGTTTACAATGACAAATCAAACAAATAATTACAACTTAATTTGAATTACATGAATGAAAATTAAGCTTTAAAATTTGTATAACTGAAATTAAGAGAAGAGGAGAGAAGAGAACACAAACATAACATAGAGGTTGATTACGGAGTTCGTCCGAATGGACTACGTCTCTGGGTCTTCCAAATAGAGCGGCTGATCCTTTGTTGATCAGTTCCCAAACATGATTACAATAATCTGATGCCAACTTGTCAGCATATGGTTACACTGAGCTTCAAGCTCTCTCTTAAGCAAGATTACAATCTTCAACAACCTGGAAGAACACTCGGAGTATTTTCTCTCCAAAATCCAACTCCAAAAAATCACCCCCTCACTATCCGTTTTCTCCCTTTTTTATACAAGAAATTTACTCAATATGGTTGATAACCATATGTTTTATAATCTCCCATTTTTAACAACAAATCCCCACAAAATAAAATACATCTTAAAAATCCCACTAAAATAATGCTTATGATATTTTCGGGATATTTTACCTTTGTTAAATAGGGGATTGTCCAGTCTTTAAATATATAATTATCCTTATCATTCTTGTACTTTTCGCCTACCATTGTGGTCGGACTTGATAAAGGGAATGTGGTGGTTGCAACCATTGGCCTTCCATTTTCAGTCAGCGTCATTTTTTTAAACATTTATTAAAACAAAAATAGCGCCACCATATATTCAAAGACCTTGTATGGTGCATGGGTAATAGGGTGGATTTAAAGCATATGTGTTGGGAAACAAAGTATAAATACTGCTACCGCCACTTAAGGTAAGAACTTTGGCATGAGTAGGTTGACATTTCAATTCTTTGACATTCATTTTCAACAAATTTGCAAAAGTAATTTGGTCAACCTTTGACCAATCAACCATATTTAGTCAACTCACCCTTTTTTTCTAAACTTGAAGTGTTCATAACTTGAGCAAACGAACTCTGATTGACTCCATTCAAGTTTGGTTGGGTTTGTTTAGCCGAGTACTTTAATTTGATGCTATTTTTGGAAGCATTGGGAACATTTGAATTTTTATTGGAAAAACCCACCTGGATCAATCTAGTTTTTAGGTGATTTCAAAATTGATTGATAAACAATATTTAGAGATAGAATCACAAAGAATAGTTACCATCAAACAAATTTACAGACATGGTTTACTATGTTGAAGTGGTTTCTCATATCACACCTAAAATAAATTTGAATCACGTATAATATTAAAACTCTTCTCAACTAATACACAATTGGAAAAAAGGATCCAAATCATCACATAATTACCTCCAAGATCATGAAAACTCCCTCAAACTAAATATGTGTTTTATCCTTGTAGTCTAAATTTAATATTTATTTATGGTATATAAATTACAATTAAATAAACATTTGTTACATTTTACAAGGATATAACACATTGATTCCATATTTGTATTTAAATATTAAAATTTATTATTTAATTTATATGACATCAAAAAATAAACATTGATTCATATTAATAATTTATGGAAAATGGAAATATTATAATAACAACAACACTCCATAAATATTAATTTTAAATAATATTTATTACTAAATAAACACTATATAAAATTGAACTAAATCCATACAAACGTAAGAGCCTTTTATTTTTCCGGGATCATTATAACAAAAATGATAAAATGAAAAGCTCCTTTTTATGAGAGATATTAGGTTTTATCAAACCCGAATCTCACATTTCAATCTCCTTTTCTCTTTTTCGCTCTGGAAGCTCTTGGTGCTGAGGGTTTGGAGAAAATACTATATTTTTTATGGAGATTTTGAAGGCTTTTCTCTATAGATTCCTCATCGATTTATTGCTCTAACAGGTAAGTTTTGCATAAATGTAATGCCTCTATGTTTTTGTTGTGGCCCTTCTTGTTTTCTTCTAAAGTTGTGATCCATATTCAAGCACTTTTCATTAGGGAATTTTGAACTAAATTTATGATTAGACACAAAAAAAAAAAAACTTCTTATTTCTTGGTGTGTATTTTCTTTGTTCTCATTGAGAGTTCCCATTTTCTAACTTGGCATGGCTTGCATTTTTTGAAATTAGAAAATTTGTTGCTTGCTGGTTCCAAAATGGGTTGTATAACATGGCAATTTCCCTTCCATTATTTGATATGGGTATTAATTGGAACAACAAAAGAAAAATAAAATCCTCTTGCAATATTGAAATTTCCTTCTAGATACTTCATGGGATATGGGTAAAAGCACAATCAGGTGTCACCTTTTAGGCTAACTTATTAGCACAGCTGAATTTTAGTATTTCTAACTAAGAATTAATTTTGGTCAAACATATGGTCTAACTAGATTCATTCTAGCCAAGTTAGATAAGTTCTTTAACTTTTCCAATTGAAAATATCTATTAAATGCATGTTCTATACCACTTTGGGTCCAATTACCATAAAAATAAAATTATTTCAGAAAAAGTGGCATTTGAATAACTCCTAATATTTTTAATGATATTTTTTTAAAAATAAAAAAATACCCTTTTGTAGAGATTAGAGTCAAGAATACCCTCATATAGATTTTATAGTGTTTTAATTAGACATAGTTTATTGTAATTAAAAAATATTACAAGTAGGTATTTTAACAGTCAAGGAGATGTTGATTCGGAGAAAGAAAAAAATAGTAAATCATATTAAATAAATTTGAAAAACATATGGTGCACTAGAGGAGAACGAAGGAACCTTATATGTCCTCTCTACTACTTAACAACTCAAAGAAGGTTCCTTCGTTCTTTTATTTTGCACGTTTGTAACCCTAATGCATAGTATTGGCAGTTTTGAGAGTTCCATTTCTGAGTATTTCATAGCATGAGGGTTTTTATAAATATAACTTTTGTTAAAAACCTCCTTATTTAGTTTAGAACTATTACCTATAATTTTATATTACTTTGCACTGATGTGAGAATATCATGATTCTTATTGTTCTATTGATGTTGGTAACTAGTTGTGTACAAACTATCCTTGCGTCTAATTGTGCTCACATTTGAAGCTAAATTTTTTTAGCTCTGTATGTTCCCCTGTAAATTGAATATTGCATTCCTATAGATGCATTTCATAAAATCATGATGACTTTATTTTATACTATGTTCATTTCATAACGGTCATATATCCTCGTGCATATGCTAGACCTTGGTAATCAGTCCGAGGGTCTAAATGAACTTGTAGACCCAGAATTGATCTAGGCATCCTTCCCTATCCCATTTCTTTGTGTAGTTACCGACATGCATATTAAGCGGGTCATATATTTATGGGCATTGTTATACATTCTTCATAATTACTCCCCTATAATAGCATAAAACTATCCTTTCCATGCTGATTTTATATTATACTTTGTATTCATTGATGATCATGTGAAACATGAAATTGTTTCATTATTTTTCTTGAAACACCATAACTGTTCATGCTGTTTAAATAGTAACAATAATAATTACCATTATATGCTAAGTATATACTAGTGTATCTTTCATCTTTTGTCTTTTGAAACTTCAAAACTCTGATTTTATTATGCTTTGGACAATAACAATGACCATTATATACTAACTCAAAAGGGTTGTTTGTTCATTAAAACATCATGATCAGTCATTGGTGGAATAGCATGGTGTTTGGAATGTTTGGGGTGAATGGAGTTTTTAGGAGGATTTGCTGAGATAAATAGTGATGATGGTGAAGAATTGTTTGTATCAAGAATGCTTGGTAGTTGTCCCTAAAGGTTTGATCAAAGATTCTAGTAGTGTTGTTCCATTTGGAAGCCATGAGATAAGATATTTGTAAAGGGGATTGTGTAAGTTGGTAAGTAGATATTGATAGGTTTGCATATAGGTTTTAAAAGTTGTGATAAGAAGGTAGAAGAGGGAGATTACTGATTTCTTGAAGATTATCAATGACAGGTTGGCGGGAATTTTTGAGTCCTTGGTGGTCAAAGGTGAAAGAGTGTATGATGTCTTAGGATCAAGTATAGATCTCATTGAAGATTTTCAAGTTGAGAAGAGTCTATAATCTTGTTAGATGCCTCAATCCCAAAAAAATTAGAACCTAGAATGGTGTTTAGGTCAGTGAGTAACCTAGGAGTTGGGTTGGTGTAAGATGCTTTGCATCACTAGTTCAGTATCTTTGGAGATAGACATAAAAATAGAATGTACATATTCTTCATAAGCATAATTACTTACAAAATCTACTATCAAACACATAAGGACTCTGTTGATGAAATCATCAAAGACTTAAACTGAGCTAGAGTGTGCATATTTATCATTAACAATATCTTTAAGATGGTGGTAATTGTTATTCACCTTAAATACTAAGGAAGTAACATTGATAGCATGAAAGGGCTCTTCTTTCAAATAGTCAACAATCATGCCTCCTATTTTTTGTACTCTTTCATTCAACATATGAATAATTCCTTCTTTTGGCATGGTTACATAGTTAATATAAAAAACACTTATTTTTCCTTTGCTTGCATAACCATCAATGAGGTTGGTATAAGTAACATTATTTGGTATCAAACCCCTAGAAAGAATTTGATTGAAGATAATATTTTCTTCATTCATAATTCTTGTTTTAATCATATACTAATACATTGTAAGGGTACCAGATGATAAATGTTTACCCAACATTCCTTGAACATTTTAATGGCCTCATGTGGTGTAGAAGAACCCTTGGGTCAAAGGACCAATAATTAATTTTGCATATTGTTTTTGAATAAACATGTAATAAGGTCTACTAGACCTTTTGTAAGGCTACTAAGCCAAAATTGCATTGTAAGGGCACTTAGGACCAATAGGTCAAAGATGGTCAAAGTGGTAAAATAGGGAAGACCAACATAGAAATGATGTATTGGAGTCCTTTAAGGTATATTTGATGAATAGTTGATTTCATAAGGTCCATTAGATAGTTATTATAACAAAATGTTAAAAAATTGTAAAAGTGTTGCACAAGTTACTTCACATTTTTGTAACATTTCATTAATAGTTGTCTAAATGGATCAACTAATCATGAAAGTTGATCAAGTTTGGTTGTAACTAACTGAGGAAGGTTTAAATTTTCTCTTTTGGTCGAGGTTATGCAAGGATGAATGAGCTTGGTGGAAGATTTTAATGGGAATGTTATTTTGTAGTGTAAATTTGTTGTCTTCATGGTTGTTCTTTCATTCATTTCTCTCTCTCTCTCTCTCTCCCTCTCTCATGTATTGATTTATGTTTGAAATAAATTTTATATTGAAAAGTGGTTGGTTATCTTTCATTTGAGTCAATTATGAAGATCTTCCATGATCTGGAGTGAGAGATTCATCACATTTTGTCAAAAATGTCACAAAACCTTCATTGTCAAGGGTTTGCATTTATTTTGTTTAATAAATCAATTTCTAATCGTTGGAAAATTCTAGTTCTTTGGAATTTTTTAATTTTTTTTTATGATATTTCAATTGGTGGTGGTCTCATGTTAAGGGGGTTTCTATTTGTGGAGAACCAGCGAGCCCTAAATCAAGAATGTATTGAAAATTTTGTAACTGTGACAACAAATAAGAAATTTTCTTAAGAATTAATCCATATTAATGTTATTAGGGGATGGATTTGATATTATGGTATTTTAAAGGACCTAAATAACCTTATTAATTCTTTATCTAGTGGTGTCAATTGATTGTCAAAGTCAGATTGCATGTTGACAATCATAGTTGTTTGATTTAGTGACAAGAACAATCATGATGTAGGGATTTGTACGACCTATTAATGATAGAGGAAAACTTTTATTTGATGCATACATGAATTATATTTCATTTGATTCAATTATAATTTATTTTCATGGATAATTTATTGAGTTATGGTCATTTTTGTAAAGATAGCTTGTTCAGAAAAATGATTTCTAGAATCCGTAGTTAGAAAATGTGTTGGTGTAGGCATATATGGTCAAGTATGGATCTTCCACTTGGTGTATGGATAGATTAACATGTTTTGAAAAAACTCCCTTCTTCCCATAAAAAATATTTTCATGTTTTAGGGGTCAAACAATTAAATTTCCAAAAATTGTCTTGCTCTTTCCTGTGTGAGTTCCTGTCAATGTTGCCACAAGAAGGTGGTAAAAAAATGTTATATTGTTTTTTTCAGTCCTTGGTGACCATTTAGAGTCTTTTAATGATTGTATTAATCATTTTAGTGTTCTATTAGTTGGTTTTTGAAGAGGATTATGAACACTAAAGGCATGGATGAGGATAGCCTAAATAAAGCAAGGTAAGAAAAATGATTGGAGTTGATTATAGGATAAGTCATTGGATCCATCCTTCCTTATGAATGTTAGTGTAATTCAAGTTTGATAAGACATCTTGGAATGTTTAAGTTCCTTGAGAGACATAATTATAAGGAATAGTTCATCTTGAAGAGTTTTATAGGTGAGTGTTATTACAAACCAAAGGAGAAAACTGACCTTTTGTCATGGTGAATGGTGTGCTTCCCTATGCCTCTACATCATCATGATTCTTGCCAACTTTACAAAGGTGATGGATGATAGTATCATATATAAATACATTTGAATCAATTCCTATCTTAGTCATGTCACCTAATCCTAATCACCTTCCATGCAATAATCACTAATAAGAGTGGTAAATACTATATGCTATATGTAATAACATTAGACTTCAAACTTCTTTTATAACATTCTCAATTTGTATATTAAGTTGTTGAAAAGCTAGTTTAAGATAAGAAATGTTATGTTTTATTTTGTTTTAGAAGTACCAGCTACTACCAATATTGATATGCATTTATGAAATGATAAGAAATGTTATGCTTTCTTTTGTTCCAGATCTGCTAATGCCACTTTTTCAAGCCTTCTTTTATTATCTTCTACATGTTTTAGCCACTCCTTGGATTTTTCTAGATTTGTCAAGACAAGCCTACCAAAATACTTTCATGTTTCTATACTTACTTTGTTGTCACTAGTATGCAACTTATCTCATGTTTTTCCTTGGAAACCACTACCAGTGCTCTTAAGAAGATTCAAAATAATGACTATTTGTTTTATTCTCTTTGGACTTCAATAATTCATCCAAATAATTCATCCCATTTTTAGAATCCTTAAGCTTCAAAATTTATAACTTGTCTTGTTTTTTCTTTCAAAATTATTAAACAAGCTATCTTATTTGCTTGAATGAGAGTCATTTCTTACTACTAAGTGGAAAGCTTAGTCCTTATTTTGTGTGTCTTTAAAATATAGTTGATTCTATCTTTGATTCTCCCAACTCAATACATATAGATACGAATGGGCATACATTTATAAACTAATCCTTTTCATATTATCTCCCAAATAAGATCTGTCCTATGCACCATGTGGCACATTGTAATTGTTTACATGCTTTTTCTGAGCTCTCCACATGGGAGGCATGTTGTTTGAATGATAGGATTCTCTATCATGTTCCTGTGTCACTTTGAGAGTACTGTGTTTTTTACTCGATCATATAAGAGTAATTTATTAATAGTTGCCACTTACTTCACAAATTGGGTCAATTGGTTAATCTATTGTTTGTAATGGACAACCAATTAGAAGAAGCCAACTCTAGAATCAAATAGAAAATGTCATTGTCTCTTAGCTCTTGCAAAAGGGTTTCGATGCTGGTCATTATTTGTACGAGTTTAAAGAGTAGAGAGGTCTCCCTAGTGTGTGTGTGAAAATTGTACCTAGTTGCAGACACAACACTTTAGTAAAATATTAGAGGTTAGCAAAATTGAAAATCTACAATATAAATGAAACTAGCTAACTAGGTGATTTACTGCCTTCTTGTAGGCGCGAGTATGGTATTCTCAGATTCAGAATGAGATCAGTGACAATGCAACACCTAAACGAAGGATTTAAATGATTGAAAGATGAATGTAGGATGGATGCAGATTAATCTATCTTTTTGTCTTTTCTATGTAATGATATGAAAAACTGTATGAAACTAGTCTAGAATGTATGAAATTGATATGCAGATTATTCTAACAATGATATGCTATGATATGAAAATGAATGCAAAGCTATGAAAAACAATGAAAGATCTCACAAAATTGCCTATTCTCAAGAGCTTGATTCTTCATATGCAATTTCGCTAGAGTAATTGTGCAAATTTGAGAGATCCTTTTGTGAAGAGTTGAGCCTTGATTTTATAGAAATCTAGGGCTTGAGGATGCATTGAGAAAAGCCATAAATCACTCTTGATAAACTCAGGTTGATTTTTGAGTTAACAAGAAATCAGAAATAAATCAACTCATAAAATCATGCAAAAGCACTTTTTGACTCAAAATAGAGTTTAGTTTACTTTTTCAACTCATAATCAGATGTCGAGTTTAGAAAGTTAACAAATTGAAATTGATAATTGATTTAAAGTTGACTACTTTTCTAATTGTGCATGATTTAATATGAATTAATTAAAAAATAAAGTGATTTATTCTCAACTTAACTGATTTTGAATTAAAACAATTGATTTATGGGTTAATCAATTATTAAATCAAACTTTTATTCCAAACTATATTATTAAATTTGACAACTTGTTTTAATCAATTAAATAAGAATTCAACTAATTATTTTTAGCAAATTTGATTTATTGTCAAATAAAACAATATAAATTAGGAATAAATATAATTAAATCTAATTAAATAATTAAGTGGCAAAATTAAAATTAATTAATTAAATATTTAAAATATTCTATTAATCAAATTTCTAGGATAAATATGATTTATCACCAAATAATATTCAATTAAAGATAATTAGGATAATTAGGAATATTCAAGAAATATTCCCCGATGTAGAATTAAGATAATCAATTTTTGATAAACTGATGTGCAGATGTACCTTAGGTTAGGACTTTGATGTCGATTTCATTCGATTTGTTGATGTAAGAGGTTAATGAACCTATAGCCCTTTTTTGGGGTATTACATTTTGCCCCTCTTTGAATTACTCTGCGAAGCGCAGTGGTTCAAAGATTAATATGTTTTTGATGATGTTGCGGACTGAATTATGTGGTGGAAAAATTGATCCTGAAAGATTAACCGATTCTGAGACAAAAATTGATTGATAGATTTGAAGATTTAGTGATTTAGGTCCTGATTGACCAAAGATGATGTTAACTATAGCAACAATGAATCGATGATTATGAAAAAGTGTCAAAATGCCCGATTCTGAACCTTATGATTACAAAGAAGTGACCGTCCTGAATCCAAACCTGATTGTCCAAAGGAATCGAAAGGATGCCAAATCTAAACCCTTCAGTTATGAAGAATCAAGGAAATAACACTAATGAATCGTGGTTATGAAGAGCTGATATAGTTTACAAGATTAAGAGAATACTAGATTGATATGGATCTCGATGAATTTGATATGTCCCAAGCGATGTGCCCCTAGCAATGAGGTCTTTTGATGAATCAACAACTAGATGTGGTTGTTGTCTTGATTACTGAGGAAAGATTTTATTGACAAAATTAGTTTGATATGCAATACCATGCCCCCTTCGGGATGAAAATCACAATTTGGCAAGAAAAGCCAGCATTTGAATGATTAGAAGCATGTTAATCGATTGTAGAATTGGTTGTACACATTCGGGAATGTGTTCTGCATCATTTAGAGGTCCTAGAGACCAAGTTTGACTAAGTTTGACCATGAGTTGACCATGGTTGACCAAGTTGAAATTTGAATAGTTTGATGTTAGATAATCAGTTAAGTTGAATCCTGGATTCATTTGATGTTTAGAAGGTTGATTAGGCAAGCAATCGGCCGTCCTGGGTCTGAAAATTTTAAATACAATATTAATGATCTCAAATTTTGATTTTGATCCTGAAAATGGATTCAGAACATCAAAATTAGCCAGGGGTGCCTGCTTGGTGATCTGTTAAGAAGATCTTCATGCGATACTCAATCCTTATGATATGTTTAGCATAGTTTTGGAGAATTATCAAGCATCGAGCCGAATTGAAATCATGAGATAAATACAACCATGCAAAGTGCAAAATGAAATGTAGACCTAGGACCTAGGACTTAGTCACTGATCATGTGTCAGTATTTTTCATCAATGAATATTTATTAGGTAATCAGATAGTCAATACAATGTCCATTGGCTAGACAACCATGGGCATATGAATATGGACTTTTAGTCGAAAATGTCGGATTAGATATAAGCACCAAGGCATAAACACCAGGATGACCTAAATATCATGTCCATTTTGATATTGCAATTTGTATAAGCATCAAAACATAAATGTTGTGATGACCTGAATACACCTTGCGTACAAACACACCAAGTAGTCGAGAGATCATTCTGAATCCGCTATGAATTACCCGTAGTGATCCTTTATCATTCACATCCTTGGGTAAGATCATGTTTCACAGCAAGAGTAAGAACTCACTCAAAAAGACAATAGTTAGATCAAACTTCCTTGAAGCATCTGGGTATCAATGGTCGAGGTACACATGGCCATCCAATACATGATGGAGGCTCTTATAGATGGACACCATTTCAATCCAGAATTTCCAAAGTTGTTAGAATTTCACTCAAAGCAGAAAATAAAGAAAAGATTATGCCCCTAGTCATCACTCTCTAAATCCTATGAAGGACATCATCGAAGAGCTTTAAAGGACACAATATGCAAAAATCTCAATGCGAATCAGTAAGCATACAAGGAGATAAAAGAAAAGATGTAAAGATTGTTTTCATTTGTGTTGATATTTATTTGTGTTGTAGATGCAAAATCCTTTCTGGTGAGGAGATAGATAGACTAACTTGGATGTAGCTTCAAAGGACTTCTGACTAGATATGACTCATCTAAGATATATTGGAGACCATAGGATATGACATTGATTACCCCCAAGTTTTGAAACATTGATACGATACAGATGTTTGAGCTGAATGGTGCATAGACTGCCTTTATTGAAAAGAGGAATGCAGAAACAAACCAAAAGATATGTACAAACTAAAGCAGGACTAAAAGATGGGAAAGATGAAGATTGCAATGATAGATGGAGCATTTTGAACAAGTGGCACCCGTTTGCTGGGTTTTCACCATCTTGGAAGAGATTCTTTTTTTTTTTTTTTTTGTATTTTTCATTTTTTCAATTTTTTTTGTATTTTTCCATTTTTTTGATTTTTTTGTGAATCATCAAAGTGTCTATTGCTAGGTTTTCACCAAGATGTTCATTTTTTTTAGGACTTTTTTAGATTTTTATAATTTTTTCAGGACATTTTACCATAGACTGAATGCCTTAGGCCTAGAATTTCTTCAGATGCAAAATGTTGATTGGTTCTTGGAGTTGTTCTCCATCAATTGTTGAGAGTTGATAGGCTCCAGAGCCAAAAGTAGTAGTGATAACAAAGGGACCCAGCCAGTTGGGTTCAAACTTCCCCTTGTGTTCTCAATGTGATTAATTTTTAGGATTCTCTCTCAAGACTAGGTCGCCAACTTGAAATTCTTTGTGTTTGACTTTCTTGTTGTAGCCTCTAGACATCCTTTTCTGATATACTCTGAGATGATCATATGTTGCTTGTCTGTGCTCATCTAGTAGTTCAAGTTCTTACAACCTAGACACTCTGTAGTCATCATCAGTCACCGGACCATGCATTCTGATTCTTAGTGATGAGATTTCAACCTCAATAGGCAGTACTGCTTTAAACCCATAAACTAAAGTGAATGGTGTAGCCTCAATGGGTGTTCTGATACTTTTTTTGTAGGCCCAGAGAGCTGGATTGATCATGAGATGCCAGTCTCTTCCTATTTTATTAACTATGTGATTCAAGATTTTCAACAGATTCTTGTTCGATACCTCTTCTTGTCCATTCCCTTGAGGATAATATATGGATGACCAATGTTATGTGATCTTGAATTTTGAGCATAAAGAATCTAAGTCCTTATTCTTGAATTGGCCACCATTATCTATGACTATTGAATGTGGGATTCCATATCGACATATGATGTAGTTCAAAATGAACATAGAGATTTTCTTGCCATTTGCTTGAGTCAAAGGGACTACTACCCATTTTGTGAAATAGTCTATAGCTGTAATTATATGGGTATGTCCGTTAGAAGAATGTGGATAAATGGAACCTATTAGATCAAAGGCCCATTGTTGAAAAGGCCATTGTGTAGTAAAGGGAATCAGATCTCTCCCTAGTGCATGAATCAAGTTACCATGTACTTGGCACTTTTGATAGTTCTTAACAAACTTGATTGCATCTTTTTCCATTTCAGGCCAATAGTACTCAGCCCTAATAAGTTTTTGAGCTAGTGTTAAACCATTGGAATGTGATCCACATATATCATTGTAGACTTCCTCTAATGTGTATCGAGACTCCTCACATTCTAAACATCTAAGGAGTGTACCATCTAGACCTCATTTGTATAGATCATTACCAATGATGACATACCAGGATGCATTTTGGATAAGGTATCATTTCTCATGGCGATTGAAGGTATCATGGATGATTTAGTCTTGGAGGTATGAGAAAAGGTTTTTGTATCTGGATGAATCATGACCAACAATAGTGCAAATCATGTAGGTTTCAGGGGAATCATATGCAGGATACGATAGTGCTTACACTAGGAACTCGTAACGTAGCTCATGTTTGAGCTATTGTAGTAGAGATGATAGCATTTCCATAGCATCAGTAGCCTTGTTCTCCATTCTAGGAATCTGCTCAAAAGTGACTGAGATGAAATACTTCTTAAGGTCATCGACCATGCATTTGTATGGAACTAATTTTTCATCTTTTGTTTGGTACACATCATTGAATTGGTGTATTACAAGCTGTGAGTCTCCATGAATGTGTAACTCTGTCACTCGCCACTCAATTTCTATCTTCATTCCATTAAGCAATGCTTCATATTCAACAATATTGTTTGTGCAAGGGAACTTGATTCAAAATGCTTTGGGTATGGAGTAACCTTGTGGTGTTTTGAATAGTATACCTACTCCAGATCTATTCTATGTGTAAGATCCATCAAAGAAAAGTTTCCAAGTCCTAGAAGATATGTGCATGATTGATGAATCAAGAAATTCCATCTGTAATGGTGTATCATCAAACAATGGTGCTTCAGCTAGTTAATCCACAATGACTTGGCCTTTAATAGCTTTTCTTTCAACATATTCTATGTCAAACTCACTCAATAGCATCACCCATTTAGCTAATCTACTTGTGAGGGAAGCTTTGCCTAGTAGGTACTTTAGTGGATCAATCTTAGCTACTAGTTATGTTGTATGAGCTAACATGTAGTGTCTCAACTTTTGTGATGCAAAGATGACAGCTAGACATGCTTTTTCTATCATGGAATAGTTCTTCTCATAAGCTACCAATGTTCTATTGATGGAATAGATAGCTCTCTCTTTCTTGTTCTCATCATGTTGTTCTAGTAATGCCCCTAGTGATGTATCTGTGGTGGAGACATATAGAATCAATGGCTTCCCTTAAATAGGAGGCATCAAAATAGGAGGATTTGATAGAAACCACTTGATATGATTAAAATTCTTTTCACATTCCTCATTCAATGCAAAAGTCACACCTTTATGTAATGTTTTTGTGAAAGGTTGTGATATATCAACTAGTTGAGATATGAAACATCTGATTGATTGCACCCTTCCTTGTAAGGTTCTCATTTGATTGATATTCTTAGGAGGTTGCATCTCCATGATAGCTTTGACCTTACCTAGATCAACTTCAATTCCTTTCTTTGAAACAATGTAGCCTAAGAGCTTTCCAAAAGTGACACCAAAAGCATACTTTTTAGGGTTCAGTTTGAGACTAAAATTCTCCATTCTATCCAGTATTTTGCTCAAGTCATTCAAATGTTTTGATCTTATCATAGACTTAGCTAAGGTATCATCAACATAGTCTTCCATGGTTCGATGCATCATGTCATGAAAGCTAGATGTCATAGCTCTTTGATATGTAGCACCAGAATTATTAAGCCCAAATGACATGACATTCCAATAAAAGGTACCCCATGCACATGTAAAAGTAGTTTTCTCTTGATCTTTTGGAGCAATTTTGATTTGGTTTTATCCAGAGAATCCATCCATTAAAGAATACATCTCAAAGTCCTCAGTCATGTCCACTATCATATTGATGTTTGGTAATGGAAAATCATCCTTAGGGAATGCTTTGTTAACATCTCTAAAATATGTGCATACTCTGATTGATTTGTCTGGTTTTGAAATTGGAACTATGTTAGAGATCCATTCAACATAATCAATGACTAGGATAAATCCGGCTTTTAGTAACTTTTCTAGCTCAACTTTGACAAGGAGTGCAACATGTGGATGCATCTTTCATAATTTTTGTTTAACAGGTTTGACTCCTGGAGCTATAGAAAGACGATGCATTATGAGATTTGGATCTAACCCTGGCATATCTGAATACTTCTATGCAAAGTTGATCTTCTTTTCTGTCAAAAAAGTACTGAATGCTTTCTTTTCTTCCTCTGATAGGGATTGTGGTACATGAATCATCTGTGATTTCTCCGTTGTACCCAAGTTGATAGATTGAGTGAGCTCTATCAATACTAGAGATCTATCCTATAAATGACTCAGAAGGACATCAAATATCTCACCCTTAGGTGCCTTAGAGAGGTTTTCACCTTCGGATATGTATTTTATTTTTACTATTTTAGGTTATGAGACTGCCACAAAGTGGTTTTCACCCTCAGAACTCCTTTTCTTTTTATTCTTGTTCTTTTGACTGAGATATTTGATATCTGACTCTATCATGCTAACACTTAGTTCACTGATGGAAGTTGTCATATGTTCCACCGCATTGAGTTAGCAGGCAAGGGCATAGTCATTTTGAAAGGTATGGATATCTTGGCTTGGATCAGTAGATGTTTGGTCAATAATCTCTGGATGTTGGATAGTCAATGTAGGGGAGGATTGGGAAAGGGTGTTTATGCATATGGTGTTATCATCAATGGACCTAACCTGACTTTCAAATTCAAAGGTGATACCACTACTCAGAATATTCAGTTCATGAATTATCTCGGTGCCATTATTGGATTCCACTTCAGCCATAGGTGGATTAGACTCGTTAAGTTCATCATTTCTCTCTAGACTTACATCAGATTGAGGTGCATATTGGTGGATAATATCAACATGTTTTTTAGTGATAAGTTCATCTTCTTTAGGAATAACTCCCCTCTCATAGTGATTTGATTCATCTTCTAATCTTTCATCTAGACCTTTGAGAAATTTGAGAACATGTGTAAAGTCAAGATGGATACCCCAAGAAGGGTTACCTTCAAAGTCTGATTTGAATTCATACTCATGAGAATCTATTTCAGAATAGCTACCACCTTCCTCCTTGTCTGTTTGGTTTTCTTCAAGATCAACTGGTTCTTGTGGTCCAACTATCTTTTGTTCCATAGTAGGTTCATGTGTGTCTACTAAATTGATATTCTCCTTAGGTTTTTCTTCATCTTTAAGGAGGTCTAGTATTTATTTAGGCAAGTGCTCATAGGGAATAAGCTCATTAGTGGTGTTTGAATCCTCACTGTCAGATTTTTGTTTTTCTTCTTTTAGCTAAATTTCTATTGATGGTTCAATCTGTTCTAAGACATGTGGAGAGTTTTTTCTAAGATAAAAAGGCTTCTTTTGATATCCTAGACCCATAGTATCCTTGTTTTTCTGGTCGTGGTGGTTAATTGGTGATATAAGACCTTCACCTGTTGTTCCTAGAGGTCCTTTTCCAGTGTATCCCATTTTAGACATCAGTTTGTGACCTAGTCCATAAGACTTGACAAGGATTTTCTGTGTCTTAGAGTCACATTTTTGAACTGTTTGGGATTGAGACTCATCTTTGTATAACCATGCAAGCACAAATTCATCTTCTTCAAACTCCTACTTGAACGCTTTCTTTGTGACAAAAATCCCATTGTAGATAGTTTGAGGTTCTTTAGACTCTTGTTTTGTCTATTTTAAAGGCTACCCATAAGATTTAGGCGAGACTAGGAGAGATGTTATAGATAGGATTGGTTCCATAGTATATTCTCCCATACCTGTGTCCTTAATTTTGACCTCTTTAGCAATGTCTTCCATCTTGGATGTAGAGGGAATGTCTATTTGTTTGGTAGGAGATTCTCTATTGTGTGGGACAAGTTTGTCAGCACTTTCCTTCAATGCATTGCAAGATGTGGATATGTCACTTGGAATTGTGACCTCTACTCCATCATAAGGAAACTTCACACATTGATGGTATGTGGATGGAATAGCTTGCATTTCATGTATCCATGGCCTCCCTAGAAGAATGTTGTAAGCCAAAGGAAGGTCTAGAACCTGACATGTGATATCTCTGGTAACATGTACTATTCTGATAGGTAGGACAATGGTTCCTTTTGAAGATCTTTCTTGCTCATCATATGCCTTTATAGTTATCTTATTTTTAGGAATAATAGCATCTTCTAATAATCCCAGTTGTGTGACCAATTTGTAAGAACAAATGTTTAAACCAACACCTCCATCTATCAACACATGTTTGACATAATGGTTTTGGATCAAGACTTCAATGTGAAAAGGTTGGTTATGCGGATGACTTAGTGAATTGTCATCTTCCTCTGAAAAGGAGATATACCAGGGTGACATTAGATGACCAAGCATAGTCTAGAATCTATCTAGATCAATATTGTTGGGAACATTGGAGCTGAAAAGAGCTTTATCTAGAATAGCCCTATGAGTAGGAGATATCCAAAGCAACTCAAACATTGATATTTTAGCATTGGTATGCTGGAGTTGTTGGACAATACTGTATGATGTTGTTCTAGTCTCTTTAGGTTCTTTAGGAGTCAATTTTGAGGCATCCCTCTATTTGGAAGTAGATGAAAGATTAAAAGGAACCTTAGGGGTATTGGATGAATTCAAGTTTTGTCCTTGTAGATGTGCCTGAGCTTATGATCGAGTTACTGCATTTGCTGATTGATTATCTCTATCCTTTCTTACAATTGTGATGACATTGCAAAGTTCAGATAGGCCTGGTTCAACCATGTTTATGACATCATTATTTCCAGAATAAGTGTAATTGACTTTAGCACCCATATTAGGTTGAGTAGTAGAAACTCCTTGATTGTGCTTTGGAAATGGTTCTGTGAATGTTGTATGATCATTGTTCATCTTATGATTGTTAATTACAATCTCTCCATTATTAATTTTGTCTTGTATGAGATGCTTCAAGCATATGCAGTTATTCATTTTATGACCTTTGTTTCGATGGAAGTCACAGAAATTGATCTCTTTCCATCATTTTGGTTTAGGTTCAGGATCAAATGCTTTTATCTCAGGCAATTTGATGATATTGTTTGCCAACATAATTTTCATGGTGAACTCCAAGGACTCTCCCAAAGGAGTGAACTCACATTTTGGTGTTGTAACCCATGGTTTATAGTCTTTCAACTTTTGAGATGGTTCAAATGCCTTTTAATCAGATGCTTTTATGGCCTGAGTGCCCATGGTAAGATTGAATGTGGGTGCCTTTGATGGATTACTGATATGATCCACAACACCATCTGTTACAAAATTCTTGCTCTTGTTCTAGAATTTATTTTTATCTTTGTTGTTGGAACTTGAACCAGATTCATACTTGCTATCTTTATTTATGGATATGTCTCCCTTTCGAGAAAGAGCATTTTCAATCTTTATGGCATTTTCTACCATTTTCTCAAAAGAAGTATGATTTTGGAATTGCAGATGATAATTGAGTTTCAGAATCAGATTGTTGATGAAGATTTCAAGTTTTTTTGTTTTTGGAATGTATCTAGCATAAAGAGAGAATTTCTTCCTCCATTGTTTCAAGAAAGTCAGAATGGCTCTCTTGTTTTCTATTTTATATTGCAGATATCGATCATAGTGACCAGATGTTGAATATTGTAGGAGTAGTGTTGATAGAATAACTTGATTAACTCCTCAAAAGTTTTGATTGTGGGAGGAATTTTTGAGAACCAATGAATGGTTGACCCTCCCAAAGATTGAGGGAAAATATTCATTAGATAGGTTGGTTCATGCATAAACTCCATAGATTGAGTACATAATTCCATGACATGATCTTGAGGATCAGAGTTTCCATCATACTTATCATATTTAGGGATCTCCACTTTCTTGGGAAATGGTGGCATGTACAAGTTTTTATCAAATGGAAAGGGGCATAGAGCCTCCATAGAAAATTCCTTGGGTTCTTTCTCTTTTTCCATCTTGTTCAGTTTAACTTTCATAGCATGCATCTATTTCATCATAGTTGAGATAGGAGTTTCTTCCTCTAGAATAATGATATCTTCAGCATTAAAGGTGTGAGGAAGCTTGGCTCCCTGTCTTGCCAATTCCAAGAAGTATATCTCCTTCTCTTCTTGCAAGAAATATTTCATCATTCTTCGAAAGTGCTCATCATTTCTATATCATTCGATTTCAGAAGGAGTTGGTTCAAGATCTTCATGAGTAGATTGATGACCTTGGGATCCTTGGTTTCCTCCTGCTTGAGACATTATGTTGCTACGAGGACTACTAGGGATTGATTGATGTGGAGTTTTTTGATTACCTTTGTGAACAAATACAGGAGGGGTGACGTAACCACCTTTCAAGTAAAGATTGCCAAGAGCATCTTCTTAAAATTTAGTTGTGTTGTAGGGTTGATGAAAATGTCTGAGCAATCATAGAAGATGCCACTGAAGAGAATCTGGGTTGTTCTCCTTGTTTTCTTTGTGAGGAAGCTCTAGTTTCCACCATTAACTTCAAGTGAAGCAAAAGAGCAAGATGAAGACAAATGAAAGATGACTTGATTCAAGAAAATTGAATGACGCAACCTTGTCAAGATTGGGTTGTTTGAAGATTGATTTGGACGTAAATGAAGGATACTATGCCCTATGTGTATGGGTAGATGCCCAAAAGATGGTGGACACAAGCTCACAACACTTAGCCATTTTGTTGAAGATTGAATTGAAAATGATGATTGAAAAGGTTTTGACAGAAGATGAAAATGAGTCAAATCGATAGATCAGAAGGTTGGATCAAACTCAAGAGACCACTTTTGGAAAATGATCAGAATTCTGGCAACTTTTCAAAAATTTGATACGAGTTTCTCCAGGCTCGTACGAGTCTGGGTGAGGTTTGGCATGACAATTGAAAGCACTCATATGACAATTGCAACACTCGTACAATAATTGACACTAGGGATTGAATTTTTGCTTGAGTTTTCTGACAACACTCATACAATAGTATATAGTCTCCCGTATGACAATCTAGGGGTTCTGGCATGATAATTGGGCAAAAATCATATGACTTTCTATGATTGTGGGATGACTTTGGAATCCAAAAAGGAATTTTGCTTCAGATTTGCAATTTTTTTAGTTTTCAGAATCAGTTTGTTTGTAAGATTTTCTGTCCAGGTTTGCAGATTCATGTAAAAATTCATCTCGGGTTCATTCATTTTTAATAACCAAGTAGATAACAAGAACGCATAACAACAAGCAAGTGATTTCAAGAACGTCTGAAAATAATGAGCAAGGGAAAAAGAAACCTTGCACATGAACAATCAAGTGACTTATTGTTCTAAAACTAGGAATGCTACTTGTGTATGTTCTCAAAAAGTTTTTCAATCATGCATAGAGACCTAGAAAATAAAGATTTGGCAGCACTAGGGTTTTTAGTAATGGTTTGACTCTGCAAATTTTGTAATCTCAAGAGGGAGAAATACAATCTAGACACACTGGGGTTTTGACACAGTTTGAGAATTCAATTAATCAGGAGTTGTTGAGGAGATTTGATAGCCCAACAAGAGACTACACCTATGGAGATTTCTTCCACAAAGACATTTATATAGAAGGTATTGCTACCACGATGAAAATGGATATTACCACTTGAGGTTTTGTCCATGTGGTTAACCTAATAAAGGGGATGTCCACTATGGTTAATCCTCTCTAAGGGTGACTCACAAAATAGGCCACATGGGGACTTGGTCTAGATTCAAGGATCTGAGTTTCTAATACTACCCAAAAAGGGAGTAGAGCATAGTCCTCTAGCCTTTTCACTTTTACCCAAACACAATAGATAATTTCTTTGACATGCTAAGACTAAAATCACCTCACCAAGGCTTGTGATGTCAACAACAATGTCTACCGAGCTCTCTAAGTGGGACCAAGAGAGAATGTACTGATCAAAGTTGAGGTCCAAACCAAGTGAATGTGAGATAACAATAGTATCCTCCCTACCTACAAGGGGATCTATCTTTGAGAAGAGATTCACATGAAAAACAAGTGAATGAAGCCCACTCCCTCAAGAACTCCACAAATAGTGTTCATAGGGCCTAATTACTATGTGTAACAGATATGCAAAAAGAAAATCTATGTTCATTTTAGAGCCCAAAATTGAAGTGAGTTTTATGAAAGCAAGAAAGGCACACAAACTTGACATGTGAGAGTTCATTTTATATCCCAAATTGAAGTGTTATCAGATGCAATAGAATACTTGAGTTCCTCTGCAACATGCTTAGTAGATTTTACCTATTTTTAAATTTTTGTTACGCTTTTCCAATCATAATCAACAAGTACCAATCAGAAACATAAGATCTCAATGTTAGGGTTAGCTGTTAGTCCAAATCCAAAAATCAAATCTAGAAAACTGCCTAAAATTTTGAAACAAAAATTGAATTCCTGATGCTAAAACTCGTACGACAAACAGTTACCTCCCATATGACAATCTAAGCCTGATACACAAATGGGTCTGTGCACACATGACAAAGAAACCTCCAAATGACAATGTATAACAAAAGGCACGAGTCTCAAAAACACCAACTATCATACAATAGTTAGGGGGTTTTGGCACGACAATTTGCCAAAACTTGTACGAAAAATGTATGGACATAAAGTAAAAATCACAGTTTTGACAGAAAATGACAGAAAATTGATAGAAATTGTTAGAAATGAAATGGAAACCCATTTTAGGGCCCCACGCTGGGTGCCAAAAATGCGTGTGTGAAAATTGTACCTAGTTGCAGACACAACACTTCAGTAAAACATTAGAGGTTAGCAAAATTGAAATCTGCAATATAAATGAAAATAGCTAACCAGATGATTTACTGCCTCTAGTAGGTGCGGGTATGGTATTCTCAGATTCAGACCAAGATCAGTGACAATGCAACACCTAAACGAAGGATTTAAATGATTGAAAGATGAATGTAGGATGGATGCAGATTAATCTATCTTTTTTTATTTTCTATGAAATGATATGAAAAACTGTATGAAACTAGTCTAGAATGTATGAAATTGATATGCAGATTATTCTAACAATTATATGCTATGATATGAAAATGAATGCAAAGCTATGAAAAATAATGAAAGATCTCACAAAATTGCCTATTCTCCAGAGCTTGATTCTTCAAATGTAATTTCGCTAGAGTAATTGTGCAAATTTGAGAGATCCTTTTGTGAAGAGCCGAGCCTTCATTTTATAGAAATCTAGGGCTTGAGGATGCATTGAGAAAAGCCATAAATCACTCTTGATAAACTCAGGTTGATTTTTGAGTTAACAAGAAATCAGAAAGAAATCAACTCATAAAATCATGCAAAAGCACTTTTTGACCCAAAATAGAGATTAGTTTACTTTTTCAACTCACAATTAGATGTCAAGTTTAGAAGTTAACAAATTGAAATTGATAATTGATTTAAAGTTAACTTCTTTTTTGAATGTGCATGATTTAATATGAATTAATTAAAAAGTAAAGTGATTTATTCTCAACTTAACTGATTTTGAATTAAAACAATTGATTTATGGGTTAATCAATTATTAAATCAAACTTTTATTCCAAACTATATTATTAAATTTGACAACTTGTTTTAATCAATTAAATAAGAATTCAACTGATCATTTTTAGCAAATTTGATTTATTGTCAAATAAAACAATATAAATTAGGAATAAATATAATTAAATCTAATTAAATAATTAAGTGGCAGAATTAAACTTAATTAATTAAATATTCAGAATATTCAATTAATCAAATTTCTAGGATAAATATGATTTATTGCCAAATAATATTCAATTAAAGATAATTAGGATAATTAAGAATATTCCCCGATATAGAATTAAGATAAACAATTTTTGATAAACTGATGTGCAGATGTGCCTTAGGTTAGGACTTTGATGTCAATTTCATTCGATTTGTATATGTAAGAGGTTAATGAACCTATAGCCCATTTTTGGGGTATTACACCTAGTAGCTGTAATGGGTTATGAAGAAAGTTTTCATAACTCCCTCCTTGTGAATTGGAGTTGGTTCTTGAGGTTTTTGTGCTACTCAACACCCTATTGTGAATATTTGATCACTGGTGTCAAGAGAAAATAACCATTTTCCAATCTGTGGGGTGAGCATCACTAAATGTAATTAAGTGTGATAGTGAAATGGGTTGATTAGTCCATGTTCCTTGCATGTTAATTGGTTTGCGATAGATTTGACCAGTATCATCAAAATATTGTCAACAAAAAAGTAGAATAGTAGAAAATGCCATAATAGAAAATAATAATATTAAAAAAAGGTCAATGCAATGAAACATAGCTAAACAAAAGCCCATTGGTCAAAGTTAAAACACGTCAGAAATTTAGTCAAGGGAGTTCATGTTAACAATAGTATCCCTTTGAATATCAATAGTACCTCTCAAGTTCAATTCTCCTCTCGCAAGGTTAGTGTAGGTCAAAAGGATATAAACTCAATGATTGATGCATTAAATAGGATAAATTAGTGGCTTTAGGGTTTTTAATGTATTCTTGATATCAGATATGACATTGCCATAGTTTTAAAAACCTCATAAAATGTGAGGGTGACCAAGAGAAAAAACAATTTATAAAATTTTGTCATAAAAAATTCTGGATATATGTTAGATTGATCTTATGAGTGGTGATTGATGACCCTTTCTTATGTCGAATGCATATTTTTTGTTGCTTTTTATTGAGGATTTTAGCCAATGGTTGGAATACACAATTGAATGCTTCTATTTGGATTAAGGAGCATAACATTAACAACATTGAGAGATTCAATTTTTTTTTTGTTAATCTTTAAGTTTACTCTACTTGCTAGCTTAGTATTGATTATTTTATCATAGAATTTCTAGTTTCTCCTTTCAACTAAAACTTTCTTAGTTCTCAGTAAGTACTTATTTTTATATTTTAAATAGATGTAATGGAAACTCATGAAAAATTGAAAATGATCTTCTCATTATACCTCAGTCTATCCAACCTTTTTTGATCTTTTACCAACTATCCTTATTGCATGGTATGTGAAAAGGAAGAAGAACCTAGCAGTTTGTGTGGTTGATCAACTCTTTCCAAGATATTGTATGCATATTTTCATAGAATTTCACCTTTAAAAAATTGAAACTCCAACAAACATATGATGATTTTTGAATGCAATTGTAAGGCAAAAAAAATGGTCTTTTTGCAATGCAGGTACCACTTAGTTAGGGAAATGTTGCACCCAATAGAGAAATATTACCCATT
This sequence comes from Chamaecyparis obtusa, assembly GCA_027943335.1. Taxonomy (NCBI): domain Eukaryota; kingdom Viridiplantae; phylum Streptophyta; class Pinopsida; order Cupressales; family Cupressaceae; genus Chamaecyparis; species Chamaecyparis obtusa. Next base: position 1,705,188 of record BSBK01003182.1, read on the forward strand.
GCGTCTGGCAGAGTCAACTTTATTTCTATATCAAGCAACCAGAGATTACATCTATTAAAAAGATTTTCTTACATACATGTTTAAGTCTCTTTTACTAGTTTTACTTTTTGGTTCATTGATCTTGTTGAGTATACCAATTTAATGTTCCTTCTAGTTTGAATGATGAATTCCAAAGGATTCTCATGAAGAAGGTCATAATATACAAGAAGTGACTTTTTTAATACTAAGAGTTCTTTTTGTTGTTCTTTACAGATCCATGGTACCTAGCAGTTGGCGAGGAAATCATTAACCTTGAATGTTTGCACACATGTAAATGGTGGGTTTGCCAATGTGAGAGATGTGACTACAATGAAATTGGAAGATGTGACTAAAATGAGCATTTATTAAATATCTTAGGAATTTAGATATGTGGCTTTTCTTTGGAAGATTCAAAATTTTTCCAATTGTGCTCATTTTAGTTGAAAAATAATTTTTGAAGGGTTAATAATGCTACCTTATGCTAATTCAGAGAGGTATTTAGTTGTGTAGCCAATGTGTACAAATGGATACAACATTTTTATAGGTGCAAATACCTCTATCTTCTCTTTGATGTTACCTTTCTGGTAGATGGAAACTATGTTTTTAGTAGTGAAGGTCATTATCTTCGAGTTACACATTCCTAGCATGAGTGGATTCCAGTTGTCTATATGTAGGAAAGTGAAGCATTTGACTACAAGGTATGGTGTTGATCATTTACCTTGTATATCATTTACATCATCCATCAATATAACCATGGTTTTGATTAATAATTAGACATGGATGATGTGAGCATTTTGGAAAATGCACATTCATAGAGAGAGAAAGGCATTGCATGGACATGATAGCTAAGAAATACACCTGCATGCCAACGCCTACAAATCCTTTTGCCAATAAAGGTAAATGCACTATCACCCATGAATATATTTGAATTTTCATTTTCAGACATTTTCTTATATCTTTCTTCTGCTGCAACAAGCAGTTGAGTTGTGACCTCCTTGAAGAGCCGACTGCAAACTAAAAGTCTAGATTAAATACCCTTTTCTAGAGAGGAGTGCAATAAGTGATCTATTCAACATAGAACAATAAAAGACAAAATATGATTTAAACATTAATAAATGATATAACTGTGATAATTGATGAAGTTTTCAGAGTTCTAGGCCATTTAAAATAAATCTGTAAAGATATATTGTAAGTTAAAACCAATCATAAGTGCTTGCAGATCGCAAAATTAAAACCAACCATAAGTGCTTGCAGATCACAAAATTAAAACCAGTTGCAAGTTAAGAATGTTTCCACAAAGATCTACAATAATTTTGAATAAAATGTACTTGTTAATTAAAAGTCTCTTAAGGTGTATTTACCTATTACTATACCCACACATACATATATATAAATACATGTGTTTGTGTATATGTAATTTTTTATCTTGATCATAACTTTCAACTGTAACTCAAACTCACAATTGGGTTGGAAACAAAACAACAAAATTGACTCTCTCCAAGGCTGTGGAAAATTGACTCTCTCCCTCAATTATTGCTTAATAGTAGTTACTTATAATATGTCAAGATAAAAGAGTGGGATTTACCCATAATATGTTACGTACCTGGTAAAATCTTGGACAACTATAACATCCTTATTTAATGCAAACAATTTCCCATTCATATATGCCTCTCCATTACCATCCTTCTCAAGGATAATTAATGTGTCTCAGAAGTATATGTTGCTCACATTTAGATTTGATGAACTACAACTAATTGAGAACCTGATTGAAGAACTTCAAGTGATTAGAGATCACCGAGCACTGAACTGTTATGTAAGATAATTGAATTATTTTTATGTTGTTATTGATGTCAACTAGTTTTGACAGTACTTATCATGGAGTTGCAAACATCTAACACATCTGTAAAAGAGAAGAGAAAGATGAAGAACCAAGATATCTACATGGAGGAAGATGGATATGATAGACGAGGATAAGGAATACCTTTGGTAACTTATTGATGAGTCTATGACTTCATATTGTTGACTTGATTATGTTGCATTAATCTGTTATGAAGTTGGGAGAAAAATGTTACAAAGCAGTGTGGTTAGTTAATGAAGCATTCCAATATACACCGAGCAGTGTAGTGTATACCGAGCATAGTACAAATTGAACTTGTGTTCACCGACACATTTCTTTGTTAATCGAGAATGAACAAAAGAACTAAATAATTTGTTTAGCCATCAGAAGTTGATGAGTTGCAAAGTGTATGATCACGAAGTGAAAAGATAAAGTTTGTTACGAGATCAACGACTAGAAAAATTCAAGGAAGATCTAAAGGACATATTTGAAACATTTTACTGACACATCAACCAAGGAAGGTTTAAGCGACAAAACCAATGAAGGAGATTAAGCAGAAAAATATGATGGATGAAAAGAAAATGGTTTACTTGTCTATTTAAGAGACTAGGGTTTCATTATGAAACTTATGCTAGAGGAAAGAATACTGTAGAGATATCACATGAACAATCTTCATGCATGCCTGATCAAACTGGTTAAGGAGAACTAAACTACAAAGATTACCGAGCGTTAGAAAGCTATAACCAAGAGACAGTAAGCTACTGAATATTATTGAACATAATTGATATATTGATCAGAGATTTGAATGGGCATAATATAGATCTGTACATCTACAAATCAAGTTGTATTGTAATCAGATCAACTGCTATTGCAGTTTAAGCATTGTAATCAGATAAATCTCTTAACTGAGTAGACTTGAAAGTCTTTTAATGTCATTCATAGAATGCACATTTGTTATCCTGCCAACCCCATAGTGAATGCTGGTTGGATGATAATGGTTAGTGTTAAATCCTCTAACAAGGTCACACCTTACAGTGTGTTTTGTAACCTTTAACAGGGTTGGGTCTTCACCGATGTCACTTCAGAAGACTGAACAATTTTTGGGTTGCCGGTCCTAGGTGGTTTTTCCCTTTATAGGGTTTCCACATTAAATCTCTTGTGTTATGTGTTGATTGTGATGATTGTTCGATATCATACTTTACATGTTGCATATTAGATTTGATCAGTAGTTACTAGAAGTTATTAGTTGGTAATTAGTAAAAGCATACATAGTTTACTATTATATGTTACCAAGTTGCAGAAATTTGTTTAAATTGTTTTTGGATATACATTTTGTATTTGGGATAGTGGATAACTGATTCACCCCCCTCTTAGTTATTCTAAAAATTGGTATCAGAGTGTATTGGTTTCTTGGAACAAAGTTTTAAGGACTTCAGCATAAAGATCACAAAATGTATAAGAGGGATGTGCCAAAGCTGAACAAGGACAACTTTACAATATGACAAAGCCGAATGAAACTACAGCCGAATGAAATTGCATATATCTAGAATTGGGAATTATTCCCTCACACTATTAGAGAATGGCTACATTGCACCACCCACTGGACCTTTGACTCTAGATCAACTAAGAGATAGACATGAGAATAACATTACTATGATGGAGATTGTTGCTGCTTTGATAGATGTCGACTTTGAAGATATTAAAGATTGCACTACTGCTAAAGATACATGGGATAAACTTGCTCAAGTTTATAGTGGTGATACAAATGTCAAGAGAGCGAGAGCCGAAAGTTTAAGAGGAAGATTTGATGATATGAAGATGAAAGAAGGAGAAAACATTGTGCAGTACACAAACATAATAAAGGAGGTAGTTCATGCTATCAGAGCATCTGATGGTGTTATTGATAAAGACACTGTGGTAAGAAAAATTCTAAGGACTTTATTGCCTATTTATGCCTTTAGAATATCTCCAATTCATGAAAATAGGTCAGCACCTAACAGTACTCTCACTCTTGATAATCTAATTGGAAAGCTAACAACTTTTGAACTGAACAACTATGATAATAGTGTTGTACCGACAGTTGAATCTACTTTTATGAATTCTCTGAAGATTGGTAAGTCTAGCAGTAGAAATAATAAGGATGATAATGATAGCAATATTGATGATGAACTTGATGAGATTGAAGCTCTTATGGCCAGGAGATTACCTAAAGGAAAAGGTAGATATAGAGGAAAATTACCTTTAGCATGTTTTAACTACAAAGAAGTTGGTCATATTGCTACTAAATGTCTAAACAGGAAGGAAGATGATAGAAACAAGGACCAATCTGGTGAAGGAAGCTATGGGAGAAGAGGCAACTACAATAGAGACAACTGAGACAATAGTGATAAAGGCAAAAAGGTATGTTACATTGTAGAAGAAAATGAATCTGATTTTGATTCAGATGATGATGTAGAGGTAGTATTTGTTGCTATGAAGGATGATTATGAGGAAGAAGAAAAGTATGTAGAAACAACACTGATTTCTAAGGTTAATAAAAATGATACATGGATCATAGATAGTGGCTTTACACATCACATGACTGGTGATGAAGAAAAATTTAATCATCTTGAGCAATATAATGGAGGATCTGTAAAAATGGGTAATGATACACCTTGCATGAGGAAAGGGATCCTTGCTGATAAATGATAGAATCCAATGTGATAATGCTTATTGGGTAGAAGGACTGAACTATAATTTGTTAAGTGTGGCACAACTGAACAATTTAGGTCATCGAGTAGCTTTTGAGAGCAAGAAAGTAAAAATATTTGATGATGGAGGAAGACTTGTTGGAACAGGAGCACAATTGAAAGGTAACTTGTTTTATCTTAACAATGATGAGTCTTCTTGCTTAATGATGAAAAATGAAGATGCTTGGTTATGGCATAAAATGTTATGTCATGTGAACTTTGATAACATGATTAAAATCAGTAAACAAAAAAAGGATAGAGGTCTGCATAACTTATCTAAGCCTGATCATGTTATGTGTCATGAGTGTCAAAAAGGTAAAATGACAAAATCTAGTTTTAAAAGAAAAGATTATTCAACAAAGAAAATACTTGAGTTAGTTCACACCGACCTGTGTGGTCCCATGAGAACTCAAAGTTATTATGGAGATAGATATTTCATTCTTTTTGTTGATGACTATACTAGATTGATGATTGCCATGTTCTTGAAAGAAAAATCAGAGGCATTTAAGATGTTCAAGTGGTATAAAGAAAAAGTAGAGAAAGAGACTGGTACAAAATTAAAATGCTTGAGATCTGACTGAGGTGGTGAATTTATTTTTGATGAATTTACTAACTTTTGTAATGAGCATGGTATTAAAAGATAGGTCTCTGCACTGAGGACATCTCAGGAGAATGGAATTGTTGAAAGGAGGAATAGGTCAATAGTTGATTGTGCAAGAACACTGATGATAGGGAAAAATATTGCACAGACATACTAGAGAGAGGCATTTAGCATAGCTATTTATGTTTTGAACCAAGTATAGTTGAAGAAGGACACTAACAAAACACCCTATGAGTTATGGTTTGGACACAAACCCACTGTAAGTTATTTTAGAATTTTTGGAAGTAAATGCTTTATTCTAAAAGATGAAAGAAATGGAAAGTTTGACTGAAAAGGTGAGGAAGGGATATTTCTTAGATATTCCACTAAAAGAAAAGCATATAAATGTCTAAATAAAGTAACTAATAAAATGATAGAAAGTGCTAATGTCAGGGTTGATGAGTTTGATGACAAGAATGCAGAAGAAAGCACAAAGGAACTAGAAGACTACGACAGATTCACATACATTGAACTTCTAGAGTATCTACCAAAGCCATAGATAGTGACAACTGGTTAGCAGGAAAACAACACCGAGGAACAAGAAAGAGAAACCAATGAGCAGGAAGGACCTACCAAGAAAGAAAATGAACCTGAACAGGACGAACAAGAAAGAAGAGATCAGACATTGGCAAGATTTGTTAGAAGACATCATCCTGAGAACCAAATCATTGGCGACAAGCAAGCTGGCATACAAATGAGAAGCAAGTCAAGATAAGGTACATGCTTAGTTTGTGAATATGAATTGAAAAATATTAAAGTTGCATTGGAGAATGAAGAATGGATAAATGCAATGAATGAAGAGATTGAATAGATAGATAAAAATAAGACATGGACCTTAGTACCTAGACCTAAGGATAAGAATGTTATCGGTACTAAGTGGATCTTCAGAAACAAGCTGAATGAAAATGGAGAGGTTACAAGGAATAAAGTCAGATCTGTTTGCAAGGGATATGCATAGGAGGAAGGAATTGACTATAGTGAGACCTTTGCACATGTTGCTAGACTAGAAGGAGTTTGAATGTTTCTGGCTTATGCAGAACATAAGAAATTCAAAGTTTATCAAATGGACGTTAAGTCTGCATTTCTGAATGGGATACTTGAAGAAGAAGTCTACATAGAACAACCATAAGGGTTTGTTGATCTAGACAAGAAAGACATGGTATGTAGATTACATAAAGCTTTGTATGGTTTGAAGCAAGCAACAAGAGCCTGGTATGAAAGGGTGCATACTTATTTGTTAAGTATTGGATTTCTTAGAACTAGTGAGAACAACAATTTGTATATCAAAGGAGATATTGATGATACTATTCTAATTGTTGAAATATTTGTGGATGATATATCTTTGGAGGTCAAGATCACATATGTAAATCCTTTGCTGATGAGATGAGAAAAGAGTTTGGAATGTCTATGTTTGGAGAGATTAAGTTCTTTCTAGGACTGTAGGTTATTCAACAGACTGATGGGATATTCATCACACAATCCAAGTGTATAAAGGAAGTACTAAAAATATTTGGCATGGAAGATGCTAAACCAGTTGGAACACCAATTGTCACAGGCTGCAAATTGACTAAAGAGGATGAAACTACAGAGGTGAACCAGACACTGTACCGATCAATGATTTGTAAGTTAATGTATGTAGTACATAGTAGACTAGATATAACACATACTGTGGGGATTGTTGCAAATCCTAGGGAGTCACACATGATTGCTACAAAGAGAATCTTAAGACATCTAAATAAAATAGAGGATTATGGATTATGGTATCCTAACGAAGGCAAGTTTGAACTTAAAGTATACACCGATGCTGATTGGGCTGGAAATGTGGATGACAGAAAAAGCACAACTGAAGGAGCATTTTTCTTTAGTGAAAGACTTGTTACCTGGACAAGTAAGAAATAGTCTTGTATTTCCCAGTCTATAGCTAAAGTAGAGTATGTTGCTACTGCTACAAACTATTCAAATATTGCATATATTAAGCAAGTGTTAGAATGAATGAATGAGATAATCACTGAGCCGGTGATTATATACTGTGATAACACTAGTGCTATAAACATTTCAAAGAATCTAGTGATGCACTCTAAAACAAAGCACATATCTATCAAGTATCACTACTTAAGAGAATAAGTATAGGAGAAACAAGTGAAGCTAGAATTTGTTACATCTAAAGAGAAACTTGCAGACATATTTACAAAGCCTCTACTGAAAGATATATTTGAATACTTAAGGACTAGACTTGGGGTCCGTCCCCTGTCTACCGGTCACTAATGTGATCTAGAGGTTGCATCAACCTAATCTTATCAAAAGATCATTCATGTTGATGCATCATAGTTCACACTTTGGATTTCTATCTAAGGTTGTGAAAGACTTGAGAAACCAGTGGCATAATCAGTATACAGAGATACAGTAAATACACTAGACAACAGAGAGTTACATGGCTACTACAGAGCTATATGTTTATTTGTTTCTTTGGCATTGTTGTCAAAGGGAGAGATAAACAATATGATAACTGAGGAGAATACTAGAACATCTATCTAATGGAGAGACAATCTGAAAAGATAAAAGGAGAGAAACAAAAGGAACCTGAGAGCTGCTAAAGATCATATATGTAGAAGATAGTCTGTACATTGCAATGTTGTTATGTAACGTAGTGATTAAACATATTAAGCTAAGGGAGAGCTTACCAAGCTACAAAATTTGTTTACATAGTTGTAGAATACATGTTTGGTATGTGTATGGTATACTTCATATTGCTTGAGTTTCCACCAATGCCAAAGGGAGAGATTGATGAGCTACAACTAATTGAGAACCTGATTGAAGAACTTCAAGTGATTAGAGATCACCAAGCACTGAACTGTTATGTAAGATAATTGAATCAGTTTTATGTTGTTATTGATGTCAACTAGTTTTGATAGTACTTATCATGGAGTTGCAAACATCTAACACATATGTAGAAGAGAAGAGAAAGATGAAGAACTGAGATATCTACATGGAGGAAGATGGATATGATAGATGAGTATAAGGAATACCTTTGGTAATTTATCGATGAGTCTATGACTTCACATTGTTGACTTAATTATGTTGCATTAATCTATTATGAAGTTGGGAGAAAAATATTACAAAGCAGTGTGGTCGGTTAATGAAGCATTCCAATATACACCAAGCAATGTAGTGTATACTGAACATAGTACAAACCGAGCTTGTCTTCACCGATGCATTTCTTTGTTAATCGAGAATGAACAAAAGAACTAAATAATTTGTTTAGCCGACATAAGTTGATGAGCTGTAAAGTGTATGATCACATAGTGAAAAGATAAAGTTTGTTATGAGATCAATGACTATCAAAATTCAAGGAAGATCTAAAGGATAGATTTGAAATGTGTTACTGACACATCAGCCGAGGAAGGTTTAAGCAGCAAAACCAATGAAGGAGATTAAGTGGAAAAATTTGATGGATGAAAAGAAAATGGTTTACTTGTTTATTTAAGAGACTAGGGTTTCATTATGAAACTTATTCTAGAGGAAAGAATACTGTAGAGATCTTGTATGAACAAGCTTCATGCATGCCTGATCAAACTGGTTAAGGAGAACCGAACTGCAGAGATTACCGAGTGTCAGAAAGCTATAACTGAGAGACAGTAAGTTACTGAATATTGTTGAACATAATTAATATATTGATTAGAGATTTGAATGAGCATAATATAGATTTGTATATTTGCAAATTAAGTTGTATTGTAATCAGATCAATTGCTGTTACAGTTTAACCATTGTAATCAGATAAATCTCTTAACCGAGTAGACTTGAAAGTCTTGTAATGTAATTCATAGAATGCACATTTGTTATCCTATCAACCCCATAGTGAATGCTAGTTGGATGATAATGGTTAGTATTAAATCCTCTAACAAGATCACACCTTACAGTGTGTTTTGTAACCTTTAACAGGGTTGGGTCTTCACCGACCTCACTTTAGAAGACTGCACAATTTTTGGGTTGCTGGTCCCAGGTGGTTTTTCCCTTTACAGGGTTTCCACGTTAAATCTCTTGTGTTATGTGTTGATTGTGATGATTTTTGGATATCATACTTTACATGTTGCATATTAGATTTGATCAGTAGTTACTACAAGTTATTAACTGGTAATCAGTAAAAGCACAGACAGTTTACTATTATATGTTACCGAGCTGCAGAAATTTGTTTAAATTGTTTTTGGATATACATTTTGTCTTTGGGATAGTGGATAACTATTTCACCCCCTTCTCAGTTATTCTAACAAGATATACCCTTTTAACTCTTTGTCCAAACATGAAATCTGGGTATTTTCTATGCATTCAACTACTTTTTTCTATTTAATTGTGTCTCTTTATTTGATGCATCGATCCTTATGAAACTCACTATCTCTTTGATGGAAATCTGAGACTTTACAAAAATATAATTATTGTTTTCACTTGTTATAGATTGATGTATAACTCATAGATCTGTTGTTACCATGCAAGAATTTGATGTTGTCTATTAATTTTTTCTCCTCCCTAATTGAAATATGTACCTCTCAATAAAAAATTACTCTTTTCACGCATGGGTTTTTTGTTAACTCTATTTGGCCGCCATTAAAGCACAAAGACAAGCTTGTTATGGAGTAGCTAGGTTTCATTGTTGTTGACTAAAGTTTAAATTAACCCTCTTGGAATACTTTCAATATCAATAAAGACATATTTGGCTATAAAGGGAAAAAATGGATAAGAGTCAAAGATTATTTTTTTCCCTTTTTACTGGGGTGGAAGAAATTTTTGAAGTGGGATTTAATTGAAAATGGAATGCAACGAGGAACATTATTTTGTGAATTACATTTCTACGCTAGTGGCTAAATTTCTCATCACTGTAGTTTTAGAGTATTTGGCATAATTAGATGTTTCATGTTTGGAATTAAGGACAAGACAAATTACTTTGCAGACCCGTTTCTTTTATAAACTTGAGATTTGGCAAAAAAAATGGAAAAACTTGGCAAATTTATTTGACACAAAAAATTTAAAAACATTTACTAGGAGTAGGTTTACTTTTCTTGAAATGCTTCAATTTACCTTCCCACCATCATTTATCAATCATAATAAAATGAGAGTTGACACATTAGTTTCAATCAATGCATGGAATTTTTAGTTTATCATTACCTCTTAATATGAATCTTATTTTTACTGTAAAGAAATAAAAAGTAGAACATTGCAATATTATCACATTACAAAATTATAGTTTTATTTGGAAAAATTTGAAATCATGTTTAATGGAAAGTACTAGTATATATGGTATGATTATTCTTTAAAGGGTACTAGCTCAATGAAAGAACACCTCCTTTACAAGGAGGATGGTGGTTCAATTCCATTGTGCCTTAATATGACTAAATTAACGACTAAATATATGACTAAATTAGGGATTGGATATATGACTAAATTAATAACTAAATACATGACTAAATTAAGGACTACATATATGACTAAATATATGACTAAAGTAATGAATAAATAAATGACCAGTTAATAACAATCAATGACTAAATTAACGACTAAATCAATGACTAAATCAATGACCAAATCAATGACTAAAATAGTTCAATCATAAATTTGGTCGTGAGGTAAATAACCGACAATAAACTACTAATGGTCACATGATCAAAATCAGTCATTTATCTATAATTTTTAGTAGTTTATTTAGTCATATATTGTTGTTTTTGTCCTAGTGTATTTAGTATTTCCAAAATAGTTTATCCATAATTAAAAATCCTTTAAGCCATAGTATAATCCAAGATTAGAAGTCTTTACATCTACAAAATTAATATCATAATTGTATATTTGGAAGCAAAATTGACTTATCTGCCTATTGAGCCTGTATTATTAGAATATGTAATTATACCCAAAACTAAATTCACATCCTTAACTGGTTTCTTTCCAAGATAAATAGGCTCCTCCTTATCATGTCTACCTTCTTTCTTCATCGTCACTGTGGTCCACTTTGTCCTCCTTCATAAACCAATCCAAGCCTTTCCAGTCTTTGCATACCCTAATATGCATTACACTTAGAAGAAACATCCAGTTTCTTCTAATTGTTGGAAGCCTCTTCTCAAATGACTTGTAGTTTTCAATTGTCAGAAAGGGATAAACTAGGGTTGGACGGTCACTCACTCTATAGTCATTTCTCTTGGGGATGCAAAGATTCCTATCAATGTTTTCAAGGAAAATACCCAATTCCTCCAACAAGAATTTCTCAAAGAGGCTATAAAATAGTTCCCTAATATCAACTTTATGCCTATCCACATGGAGAATAGTAGATATAAACATTGCTATGCTCTCTATATTAGTCTTAGGGAAATCCTCAAGCATAGAGAATTCCTTACCTACAATCTTGTTAATGCATGGGGAGGTGATTGAGACATTTAATATGTTTAATCACTATGTTACTGAATGGGCACTCATATTGTTGTTATTTATGTTTTGTCACTGATGTCAACATATGTTTCTGTGAGGAGATCAAGCTGGTTATCACAGTGTATGTATACTGTATAGATGATTCAGAAGCTACAAAGTCAGATAAGAGTTTAGGGATATGTTGTGATCTTATATCCAAGATTGCATCATGAAATAATTCAAATTGGGTGAGTTACAGATAATTTGGTGGAGACTGGTCATTAGACTGTGATAGTGAGAATTGATAGATTTAGTTTTTGTGTTTCTGGTATATCTTTTAGATGGCTTGGAATCAAGGTATACGAGCTTGAGGGATGATAGACAAGGTACTGAAGGATATTCATTGGTCAATGCAAGGTACAAAATGATTGGTGACATCATTTTTGGTGTGTGTTCTGGAGATGGCTTATTTATAAGCCGACTCAGGAAATGAAGTGTGTGTTTTGTTTGGAAAACATAAATTAAGGATGTCAGTCCTTAAATGATGTAATTGTATACTTGTTTTAGATACTGTTTGTATCTTAGAAAGGGGTTGTATAATTTTTTGTAATTAGGAAAGCCTTATGGGCTGACTAGATCATGGTAAATTGTAATAGGGTATATATGTAAGCTCTTTTCTTTGGAAAAGGTAGATGTGAAAAGAAGATGATATAGAGAAGTTGTCTAAGCTATGAGCTTGTCTGTTGTATGTAGAGCAGAGGTTTATTGGTGAACTTCATTGGAACTGATCAAGCAAAGAAAGTTGCTGCCGAATAGTTCAAAAGATTGTGTATTTCTTCATATACACTTGTGTTGTGAACAATGAGTTCTGAAGGTGCACTTAACCTTCTTTGGGCAGTGAGCCTTGGGCAATGAGCACTTCCCTTTTCTTCTTGACTCCTAATAGGGTATGTCCTCTAACAAGGACTATGTACTATAATGTTTCAATAAGCTCCTAACAGGGCTAATCTTCTAACAGGGATACTATACTATCAGTACATCATTTGTGGGTGCTAATTTCCACCGAGGTTTTTACCTTTAACAAGGTTTTCCCAACACCAAAATATTGTGTGATTATGTTGGCATTCATTGGATCTGATATTGATGCTACTTAAAGTTTAAAGTTTAATAATATGTCATACAATTGATTCAACCCCCCTCTCAGTTGTATTGTGGACTGTTATTCCTAACAATTGGTATTAGATCTTGTGGTCCTCAGAGAGAAAGCTTAACAACTTGAGTTGATTCTAGAGATGGCATACTATAGGAAGGATAGTCCAAAATTTGATCCTAAAAACTTTGACAGTTGGAAGAACAAGATGCAAACCCATCTATTTTGTTTAGGCATTGACTATTGGTTGATTACAAGGAACAAGGTGGCTATAAAGACCAAAGATGAGTTGACAACTACTACCGAGGATGAAAAGAAGATATTTTCACTTAACATGATTACAAGAGAAGCATTGATCAAAACACTCTTTGAAGGAGAGTTTACTGAAGTTAAAGATCTGGATTCAACATATATGATTTGGGAAAGATTAGAAGCACTATATGAGGGAGACAAATATACCAAACAAGATAAGTTACAAAACTGGAAGACAAAGATGGAGAAACTACAAATGAATGAGGATGAAAGCATTAGGGCTTATGTCCAAAGGGTTACAGAAGCTGTAGTTGGAATCAGAAATTATGGAGGCACTTATGATGAAGAAGAAGTTATTGCGAAGATCCTCAAATCATTGACTCTTGCTTACAAGTTCAAGTCTATGTCTATTCAAGAAACTATACCTCTGACTCCAAACTTTAGCTGAGAGATGTTGATTGCAAAGCTAACTACTTTTGAAGCTACAGAAATAGGAGAAGTTGTACCTAAAGTTGAATCTGCATTCAAGGCATCTGCACACAAGAAATTGACTACACTTGTGAGAACCAACAATGAAGACCTAAAAGAAGAGCTTGGTGAGTATGCTGAGGAATGGGAATAGATAATGGTAGAAGAAAGAAAGATGGATGAACTTGTTGCACTGATTGCTAGAAGAGAAAAGAGAGGTAAGGGAAAATTTGAAGGCAAGTTACTTTTGAAATGTTTTTCATGCAATAAGGTAGGTCATTTTGTATCTAGATGTCCTACAAGAGTTCATAAGTACAAATTTTTTTTTTTCCAAGATTAAAATGGATAAATAATTCTATTATGCTAGTGAAGACATTTCTGATGATGAGTTAGATTATGAAGAGATTGGTTTTGTTGCTATTAAAGATGAACCAGTACATGAGGAAAGGGATTTAGTATCTCATGTTGATAAGAAAATTGAATGAATAATAGACAGTGGTTGTTCACATCATATGATTGGTGATAAAATTTTTTTTGTTAAGTTAATGAAGTATGATGGTGGTGTTGTAAGATTCAGAGACAATCTTCCTAAACCTATCATAGGTGTAGGATCTTTTACTTTGGATGGAAAGACTAACACTGATAATGTGGTGCTTGTTGATGGATTGAAACATAACTTATTAAGTGTTGGATAGCTGATGGATAAAAAGTTTCAATTAAGTTTTGTTAATGGAAAATGTTTTATCAGAAGTAAGGAAGGAAAGATGATTGCAACTGGTACAAAGTCTAGAGGCAATGTATTTGAATTAAACACATCTCGAGCCTCTTGTTTTGTTGTGAAGGTTGATGAAAGTTTGTTATGGCATAGAAGATTTTGTCATGTTAATTTTGATAACATTGTGAAGGTGAGTATGGCTAATGCAGTAAGAGATCTACCAAAGATTGTGAAACCATCTAACACTGTATGCAAAGAATGTGTTATGGGAAAATAGACTAGAAGCAGTTAAAAAAGAAAAACATATACATCAAAAGGAAAGTTGGATCTGATACATATAGATCTGTGTGGACCTACAAGAAAAAAATCATACTATGGTGAAAGGTATTTTATAATCTTTGTTGATGAATTTTCTAGAATGATGTGGGTTACTTATTTAAGAGAGAAATCAGAAGCATTTGATAAATTCAAGTTGTTCAAAGAAAAAGTAGAGAATGAATCAGGTGTAAAGATAAAATGTTTAAGGTCAGATAGAGGTGGAGAGTTCACTTTAGATTTTTTCAATTCATACTATGAAGAGCATGGAATAAAAAGACAAACATAAGCTCCTAGGACTCCACAACAAAATGGGATAGCAGAGCGAAGGAACATGACTATACTCGATGCTGCTAGAACAATGATTGAAGGAAATGTATCTCATGTACATTAGAGAGAGGCTATTGGGATAACAGTGTACACATTAAATAGAATTCAAATTAGAGAAGGTACATGTAAGACTCTTTATGAATTATGGTTTGATCATACTCCTACTGTAAAATACTTCAAAATATTTGGTAGTAAGTGTTATATTAAAAGAGATGATGAGATAGGAAAGTTTGATGTTAGAAGTGATGAAGGAATTTTTCTTGGTTACTCTATCAAGAGAAAGGCTTACAAATGTTTCAATCTGAGATTGAGAAAGATGATTGAAAGCAACAATGTAAGGATAGATGAAAAGTTTCAGATACAAGAAAGAATGTATGACAGTAATCAGATTTTAGAAATCAAAGAAGCTATTGCTACTGAAGGAGAAGAACTTGTTGAGACAACATGTGAAAAGGAAACTTGTGATACTGACACAAGTGGAACTACTAAGGTTCTTAAGACTTTGAGGTATGTAAAAAATAATCATCCTGAAAATCAAATTATTGGTGACTCTAATCAAGGAGTAATGACTAGATCAAGGATTAGAGAAGAAAATTGTTTGATTTCTCATATTGAACCAAAGATTAGAATTGAAGCATGTAAAGATGAATTTTGGATAAATGCTATGAAGGAAGAGTTAGATCAGATAAAGAAGAATAACACTTGGGAATTGGTTCCTAGGCCTAAAAAAAAAAAATCATAGGAACAAAATGGGTCTTTAGAAACAAAATGAATGAAGAAGGAACTGTCGTAAGAAACAAAGCAAGATTGGTATGTAAAGGATATTCACAGCAAGAAGGCATAGACTTTGAAGAAACATTTTCTCCTGTTGCTAGATTGGAGGCTGTGAGATTGTTCTTGGCTTATGTTGCTCATAAAGACTTCAAGGTGTATCAAATGGATGTGAAATATACATTCTTGAATGCAGATCTTGAAGAGGAAGTATACATAGAACAACCAGATGGATTTCCCCTATCCGAAGACAAAGATATGGTATGAAAGTTAAAGAAGGCACTGTATGGACTAAAGAAAGCTCTAAGGGCTTGGTATGCAAGGCTAGATAAGTATCTACTTCACCTTGGATTCAAAAAAGGTAATGCTGATAGTAACTTATATTTGAGAACTAGTAAAGATGGAGTTGTGATAATTGAAGTTTTTGTTGATGATATTATCTTTGGTGGTAATGATGATCTATGCAAGAAATTTTCAAAAGAAATGGAAAATGAATTTGAGATGTCCATGATAGGAGAAATGAAATTATTTCTTGGACTGCAAATAAATCAGAATGAGAATGGTGTATTTATTTCTCAGACCAAATATCTCAAAGAAATGTTAAATAAATTTGGAATGGAAGACTGTAAACTAGTTGGAACACCTATGGTGACTGGTAATAAGCTATCATGTAATGATGAGTCTCAGTGTGTATTTCAAACCAAGTATAGATCAATGTTTGGAGGATTACAATATTTGAATCATACTAGACCAAACATTTCTAATGCTGTTGGGATTGTGGCTAGATATCAGGAAGAGCCAAAGGAGACACATCTAGCTGTTGTAAAAAGGATATTCAAATATTTGAAATGAACAATTAAATATGGCCTATGGTATGATAGGAATGATAGTTTTGAACTTCATGCTTACACTGATGTTGATTGGGCAGGAAACATTGATGATAGAAAAAGTACTAGTGGTGGAACATTTTTCCTTGGGAAAAAGTTGGTTTCATGGCTAAGTAAGAAACAAGATTGTATAGCTCAATCTACTACGGAATCAGAGTAGTTGCTGCTGTAAATTGCACTCAAATTGTTTGGATGAAGAAAATATCGAAGGACATTGGAATAACCTGTGATGAGCTCATGGTTATCCATTGTGATAACACCAGTACGGTGAATATATCAAAGAATCTAGTAATGCACTCTAAAACCAAGCATATTTCTATCAAGTATCACTTCTTGAGGGATAAGGTGGAAGAAAAGGAGATAAAGTTGGAATATGTTAGCACTAAGGAATAGATTGCTGACATCTTCACAAAGCCACTACCAAAGGATACCTTTGAATATCTCAAAGGTATGTTGGCAGTTCAGGCCCCTCCTAGTCAGAATTAAATGATGCAGAGATGCATCCGTCCAAAGGTTTTCAGAGCCTTATCATATTTTGGACTGGATACAAGGATCTACTCCTTAGGGGGAGTGATCATGAAGGAAGGTGCTGGAAATTGGTTGATGACTCATGGAACCCTTTTCCATTGTTTTCAAAGGGGGAGTGTTTCTATGAGAAAACCCCTACTATTTGGGGAGATTGTGTTTAGCAGAACTTTGGATTGATACAACTTTGGGATGATAGATTTTCCCATATGTTGACATTAATGCCAAAGGGGGAGATTGTTGGATATTGCTAATGCATGGAGAGGTGATTGAGACATTTAATATGTTTAATCACTATGTTACTAAATGGGCACTCATACTATTATCATTTTTTTTTTGTCACCGATGTCAACATATGTTTATGTGAGGAGATCAGGTTGGTTATTGCAGTGTACAGATAATGTACGGATGATTTAGAAGCTGCGAAGTTAGATAAGAGTTCAGGGATATGTTGTGATCTTATATCCAAGATCGCTCATGAAATAATTCATATTGGGTGAGTTACAGATAATTTGGTTGAGAATGGTCATTAGACTGTGACAGTGGGAATTGATAGAGTTAGTCTCTATGTTTCTGGTATATCTTTCAGATGGCTTGGATTCAAGGTATGTGAGCTTGAGGAATGATAGAAAATGTACTGAAGGATGTTCATTGGTTAGCGCAAGGTACAAAATGATTGGTGACATCATCTATGGCGTGTGTTCTAGCGATGGCTTATTTAGAAGATGACTTAGGAAATGAAGCGTGTGTTTTGTTTGGCAAACATAAATTAAGGATGTTGGTCCTTAAATGATGTAATATAATTATTGTATACTTATTTTAGATACCATGTGTATCTTAGCAAGGGGTTATGTAATTGTTTGTAATTAGGAAAGCCTTATGGGTTGACTGGATCATGGTAAATTGTAATAGGGTAAATAGGTAAGGTCTTTTCTTTGGAAAAGGTAGATGTGAAAAGAAGATGATATAGAGAAGTTGTAAAATCTGCAAGCTTGTCTACTATATGTAGAGCAGGGGTTTATTGGTGAACTTCATTGGAACTGATCAAGAAAAGACAATCGCTGTCAAATAGTTCAAAAGATTGTGTATTTCTTCATATACACTTATGTTGTGAACAATGAGTTTTGAAGGTGGACTTAACCTTCTTTGGGCAGTGAGCCCTTCCCTTTTCTTCTTGACTCTTAACAGGGTCTTTCTGCTAACAAGGACTATGCACTGTAATGTTTCAATAAGCTCCTAACAGGGCTAAATATTCTAACAAGGATACTATACTATCAATACATCATTTGTGGGTGCTAATTCCGACTGGGGTTTTTACCTTTAACTGGGTTTCCTCGACACCAAAATATTGTATTATTGTGTTGGTAATCATTGTATTAATTAGATCTGATATTGCTACTACTTAAAGTTTAAAGTTTAATAATCTATCATACAACTGATTCACCCCCCCTCTTAGTTGTATTGTGGACTATTATTCCTAACAATTCTTAGGGAAATCCTCAAGCATAGAGAATTCCTTACCTACAATCTTCAAAACTGCCCTGAAAATCAAATTGTGCTTCACCTTCATCATCTTACCTAGCTTAATCTATGTAATCTATCCCCAAAATGACATTTCTCTCTTCCTTGGTTTCTTCCAGATTGGAGTATCCATCCTAAAAAAAAATTGTTAGTTCCTCAAATGTTATGAATTGGGTAAATGTTTCTTCATAAAAACCCTTGAAACGCATGGGTTTTATAAAATAAATTCCCAAGTAATTAAAAGTTTAGAAATCGTTATGATTTTACCATCCCTTGATCCTACCATTTTAATTATTAGATTTCACTTTCTTGTTACAAATCATCTAATCTCAACCCCACATCATATCTTGACTTTTGTACTAGCTACTAAAAATTAGAGCTCACAAGGAATTAGTGCTTAGCTTTAGGATTTTTTCGCACTTAATTATTGATACTACCTTTTTGGGAGATACTAGAGCTTTATTGCAGAGTGTCATAAACCTCCCTTTTGCATTAATAGTTTTTAATACTAGTCTATCTGTAAGTGAATAGGTTGCCAATTCCATTATTATTTATGTCATAAGGTACTCATTACTTAGATAGGTAGAAAGCACTCTATGATAGTAAGTGAAATTCCCCCTATTATGTTGTTAACCAAGGAATAATTTACAAGAAAAATGTATGGACAAAAGTAGGTGACATCGTAGCTTCATGAATTCAATAGGATAAGTAAGGAGAAACTGGTGAGTCATGATTTCCTAAACTTATAAGCCCATAGAATCATGTGAAAGATCAATTCAAAATTAAGGGAAGTACCTTGCCACCTGATCATATTGATGAAGACACATAATTAATTATGGACCATGTGGTGGCGAGATTTACTAAGAAATAGCATGAGATAATATGAAGAAAAGATGATTAGAGGGATAAAAGAGTTAATGCAAGGCCTTAACTCAAAATGATTACTTATTGAGGGAAAATCAAGAATCACGCCAAGAAATAAATACATCTAATATAGAAAGTTCTGATAAAATATTTGGTTAAATGAATTTTATCTCAGAGAACTATTCTTGGGAATATAAGGCTTGGAAATATTACTCCTTTTCTTAGAATAAGAAATTGTTAGTCCATCAGCCACTGAGTTGGCCAATTCATCCTCTCTTATATTTCCCTCTTTCTAAAGATGTGGTTGACCGTTGTTTTTTTAAATGATTTGTATACTAACACTGCTTTTGATAGTAGAGTCTTCCACCTCCTATTTGACATATAGGATTTTCTAATGGTGCTAATGATAATTGTCGAGTCTCCCTCAATTTCCAACTTCTCTATCCCCTTATTTACATATATTCAATCCTTCCACGAGTGCCATAATTTTTTCCCAATTGATTTTTCCTTTCCCTATTGGTAGGGCCCTTCTAGAAATCTCTTCACCCTCACTATTGTGAATGTAGTATCCAATTCCTATGGTTCTAGGGTTACCTCTAGAGGCTCCATCGAAACTTAACTTAAACCATCCTTTATTAGGTGGTGACCAATGACATTTTACTTGTTTACTAATGTTTTATTTTTCTCCCAAGCCCACAAATGGGGGTATAATGAGCTCTATCCATATTCCCCTCATTTTTTCATCCAATTGTGTCATTTTTGTTTCTTTCCTTTGTTGGTTGTTTATTTTCTAATTTTCATTGTTTCTATGATTGTAGCTTCAAATTTGTTAATGATTTGCTTTCAATCCATTTTTCATTCTCTGAAAATACATCTATTCATTTTCTTCTAGATTTCCCACAATATTATTGAGGGAGAAATAATCCAGATTCCTTTGTAAAGTCTACCTCTCTATATACTAGGCCATGCTTGGAGCATTTCTAAGATTGTATTTGGTTGGGGGGGGGGGGGGGTAGAGGACTAGCCTAGCTTGTTGCTTAGCCAACCCCAACATTGGTTAGAAAACTTGGAATTTAGTAAAAGGTGATCAACATCTTCTTCACTTTCTTCACACAATGGGCACCTACTAGGACCTTCATAACCCATCCTCCCGAACCTATCAGCCATGCGTAACCTATTTTGTAGGGCCAACCATGTGAACATGACTTCCTTTGGCAGATAATTTTTATCCCAACATAATTTTATTGGTAATTTCATCTGGGGCCTCAATTATTTTTTCTTCATTACGTAATTGTACCCATCCTTCGTGTTGTATTCCCCATTCTTCAAGCCATCCCAAACCAATGGATATTTATTAGTGCTAAATGTTAGACTTCTATTATTGAGAATCTTCATTAGTTTCTCCTTTTCAACAACCGATGTCTCTAAGCTACCAAGTTCCTTCCACTTCCATCCTTGACCCTCATTTGTAAAGGTTATGTAGTATTTTACTATAAATCCCCATTTATATTCCAAGAGGGCTCTTGTTGGCTTGAAATCATGTATTTTATCTATAACCTTGTGTCCCCCCCAAGAGTCTAACCAAAATAGAGCTTCCTCCCTAGAACCTAGGGTCCATGTGAGTTTTTCCATGATTACACTTCTACAATCTAACATGAAGTTACAAATGTGGGACCCTCTAAGGGGGTGCTTCTCTCTAAATGTATTGAGAGGGTAATTGTTACTCAAATATTTGTTAATCAGAATCTTAGCCCATTTTAAGTAAGGATTTATGAACATTATCCATACCATCTTTTCTCCAAGGGCCTTTCCTTGTTCCTGAATATTCTTGAGGCCAACTCTCCCTTCCTCCTTAGGTCGGAAGACCTTGTCCCATGATACTAATGATATTTTCTTCATCTGCCCAACACCTTGCCAAAAGAGGTCCTAAGATGTTTGTTTAATTCCTCTCTTTTTTTAAAGTAGAAAGTTGATACAAGATGATTGATAAATTGGCATTGCAAATAGTACTGATTTTGTAGTGCCTCCCTCATTTTCCTCCTAGAATGAACATCCTAATGGTTTGGTTTCAACCTTCACACTCATTGAGTATGATCATGTTGGTCCCATGTGAGGATGAACCGCCAAGAGGATCTTATTTTCAAGTATATTTCTGATGTCCTGTGTTAGCCTGGAGACATTGGGTGTGGTCTAGGATTGTATTTTGGTGATCCTTAGAGATAAGGATGAGGCGATCTCGAGATATAGTGAATTTTTCCTGCATTATGTTTTATATTGGCATCATGAGATGCACCTCATTTAACTTTATCTTGTGTTAATCAGGAGGTTATCATTGGGTTCATGATGGTTTTATTGAGGGACCCTACCCCGGTCTTTTCATTACATTTCTTCTTTCTGCATTGTAGACTCGGTAATTAGATAAGCTATGTTGATGTATTATGGATTTATATTCTGATGGACATAGTCTTGACCACATGGATTTGTGATTTACTCTTTTCATGTTGCTTATGTACTCATGTCAATGTTTCTAGGATGCATTATGTTTGCTTGAGGGCTAAACGAATTCAACTAATTTTCTTATTATAGAGAAATTGAGTGCATGTTTTGAGGGATTTGAATGGGAATTAGGTAATTTAAATTATAATGAGATGAGATGTTAATTCTAATGAAGTAAATGTTGTTTTCCTTGCATATGTAATTTCTAGTCGAAAATGCAGTAGGAAAGGTGTGTAGAGTTGTGAATTGAGTAGGTAGAATGTAACCTTAATAAATATTAAAATGTTACTATTGGATATGAGTGCTTACATAAATGATAATTTGAATTTATATTATGTTGAGATGTGAATGAATAGAAAGCTGATTATTAGGTCTTGCTATTAAGAAGGAAATTATGAGTATTACACTTTGATGTTATATTGATGTGAGAAATGCGAATCAATTGAAATGTTGTATGTAAATGTTTTAGGTTATTTGTGATAGATGTGTTTATTGGAATATCATGATATTTAAATTTAATAAATTTTGAGTAAATGCATTCTTGTGAAAAGTGAATTTCATATGATGTTGTGAAATGTAGTTGGATTTTATGTGACCCTTAAAGTTTCATTTATATATATATATGTTATTGGTCTTTCATGAGCTATTGATATTTTGATATAGTGTGCAAGAAATTGACCATGTAATTAGAAGAGGGGAAATCAAAGATGGATGTATGTGAAAATCATGTTGAGCCAAGGTTAACTCCAAAGGGAGAAATAACCTCATTGTTATGTACTAATGTTGTAAAAGTAATGTTTGAATGCATTATTTTTATTGTGTTTATTTTAATTTATGTTTATGTCTACTTGGCATGCCATGTGTATAGTAATATGTTGTGACTTTATGTGGTGTCAATTGACACGTGTATGTGAGTTGGCATGACCAAGTAACTTATTATTGGTTGTTTATCACCTTTGAGTCACCTTGTAGAATCCCAAGGTTAGATACCTTGGTTGTTGTGCCATGTGAGGGAATCTTATTTTGTATTTTTGGAGGTCAACTCTTAGTGGACTTTTGAGGGGTTAATGTAGCCATAGAGGTTAGTTAGGGTTAAAATAAGATAACCCCATGGGTGCACTTTGGGTTGGGTGTCAAATTTTGACCAATAGGATGATTGTCCTATTTTTGCCTCTTCTAAAAATGCATTTTTAGAAAGTAACGGATTTGGGATGTGTATCATGTCTTCCTCTCTTGCAAATTTGAATTTACCTCTTGTTGAAGAGAGAACCATTGGATAGTGTGTCCAATCATCTTTAAGGTTAGGTAGGTTTTTCCTTTTAGTGGGAGGGAGAGGAATTCGGTAGGTTGATTGTCCACTCTCCAATTTTGGAGACTTCTAGTGGACTTAGCAAGTTTTCATGGAATTAGCAAAGGAATGAAGACTTATAGGAAAGGAAATCTACTCAAATTTTCCATTTTCCATAGCTTGGAGAAAGGTTGGTGCTCCATTCATGGAAGACTTGATTTTATTTCATGGTTGTATATGCAGATTTATGTGAAGTGTTAGTGAGTTTTTTTGTGAAGCTTCAAACTTATTTTTCATGGCTTCTTGTTAAGTTCATTTTCTGATTTTATTTTTGTTTCTTGCTTTTTTTGGGGTGTGCAAGGCTAGACTCACCATTGGGAGGGAATAGAACCTTGAGAGTGAAGGTTTTTAGCTACGAATGCCCAAATAGTGTAGAGTCCTTCATCTTGGAGGAAAGAGATATGACATGGATGTATGGGCTCCATGTTGCCATCAAATTAATCTACATATTTGGGGGCCATAAGGGTTTTTGTTTTGAATGGGAAAATGGAAGGAAATGATGATTTTGTGATGGCCTTGTGAAGCCAACATTGTATGGTTTTAGAGCCTTGTTGAAGGCATGGTTTTACTTTTATGGCTTGTCCTATTTTGGGTACATTTCCACCTTCACCCATTTTATGGTTCCAAGGTGACCCAATATGAAATCTATGAGAAAAGGGAATTTTATGTAAGTTTATGTTTGTTGGTTTATGTATGAAAAATGTGTATTTTATGTGTGAATGTACCCCATCCTTCTTTGTCTCCCCAAGCTCAGGGGTGACCATGAAATGGCCTAGGTTGGGAGGTGAGCCTTCATGGTTAAAGTTTGATTATTTGTAGATTTCTATGTGGTGGAGGTTATTGACTTTTTTTAAAGAAAAAGTGAAGAAAATGGACTTGAATTATTTCTTAAGTTGCAGATTTTTATTTATTAAAAATGGCTAAATACCTTGTGTAGAAAAAATAGTAAAGTTAAGGCAATGAAAATGCCTATGATACATGTATGATGCTTGAAAAGTCATTTGTAAATGAATCTTTGAAAATCTCTCTAATTTTCTATGTATTCCAAAATGAAATGAGGATTTGAAAAGAAGGTTTCTAAGGCTATTTTGAATGCAAAAAAGTCTCTGGTTTTATTCCTCTCTTGCAAGAAAGATAATAGATTCTTTCATTATTAAGTGTTTCATTTCTAAGATGCCTATAGTTTTCTCAATCTATTCATTTAAAAGAAAATAAACTATGTTAAATCACTTCTTCTTACTTGCCTATGCATAGAAAATATTTTATTAAGTAATCATGTTAGTTTTTGGTAGAATCATGTATATAAACCTATGCATATATACTTATATATACATAGATATATACTCCATATTTATGTACATTTTCAATATTGATGCTAAAGAAAAATAGTTAGTTATTTTACCTCTTTCCTTGCTTAGATTTAAATATATATATACATCATAAAATATATACATATATATTTAAAAATATATATGTATATATAAATATATATACTTAGTGTATATGTACTTATGTTGTATAGATACACATGTATACTCATGTGTATACTTGAGTTTATATTTCTCTTCTACAATTTCTTTTGCCAAACCTGCACAACAAAATGAGAGAAATTAGGGTTTGGTAAGAGTTTTATATTTTAGCATAACTCTAATTTTGAATTAGGGTTCGGGTTGGCCTTTTTGGGACCCTTTTTAATTTTTAATTGGATTTAAATTAAGTTCTATTTAAATTTTAAATCTCTCTTTTATTTTTATTTAATGATTGTTGACTTTTGAAAGTCACTTTAATTTGAATTCTAACTATTTATTGAATGATATGAAATAGTTGTTTACCAAAATGAATAGGGTAATTATGTGTGTATGGGGTTGAATAGTGGTAGATAAGGTAATGTGATATGCAAAGGGAGAATATAGGACCTATCCTTAATCCAAATTCCCAAAAGGAGAGATCCAAATAGATTAATCACAAAGAAGTGATCAATGCACAATTGAATCAAACAATGGAGAACATGAAGAAAGGAGAAAATCCTATAATCTACTATAGAAAGTATGTACTTGAAATATTAAATGAATAGAAGGCAAATACTAACCTCAAAATAGGGTAAATCTAGAAAATGCTGATTTCTAATGTCTATGCACAGTTTCAGGAAATTCTGCAACTTGCTTTTGACTGGAAATGTTGAGATAGAGAAAACCTAGAAAAATTTTGTCCTTCTGAGGTCAGGTCATCTTTGACCTAGATAGTGGGGCAAGGTCTTACCCCAGGGTAGGATCCTACCCCTCACTATAGATCGTCTTCGATAGAAATTCTATTCGTGGATCTCAGAAGTTCACCGAAAAGGGTATCCAGATCTGCACTTCAATTCGATGTCATGTACCTGTACCTACTAGAAAAATGGTTTTTTTTTGTTTGGATGGGGGGTTTACCTTGGTCGAACCCCAATTTAGGAATTAACCTTGAAATTGAATTGAAATTGTAATATGCATAAACAAAGTAAATGGAACTATTCACCTTGCTTATGTTGAAGTCCTTGTAGGGGATTCAAATCCTTGAATCCACAAGTAGGGATGCTCCAAATGAATATAGAAGTGTATGTAGGATGTCTCAAATCAATGGCATTAGATCTTCAATACCAATCTTGAATGTATCTTTGCATAGGAAGAGGCTTGGATGGATGTGGATGGAGAAATCTTCAAGGGGACTCCAAAGAGATTGAATCCTTCAATAGCTAACAATGGATCTCCTTGATGAATGTTTGAATGCTTGAATTCTTGGCTTGAAGATGAATGGATGCTTTCGTGCTTTCCTTCTCCTTCTTGCTTACTTGCACTTGAGAGATCTTGATCATGAAATTTCTTGATTGTGGATGTTCTCCCAAAAACTTGATGGAGAATTAAATCCCAATTAACCTTAACCCCTAGAAATGGACCTAGATTAAATGAAATTTAAGGATTTACCATTCCGAAACCCAAAACAGCCGACTTGGGAAAATAAATTTTTTCGAAACCTGACATCTTGAAACTTCTAAAATTTGAAAATTGGACCTGGGGTGAGGGGTGAGGTAGTCTCTGGCCTAGGTCAGGGACTAGGTCATCCTTGACCCTTCAGGTCGTCCTTGACCTAGAAAGTCAAGATCTTCAGATTCTTAGAGAAAGTTGCTAGAAATGAGGTTAGAAATAGGGAGAGAGAAGTAGAACAAGGGGGGAAACAACCAAATCCATGCAAAGACCCAATCAAGGTGCTTAACATGACCCCAGACCACTTACTCAGAGGGCTAAATGCTCTTATCATGGAAGTGCTTCCATTTTAAGACGATACATTTATTATTTTATTATTTATTGGGATTGTGTAATGACGATTTTAATTAATAGGTGGGATTTAGTTATTTTATTATTGGTTGCCACTTTTGCCTTATTTTAATTTAATAATGATGAAGTTATTATTTAATTGATCTTTAAGCTTTTTATAGATTATTCTTGGAGATTGTAATTTTTTTCAACTTTAAATTTTAATGATTATTTCAAATGGTATATTATTTTTAATTTAATATTATGAGGGTGGTATCATTTTAAATAAATTATCTATTATTATTATTTTATGATTTTTTGACACTGGACTAATCATGGAAAACTATTTATTTGTCCTAGCTCGATGAGACTTAGATAAATAACTTTCCCCTTAGCCTAAATGTTAAAATTTATTATTAATGCCTTATTAGGGTTATTTTAATCTTTTAAATGTTTAATTTAATTAATTAATAAACTTTGATAATGTTGGGTTTTGTATTAAATATAATATTTTAAATTAAAATATTAAAACATTATATTTTTAAATGGGTATTTATATTGTAACCCTAGGTTTCACATAGGGTTATTTTTTTTAACCTTATTTTATTATTTTATTGTTCTTTGTGATCTCTACCCTAGTTAATAACCTGGTTCACATTTGGAACCGTTAGTGTTGCTATCGCTTTTTTATCTAATTATTTAATTAAATAAGTCTTTTTGGGTGTGTTAACCCAACCTTTGATTTTATATTATTTATCAAGTTTAATTTCCCCCTTTTAATTTAATCTTTTTATTAAATGCTTGGTTTGAACCCAGTTAGGGTTTCTTAAAGGTCTAGCTAGGGTTTTGAGATATCTTATACAGTTTCTATTTAAGGGATGTTGGCAAGCCACCGTATGCCATGATACCTCTTGAGTGATAACTTGCGTTGGGATATGCATTATGTTCTTGTTAATGTACCTTAGTATGTGATCCTTGTTGGTTTTTGTGCTTTTAGAAAAAAATTGTTGGTGTGTTTTGCCCTAATTTTTGGGCATGAAATTTTGGTATTAGAGCATAGTTTCAACACTTGGAACCTTAGGCAATTGCATTTCCCTTTTTATATTTGAAATTATAGGATTCCTTCATGAGCATGACAAGGGTGTAGAAGTGGGAAGGAATTATATGTTCTTCTCAGTACACGAGGAAGTAGAGTAGGGAGTTGAGTCTATTTGGAGGAAACCAAGATTCCCCTTCCTGAGTAGCACCTAACCCAGTATCATAATATAGTAACTACCTTAGAGGTGGGTTCTTGATCGAGCCCATGCACATGTTTTGGAATCTCAATAATTTGAGGTCTCGTGCATATAGTATTGGAAGCTTGTAGATGACTTGTAGCTTGGGTGCCCTTGTGTAGTAACTTTGGGCTTTTTGAGGAAACTAACCCAAGTAACTTGTGGTTGGGAAGGAGTGCTTGCTAGGATGTTTTGAGACTGCCCTTAGTTGAGGGTCTAGGAACCCAATTATGGTTTTTAGTGTGGATGGATTGGTGTTAGTGGGAGTGATGCCACTAGGCATGGCATAGTAGCTTATGTATGTTGTTGATTCCTTTGTTGCTCTTGGTAGCCCTATATCAGATCACTTGTTAGCATGATTGTGTGTGGCCAGAATGAAATATTGGTGTCCATGCTTGGTATGGGGACCTGTTACTTCCTCCTTGCAGACTGTGATGCATTTTTGTTTATATCATTATGGCACCATGAGAATGTGATGAGCTTGTTGTGATAGGACCTTGGGGTAATGGCTCAAGAAAGAGAAATGAAGATCTTCAGTAATGGCTCGTTCATGGTCGTGTTGATGTATAAAGGAAGCGTGAATTGTATTACAGGAGTGATATATCTTTTTGGAGTTATTCCTTTTGAGGAACCATTATAATCTTGTGAACCATACTTTTACCCCACCACTTGTACAATGACACCTTTGTGTAGTCAAATTTATCTATCATTTATATAGTGTGGAGATTTCTACCACACCTTTGAATGATGTCTTATTGCTGAAGCCTTTTCTAGGTTTGTAGCGTAAGTTGTGCATACCCTAGCTATGGGAAGAACCTTGTGGGGGAATCAAATATTTTCCTAGAGCAAATAGAGAACCCCCCCCTTGATATTTTGAGGTTCACATTACAGCCTTGAGAATTTATCTCTACATATGATGTGAGGTGGTTTGAAGACTCTCTCTTAGTGATTTTACTTCATTAAAAAGGTTACTGCAACTAGGCAGATGAGGATTGTAGGGATAAAGATTTGTTGTAGCTATCAAAATTGTAGTAATGCTTGCATCTGTGAACCGTATGTGGTAGATATGTTCTCTAAGTTGTTGTGAAGTGGTTCCCACAGTTTCCTATGGTGTTTCCTCTATCTTACATGACTGATTTTAGGCACAATGTTTTGTGAATGACTCTTTAATTTTTTTTTATTTTTTTTTTACTCCTTTTGTTTTGTTTGTCTTTTGCAAAGGAACTTTCCTCCTGTTGTGTGGGCTAGCACATTTTGGTTATTTCTTATGCTTGGAAATAGTCACCAAATATATCTTTCTATGACTTATAACACATTCTATTTATTGTTGAAATGATCTCATTTTTGTTTTTACTATTGAAATTAATGGATATCCCATTAGGATTTACCTTTCTTTTGGTTCTTGGCGACTATTCCAAATGTTTTTAACTTGATGACCAGTCTTGTGTTTGTGACTCTACCTAGTTTATTGTGGATCATTGACAACATGTATAAAGGTGGAACACTAGGAAGGACAAACTATATTGCAACTTTGTAATGGTAAAGATGTGGTGTAGGTTAGTATCGAACGGGTGAATGCAGAGATTATTTTTTGTCTAGGTGCATAGATCAAAAGTTTCCCTTGTGTGGGGTCTACTACAAACATCAAAACCATTATTGGTTAAATCATACCAAGGAAGTGAGGGCTATAGTTGGTATGTAGCATTAATCTATGGTTGGAGTTTGAGAAGACTTCATTTGGGAATGATATGAATTAGTGAAGAAATGCCACTTGGGTTTAAGTCCTTTCATGGCTTACGTGATGATGTATGAAACTTTCTTTTCTATGTTGGAACTAGCATGTATGCTTAATGGGAACCCTCCTTGATTCCATGACGTGTTTTGGAAACCAAGAGAGTTTCCTCTTCTTAGCACGGTTTGATGGATTGTTAGGTGTGACTTAGACCACTTTGGAGTTTTGATCCATGTGGTGGATCTTGATGGCCCTAGTATTTGGTGGTGTTTACAGCCTTTTGGTTATGTTATAGTAATGCTAATGTATCAATTAAGTTGTTCCCTCTTGGAAAAAAACTCCATGTTATTATTGGGGGCTACTAGGAGATGGCTTGATTTGAGGTATCCCTAGGCTTGACTAGAAGGTAATAGATTCTTAGGCTTATCTTTCATATAAATTTTGGGATTTGAGGATGAGTGTATGAGGTCATCCCTTTTCTAAACTCATTTTCCACCTTGTGGTAGGACTGAGATACTATGAGATAAGTGAACCTATTCCACAAGGTTAATTGACCACTCATCATCATGGAAACATAATGATCCTACTACTGGAATTATTTTAAGGTACTCTATTTATCCTTATAAATGGAAATGGAGCATTAATGGACCTCTATTTTTGGGAGAGCCCATTCTTGCGTGTGGAAATCCTTTTAGAATTACCTTTGGTACACTTGAGTAGGATGTAGCATTCCTTAGAAGAGTGCAATTTTGGTAAAAGGAATTTGTTCCTTGTTTTCGAGTTGATAACTTGAAGCTCTTGGAGTCTCAAACTTAGTGAAAACTTTACTGGTGATTATTTTCCATTTGGTGAATGTTGCATGTTGGCAACCCCCGATTTGGTGAATATATTGCCCATATGGGATTGACCATATCGCCCCACATTTATTAAAATTGAGTCCAATGCTCGAGCCCATCACCCATGGGTTTATTAAATTTTGTCCATTTCTTTCACATTATTGCCAATGGCATATAATTTTGTGGCACAATATATTTTAAACATTCACCTATAATTTGCAAACGACCCCAAATGGACATCCTATATTTGCCAATAGTTTTATATATATTTATAGGCAGCCCCAAATTTGCCTGACATTTTACGGATGCGTGTCTCAAACCAATGCCTTTTTGTCAACTTTATTAATCATAGAAAGGTATTGGAGGACCCATAATCTCCTTGGAAATAACACAAGATGTGTTATAATTACCCAGGCTTCACCAAATATTTGTAGACCTAATACCTCACATCCAATTCGCCAAAAAAGGATTAGTATAAATACATTCATAGATTAGTGTTATTGTACATAATTTAGCTCAATTCAATTTGATTGATAGCAAAGTTCAGAGACTTCAGACTGTTGAGTCTTGACTGCATTGGTGATTCATGACTACAATTGAATTTGAGGCAAAGGTAAGTGATTATTATTCTGTGACTATGTAAATTTGAGTTCATTCTTATTTAGTGGGGACCAGTTAATGAACAATGGTGTCCAGGGAGACCTCAGACATGATTTAAGGGTGAATGAATCATATTTATATGTATTATAGTTCTATTTTCACCTCTTCAACAAGTAAACATTTTTTTTTTTACTAGTAGGCTAGTAGCTTGGTAGCCTTTATTTCGTTGAATAATTGAGATGTTGAACAAGAATAAGGGTAAGGCTCTCGCATATGGGGAAATCCAAGAGAGGCTAGCAAAATGTAGAACCTTATATTCATACTTTGGTAATGGTTTTGGAAATGTTTCTAGCCAAAATCGGGAAGCTACTTCATCACAAGAAGATTTCCAAGATTCACAACCTGAACCTACATGGCATATTGAAGAAGTCAACGAACTTGATATCTCAGATCACGATGAACTTGAAGATGATTTTCAATTAAATACCTAGACTAGCCATAATGATATAATAGACTTGGATGAGTTTGAGAATGTCAGAGAAGATGATGGTGCATGGAAGAAGAAAAGAAAATACAATTCAAAGAATAATAGAGAATCAAAAAAAGATTAGACGTAGGATCTATCAAGGAATTTTCAAGTAGAATGGGTGTCTAAGTATCCATTCATTGAACTAGTGGATAATCCAATTGAAGGTGAGCCTCTGGTAGAATTTATATGTAAGATTTGCAGCAAGATAAATAAGAAGGAAAAGAGGTTGTAGCTAAAAATTGACACCATAGAGAAGCATATGGGTAAAGTTTATGAAAACAAAACCATAGATGGAGTTCAAAAATCAGTGATAAGATGGAAAACAAAGGAGGAATCTCAGCATGTTAGGGATGCAAAATTATATGAATTTCAGCCTAATATAAAGACGAAGCCTGGTGAAGTTAAAGGCTCTATTGAAGCTTGTTTTGGAAAAGCACTGGACGTAGAACTAATGGGAAAAGTTGTTCAGTTAAGTGTTATGTTTAATATTTTGAGCAGAGGGTGTCCTATGATAGACTACCCATCATCGAGTGATTTATTACACTTTATGAAAGTTTGTAACTATCCTAATAGTCACTGGTCAGTAAAAAGTGGATGGGAATGGGCAAGTTGTCTTGCCGAGGTTGAAAAAGAGGATCTAAAGGAAAAAATTAAAGATCAAATTTTATTGCATTATCTTTAGACAAGGTTACAATAGTAGACAATACTTCTTGGGTATGCATGCATGTTTATACTATACACAATTTTGTTTGCCAACCTCATCTACTAACTATTGCTAAAATGAAGGATAATGCGATAGCGAAAAATTTATTTGAACTAGTAAAGAGTTCTCTAATTGAATA
Source organism: Chamaecyparis obtusa (assembly GCA_027943335.1). NCBI lineage: Eukaryota > Viridiplantae > Streptophyta > Pinopsida > Cupressales > Cupressaceae > Chamaecyparis > Chamaecyparis obtusa. Next base: position 1,737,538 of record BSBK01003182.1, read on the forward strand.
TGGAGGTATAAATGACATGATGATTGCCAAAAAGTTGGTATGTGTTGGAGAGGATGGAGCTTTAGTAATGCAAGGCCACATGGGCTGTCTTTGCACAAAGATACAATCTTCTTGTGCACCCTACGTTACTCCCATTCACTACATGGCCCACAAAATGAATCTAGCTTTTGGAGTTGTCAGCAAGCATGCTCTAGTACAAAAAATTGAAGTTTTAATCAAAGAGTTCTACCAATACTTATGTCAAAGTCCAAAATGATTGACGGAATTTTAACACTTTTTCAAAGGACTAACTAATGGGAACAAGCTTCTTAAGGATAATGATACCAGATGGATCTCTTTGGATGGACCAATGCATCAAGTTTTTTTAGAATATCAATCGTTGCTTGGTCTAATGAACTCAAGTCGTGACAAAGTAGGGCAACTAAAATTTCTTGTGTTGTTGTGAATGTTAAGTAATGTAGAGACACTCTTAACATTAGCAAGTCTTCTCCCCATGCTTGAGGAAATGAGAAATTTAATGAAAAAGGCCGAACAAAGAGCTATGCATATTACAGAATATGTTGTGCTGCGTAAATTGACATGCTTGATGCTCAATAATCACTATCAATTATTTGATGATGTAAAATTTTCCAGTTGGCTGAAAATCATAGATTTGGACAATCCTGATAACTTTTTAAAAATTGATGCAAATGGGGAGTTATGTGCAAAATTTTGTGGAGTTGAGATACCAATGCACTACTTTTCCAGGATCGAGTCTGAGGAACCAGGAAATAATCTCAGGAAGCGAGTACAAGTATTAAAAGGGAAGACTTTACCAAGATCGTTGAGTCTATAACAACTTCTATAAAGCACATTGCCTATGATCTTTCTGCACATATTAGAGAAAGATTCCCTCCAGTCAAATTACTTGAATCCATGGCTATTGTATTTCCTTGATATTGGAGTTTGAACAGTTTGAAAGATTTTAAAACTAAGCTACTAACTTTGATAGATCATTTTTGCAAAACCAAAGAGTTAAATGGAGTAACTCTAAATGGAATTTTAGATGAATCTCATTTGAGAGACCAATTAGGTCATTTTTCAATAACAATGAGGGGACAATATAATATTATGCAGAACCCTCTCAAAGGTGGATCAGAAACAAGGCTTTGGAAAAATCTACCTGAGAGTGAAATGTTGATTGATTCAATGTCAGAATATTTCAAGCTTGTTGATTTATGTGTGACCATGATATTGGGGTCAGTGGAAGATGAGAGAGTTTTTAGTGCTTTGGGATTCCTAAAGTCAAAGCTAAGAAACAAACTAGACAATAATTTGGAAAATTTCTTGAGGCTCTATACATCCAAGTATGAAGTCAATACTTTTCCTTATGAAAGGGAACTGAAATTGTGGAGGAAGAAATGTCAGAGAAGAGGGTTGGGCAACATCTCAAACCAAAGTGGGAGTACCAAAGACAATGATGTCATTGAATCATGTACTGGTACTAGTACTACTAGCGGTGAACATCAGTTAAGCATAGGTATGCAGAGTGAAGGAAACATATCGAAGAACCAAGGAAGCTATGAAGTTGATGGTGATGAATCCAAGGATCCTGATAATGATATGATGTGGCAGCTTGAACCGTTGTAGAAGTAGCAGGTCCTAGGTATTTATTAAACTTTTTCCTAAAGTCTACTGTCAGTTTTTGTATCTCATCATCAATCATGCATAATAGCATATTCCAATGTCAAAAATGTGAATGTGGTTGATAATGTCATCAAGATTCAATTCCACAATTAATAATGGTTTTCATTTTCATTATTTAGCTCATATAGTTTAATTCTTGTAGATTTTTCATTATTTTTTTTTGACAACATAGCAATTCACATGTTACAATTATTAGAAATACTGGTTCTCATTAATTTAATTACAAATATGATACAATGTAACAATTCATTCATTAATATTAGTAAGAACACAACTCTATGATTCTATTTACAAATGTTAATGACTCAATACTCATTGGAAATTTGGCACATTGCCCAATTTCAATTTCATTACCCTAAGCCAATGACCTTGAAGTCCCTTTTATAGAAACAAGGGAACAACAACAATTTTAGGTCGATTTTCCTAATGTGAAGTCTCAAAATCTAAATCAGTAAGACAACTACAAGTCTAAAACATCTCTACAAGTGTACATTTCTACATTTGATAGGCTAGTTTAGTAAATTAGCATTGGCAATAGCATCTGCAACATTCATCCTGTTCAAAAAACAAAGTTCAAACTTGTTACTTTAAACTCAATTCTAGTATTTAGGATAATATCAAAGATATATACTAAAGATATAGAGATGATTGAAATTGTAAGTACTTTCACATACTATGATTGATGAGATCAAGATGATTCTATTAGTTTATTTAGTATGCTTCGTTCTCCATTGGTTGGAAGGGAAAAATTTGTGATGTTATAGTAAATGACCTACAACCTCATCAGCCATCTATACTTGGAAGAGTGAGTGTTGAAAGAAATGTTCCTTTCAATGCTACATTCAAATCTATCGATGTTTTGATGTAGTTTGTAATGCCTTCATGAGTTCTATCCTAAGGAAGCTTGCCTAAATCAGACGTCATTGCGTCCTCCAACTTTTATTTGTAAGCTTCTCTTCCAACAAAATTCTTTGACGAGTAATCAAGACCAAGACTTGACAAACCAATAGTTATCAATTTGGTTGTTTTACTATTCATCTTGGCGAGCTTTAGCCCGAATAAGGAAAGAATTTCCTCTGCTTATGTTAGTTTTTGACATTTTTGAAAGAAAAAGTTTGCCTTTATTGTTGCACTAACGCAGTCCTGAATTCCCTTGCTTGCCAAATGCCTGTCATTGGTTGTGTTGATTTCTTGCAAAATATGCTTTGCAGTTTTCTATCTTTGACAAATTTTTTTGTTCTTCTCAATGTGCTCTTTCATCTTCCCAAAAAAATCTGTAAGACTTTCATTCAGTTCAAACCAATCACACAACCTATCAGCAGACACCTTTATTTTCTCCCAGAAGAATTTTTTAATTGGCTTGACTATATTATTTACATGGTCATTCAAACTGTTTTCATAATTTCTAATTTTATTATTTGCCTTCTTTAGGTCTTCTCTCATTTCTAAGAACTGGTGTTCACTATGTTGTTTTATTTCCTCTACTTTCTCTTCCCACTATTTTGTTTTTACCCTCTCATTCTCCAATTATTTCTTTAAGTTATTGTTTTCCTATTCCACATTCTCCATGCTTTTGTATAAACTTAATGAAGAGGCTTTTTCATCCTCAAGTTTTTTTTCACTCTATTCCAATTTTTCCCTTAGAGTTTTCAGTTTTGTGTCCATATGTTCTTGTTGTCCAATTGCTTCTTTAGAGGATGAATTTTTTATCCTTCTCTCTAATTCTTTTCACCTATTTTTAGTTACTTTCTCCTTCGAATTTTCATTTTCTAGGTCTTCCTTTAACTTATCTATTGTGCCATGAAGCTTTCCTTTCTCTCTCTCCAATTTCATCATTGAACTGTAGACCACTTGGTTGGTCATTTTTGACACATTTATCTTGTCCACATTTTTAATTTTGGATAAATCCATTTGGAGGGTACTAACTTGAAATTGAGATGGATCTAACTAACTCTTTGGTGGATTGTCATCTCTAGCTGGGGGCATAACAACCATGAATTCCATCATATGTTTCTTTGGGTCATATGTGGGAAATAACTTGTTGGATGCAGGTTTTGCATCACGAGCTGCAACAATTGCTTCCATCTCTAATGTCTTACTATTTTCTCTACTCCTATTTTTTGATTGTTCATAGTTAGTTACAAAATCATTGTAACAAAATTTAGGGTTTTTTGACACAATTGAATGTTTGAATGGTAAAATAACACTTGCACTGATGTACAAGCTTCCACCTATGTTGCCTGTGGTTCTCCTAATTCCACCATGAGGATTTCCAACACCCCGACCCATTACAAGTGGAGTTTTTTTACTGTTCTTAGGGTTTTATCTTGAAGGTTGGGCAATTATTGGACTCACAGTCACCATTGCCATTGTTGTACCACTTGTCATAACCTTTTGCTTCTTTACACTGCCTTGATCTCTGGGACCCATTGATTTCATGTCCAGCTGTAATGTCCTTTTTGGACCACTAAGTGTAGTTGTACCCATGATATCCACAACTGTGGGAGTGGCAATTGATTCAGATTGAATCTGAGTGCTTAGAATAGGTGGAACTAGATTTGAAGGTGGAACAAATGAAATTGACTGAGTAGTATTTTTTGTTGATGAATATGATGATTGAACTCCAAGCCCAAGGTCTGGTTTCTCACCATATTTTGGTGGAGCTGGTGGGTCAGGTGAAGACCAAGGCCCTTGTCCACTAGGACCCAGACCACCAAAACTTGGGTAGCCAATTTTTTCTACAATATCTGCCCATTTGGTATATTGAAATTTTGTGGACACATAGACTCTTCTACTAATTGAATATACTTTATTGGATGTGGGATTCACATAATCCTACTCATACTCATTATCTGGACTATCATCATCATCGTGATATGCTTTACCTGGATGCTACTTATTCCATAATTCACTAAACATTTTATCCTCTTCCACCTCATAAAAATCGGCAGAGGTCTTTGGCTCACCGAGATTCTTCCTCATTTCCCAAAAATCATAAATTTTGGTTTGAGTCCAATTATCATCCATACAGTCATCCATTAGATCTTTTGAAATAGATTTTGTAGATGGTTGAGTAGCTTTCTGGTAGAAATTGTATGATGTCATGGCCTGCACTTTTCCTTTCTATTTGTGCAATGCCATAATTTGTGATGACAATTCCTGTATTGAAATATTATTTTCAGCAACATATTTCTCCATCTCTTTTTTGACCTCATCCCAGGACTCCATGTTTTTAAATTTTTCTATCAATGGCATACTTTCATGTTGACATTTGCTTACAGAGTTCCCATTCTCTCTAAGCTTTGTTCCAATTATGTTGAGTGGATCATACTGCCAGTGAATGTCAACATCAAAGCAAAAAATTGAAAAAAAGGCTTGTGCCACTTTGAATCCTCTTCTCTCAAATGTGAACCCTCCAAATGAGAAAGGAAAGGAAGGAAATATCATTTTCTTTTGTTGACCATTAAAGAGTACATTTGTGCTCTCCATCTTCCGTACATATTCCAATGCAAATACCCTCTCTGTTACATGTATTGGAAGTTTGTAGGGTTCTATCACTGAATCGTAAAACCTTAACACAATGTACTCTTCCATTAAGTACCAGTCAACCAATTGTATTTTACTTTTGAGTTGAATGCAATCTCTACAAGTAATAGGAAATCTAGGCATTGGAGTGCCTATAATTTTATGGTACATTGGTGCCAATAAGAAGTCTACAAAATTGTTGTAGTTCCTTCTATTATCAATCATCCTTATCTGAGGTGTCCACTCATATATTAGATTTTGGCCCTGACTGCAAAGCTTGTTTGTCTGAAATATTGCACGATGCTTTGCTAAGAGAAGATATCACAAGTAGGTTGTGAATCTAAATGTCTTCTGTGAACCTCTTTTAATTATTAGTATTTTTTCTTGCATGAAACAAATAATGTGCTCAATAAAATAATATTTTACTAGTTCTTTTTCAAAATGAATATGAAAAAGAATTTCAAGAATGCAGACACCAACATCTTTGTTACTATCCAATCCCAAAGAAAATGATAGAAAGGAAATACTGTCCTGTGCCCATGGCACAAAAATATCATAATCATAAGGAGGCTTATGATCTAGACTCAGACTAGAACCACTTGTTATTCCTCTGATATAATAATCTCTTTGTGTTGCATATAATTTATCATAATCCTCTGCCAGCTTTCATAGGTCAATGTGCACATTTGAGGTTTGTTGTTCAAACCCTAGGTTCAACAAACTAGCAAATTCACTCTTGGTTATGGACAAAATTTCCTCCTGAGTATTTTTATTCACAATTTCTTTTCTATTTTCATCATAATTTTCGGTGCAGACCATGACAATTTTTGGGCAAGGGAATACTTGAGGTAACACTATGCATCCTGACCCAACATCCCACGCTGTAATTTTATTTGTCATTGCATTTATAATGAGGTTAAATGAATTAAATTTTAAACCCTTATTTGGATCTTTCCAATTGTTTTCAAGTGCAAATTTAATTTCCATTATTCCCTTATTTCCATGAATAATAGGATCATAAATATCATGGAATAAATTAGTGAAACTTGGTGTTTTAAGAAAATTTTGGAATTCTATTATCTGACTTGGCCTTTTACTCATATTCTTATTCTTGATATTTGTTTTTCCCATCGTGGTAAGTTGGTAATCGATATCACTATTTACTCGTAGGAAAATTCAAATATTTATACATAGCTACAAGCCTATAATTTATAGGGGTGATTCAAAATTAAACTCTAACAGGCTAATTTTTTTTCTATAATAGAAATAGTAAAGTTGTAAATCAAGAGATTTGAAAAAATTAAAATGTGGGACATAGGTGTTTAGGATTTTAGTAGTTACCCGTTACCCTTAGTTTCAATTTTTGCAAACTATGACTAGGAAGAGAGCTAGGAGAATTTGTTGCTTTCCTCGGACCTCAATCCTCAACCTAGAAATTTAGAATCTGTAACCCCTTTCTAAATTTGCAGACTACTTATACTCATAAATGAAAAATTAGATTGGAAACTTAAAGTGCAAAAATTGTACAATCTATAGTCATCACACTTGTCACTGACTGTTTGAGTGGACACATGTCATGAATCCAAAATGGGTTTGCAAAAATGGGTTTTCTTTTCCCTTTTGGCTTGAAATACAACTTCAGTCATTGATCTAAAATCATCCAATAGTCATAATGTCATTATTAGTCACTATCTGGTGTGGTGGCCTCATGGGTCCCATTAACTCACCTAGTCACTTGATGGCTGAATCACCTCACGAGTCAGACATATCATGTCTTCATCAAATGACATTGTTGGTAGACTATGTGAGACTGCGAGTGGAACATGTTTAGTGACACATGTCATGATTTCGGAATGGGTTTGAAAAGATGGGGTTTCTTTTCCCTTTCAGCTCAAAATACAACTTTAGTCGTTGATCTACAATCATCCAACGGTCATAATGTCATTGTTAGCCACTATCTACTGTGGTGGCCCCATTAACTCACCTAGTCTCCTGATAGGTGACTCACCTCACGAGTTAGATGTGTCACGCCATCATCAAATGACATTGTTGGTAGACCATGCGAGACTGTGAGTGGAATGTGTTTAGTGACATGTGTCATGATTCTAGAATGAGTTTGAAAAGATGGGGTTGCTTTTCCCTTTCATCCCAAAGTCCATCGTACATCATCAATCTGTGCTCATCCAAAGGTAATTATTTTCAACGGACATTGTTAAATGTTATACTATTATTTTTTCCTTTATAGATATTAATTAATAATGGATAATAACATTTAAAGTTATTTAATTGAATAGTAACAATTTTAGCCAATCAAATTCAAAGCGCACTATTTTTTTAATAATATTACATTCTAATAAATTTCAGAGGCCAGAGTTAAGGTTACTTAGGTTAGTATTTAGAGATTATGAGAATTCTATGGTCGCTGACTCGCTAGGTCTCCCAAACATGAGTTAAAGTAATATTTTTTATTGATTATATAATATACTTAAAGTTAAAATGATATTTTTTTATTGATTATAACTTTAACGTTGATAATTATAATCACATATAATTCTCATACCTTATAATTAGAAAACCATAAATTCTTTCTCTAACCTTATCAATTCATTTGACCTTCAAAATTCTATAAATCTTTCATATTAAATGTACGAGTGTGTGAAATTGGAAAAAATGTCATGACAGGTAACATTACCCAAACTTAATGTCAGTGATAAGACATTTCTTTTATTAACTATAACTGTCTACATTGTACAACTGTGATACATTTTAAATATTCAGATTTAAAAATGGAAATACCATCAGCATCATTTGAACGTCTCCTTATTTCTACTGAAACATACTTACAAGTTACATCATACATGCCTAATACATAGATAAAACAACTAATTAAAATATTGCAATCACAGTGACAGAGAAGTATAAGAACCATTTTTTTGTACCCATAAAACACAAATTGAAATGAGCTTGTGAAATTTTCATTGTTTTTTTTCATAAAATTATAATTACATTGTCCACTTCCAGTACAAAGAGAAACCTAATATAAACAAAAAGCCCAAAAATGTGGTATGTTTTTATAAAAAAAAACCACTAGTAGTCCACTACTAATTTTACCCTCCGGCTCCATCTAAGTAGAATTCTGCAGAGATGATTAACTGTGAGAATTCATTGAGCCATCCATATTGTCCCATCTGAGCCTCCTCTTCATCAAGCATAAACCACTTACGAAGAAAATCCCTAGCAATCAGCGTCAATTTCCTATGGCACTTATACTACCTAGTATTCAGGCCCAACAAAAAAGGTTGCATGGCCACATTCTGGCCTGGGAGGAGAAGTTTGGGTATTTCACTTGCCCAAGGGATCCCCACCCCTATTTTTGCATACACAACAACATTAACATGTCTACCTTCTCTCCTTTGAGGTCGACAAGAGATGCCAAAAAATGGGACGCAATGTCCGTGTTGACTTGGTGCCTATCTTCATTGTGTAGAAACTCTCTACCCAACACCATTTTAACAACCTCTATTACGAAAGGCCCACTCTCCTTACAAGTTGATTGTAAGGTTTCATTTGAAAAGGAACCCAAAGAGGCCTTTTGGGCCTCCTCAGATGTGCATCTAAGCCTAATTGGAGTGTCCATATAAAACTTCAGAAACCTTAAAAAAAAATTATTTGCATAGTGTAGACTAATGACCTAAACAAACAACTTATCTAGCAAAGTCGAATTGAGGAATAAAGAAGCTAGATCATCTATAAATAGGCCTTGAATCCTTGATCCTTAGCAATAAATTATTCTGTCTTTAATTGTATTAAATCCATTGTCCTTAATATGCCTCTAAATCTTTCATTAAATCTTTCCCCTAAATGCATGCATGTGAGAAATTAAAATTTTGTCCTTAATCTTTCATATTTGGCAGTAAATCTTTCCCATAAATGCAAAAATGTCAGAAATCGCTTATTTCAAGTATGGATTTGAAAGTGGTGCGTGACAGTTAAAGAATGTCACTTGTCACTGACAAGGCATTTATTTCTTACTGAGTTAAGAGGTTACAAGTTGCACTATAGGACCGTGATTATCGATACCAACATGTGTACACTGTAGTTTGCAAACAAGTTGACAACCCTAATTTGATACGTGTCAACATTTCGGTGACTTCTTGGACAACTCTATTTCCTTCAAGAAATTGGGGCCGAAATTAAACTTCAGCCATTGATCTTGGATCATCAGATGGTCTCAAATAATACATTTAACATTATAAAATAATGTATGTATGTTAGGTATGTTAGGTTAGGTTACGTATCTGTGTTATGTCCAATCTTTTGAAAATCACTAATAAAATATTTTTTTTCCCATAATTAACAAATGATTAGCTGATAAAATAAATAATTTTTCAAATGGTACATAAAATTTGCCAATACAATTACTTTTTCCCTTCAAACAAAAATCATTCGCCTCATATATTATAATTTTTTACTTCAAAAGAAAATTATTCACCTCACATAATATATATTTTCCCCCACATGACTGAATAATTCGCCAGCAATTTATGAAATTATCATTTGGCAGGACAAAAATTGCCAATACAAACTATGAAAAATCGTGGATTTGAAAAAAAAATTCGCCTACATTAAAACAAATTCCCCCCTAAAAAATGTATGATTTGCCAGGATTTTACACTTATTCCAAAGAGGGGGGTTTCTTAAAGTTATCACTAACGAACACTGTATTGACTTCCTTGTGTAATCACCTAAAAATGGACAAAGACAATTTAATGATAATTCAAAGCAAATCAAGTGAAATTAAAGCAAATCAAGGAAATAATTGAATCAATTGAATCACAATGCACAATTAGCCAATCAAAATGAAAATCAAGTCTTAATTCAATATCAATAAAAATTGAGAGCATTTTAATCAAGTGCAATCAAATCAAAATATAATTAATCCAATTAATTGTATAGTCTTGGATTAAATTAAATTCAACCTATTCAAAGGGTGCATGGCTAAAATAAATCAATTAATAAAAATCAATTACTCTCAACAAATCAAAAAGAGAGGAAAATCAATCAACCAATGAGATTTGAGGAAAGACATGCACATGAATCAAGAAAAATTGAATCTCATTCACTCAAAGTGAAAAAGAATCTTGACCATCCATCTTGTCTACTTGTCTCAAGTTTTGAGGACACAAAATTTGCTTTGTCTTCAAAGGGTGGAACCAAAGACTTAACCCCAACTCAATCATGATTAAACACAACTACACCCCCTACCATTGGAAAATCTATAAAAAGAAGGTTAAAATCTTTCATAATTCATCAACCACCTATTTGAGAATTGCATCAAACCTCTTGCAATTTGAGTTTAGAAGAGCATTTAAGAGCATTTTAGTATTTATATTGATAATTGTTAGCTTTAGCATTGTTTATTTCAATCAATTCTCATTCTAGATCTGTCATTAGTGAGAGCTTGTTGAGAGCTTATTCATTAACATTCTACTTAGAGAGCCATAGGATGCTGAATTAGTCATTGATATTAGCTAATAGTTGCTCAATTGTGGTTGTAATTTAGTTACTATTTCATTTATTGTTGATGATTAACATTAATTCTATGAAGATACATTTAGTTGTATACAAAATGGCACCCACCGTGGGGTGCCATAATCAGGCTGTCTCACGTATCTCCGACCTCACTTGAATCGATGCTCTCAAATAGGTACAACCATCTCAGAAAGCAGAAGAGAATTAGAGCAAAATTACCAAATAGGAAAGTAAAAATGAATAGTAAAACTAGGTTTTTCAACCTATTTAAGCTATTTCTGACCTAATTTTGAGGAGAAAATTGACCTTGACCTATATTAACCTATTGCATTAACTGGGGCATATCATAAAGTGCTTTTCAGAAATGAAAACATATCAATCAATCAATCATTTAAACCTATCTATCGAGAAACGACTATATGTTTCATTTCTGAGGGGGCATACCATCAGATAGTCAGATTAACATCATCAGTAACATCAACAAAAATCAGAGACCAATCATCAAATCAATTATCATATTGCAAATGATCATCAAAACCATATCAATCAAGAGTTTCATATCGATCATATCTGCAATCAAGAGAGTTTCATATCAATCATATCTACATTAACTTCATATCGAGAATCAAAGGATTGACCATCAAAGACCATCGAACAAACATCAAAGATTGACCATCAATGAATTAGGACCTATCATCAAGCCAGAATAGAATATTCTTTGAATCGACATGCTTCGCACGTCAACTCAAAGAGGGGCATTTGTAATCATCTAAAAATGGACAAAGACAATTTAACGATAATTCAAAGCGAATCAAGTGAAATTAAAGAAAATCAAGGAAATAATTGAATCAATTGAATCACAATGCACAATTAGCCAATGAAAATGAAAATCAAGTCTTAATTCAATATCAATCAAAATTGAGAGCATTTTAATCAAGTGTAATCAAATCAAAATATAATTAATTCAATTAATTGTATAGTCTTGGATTAAATTAAATTCAACCCATTCAAGGGGTGCATGGCTAAAATAAATCAATTAATAAAAATTAATTACTCTCAACAAACCAAAAAGAGAAGAAAATCAATCAACCAATGAGATTTGAGGAAAGGCATGCACATGGATCAAGCAAAATTGAATCTCATTCACTCAAAGTGAAAAATAATCTTGACCATCCATCTTGTCTACTTGTCTCAAGCTTTGAGGACACAAACTTTGCTTTGTCTTCAAAGGGTGGAACTAAAGACTTAACCCCAACTCAATCATGATTAAACACAACTACAACCCCTACCATTGAAAAATCTATAAAAGGAAGGCTAAAATCCTTCATAATTCATCAACCACCTATTTGAGAATTGCATCAAACCTCTTGCAATTTGAGTTTAGAAGAGCATTTAAGAGCATTTTAGCATTTATATTGATAATTGTTAGCTTTAGCATTGTTTATTTCAATCAATTCTCATTCTAGAACTGTCATTAGTGAGAGCTTGCTGAGAGCTTATTCATTAACATTCTAGTTAGAGAGCCATAGGATGCTGAATTAATCATTGATATTAGCTAATAGTTGCTCAATTATGGTTGTAATTTAGTTACTATTTCATTTATTGTTGATGATTAACATTAATTCTATAAAGATACATTTAGTTGTATACACCTTGCTTCGACAAAACTTTGACCATCTGTATCTTCAGAAAAGAGGCTCCATTTTTCAAGATTCAAAGTATTTTTTGGTTCATCTTGACAAGATCTTCAATTTGAGACCACTTTCACTAGATTTGGAAATGGTAAAATTTTTAGCTACGAACACTGTACTGACTTCCTTGCTTTGACAAAACTTTGACCTTCCATATCTTGAGAAGGGAGGCTCCATTTTTTAAGATTCAAAGTATTTTTTTGTTCATCTTGATGAGATCTTTGATTTAAGACCACTTTCACTAGATTTGGAAATAGTCAAATTTTTAGCTACGAACACTGTACTGACTTCCTTTCTTTGACCAAACTTTGACTATCTATATCTTGAGAAGAGAGGCTCAATTCTTTAAGATTCAAGGTGTTTTTTTAGTTTATCTCGACCAGATCTTTGATTTGAGACTACTTTCACCATATTTTGAAATGGTCAAATTTTTAGCTACGAACACTATACTGACTTCCTTGCTTTGACCAAACCTTGACCGTCCATATCTTGAGAAGAGAGACTTCATTTTTCAAGATTTAAGGTATTTTTTGGTTCATCTCGCCAAGATCTTCGATTTGAGACCACTTTCACTAGATTTGGAAACTGTCAAATTTTTAGCTACGAATACTTAACTGACTTCCTTGCTTTGACAAAACTTTGACCGTTTGTATCTTGAGAAGAGAGGCTCCATTTTTAAAGATTCAAGGTGTTTTTTGGTTTATCTTGATGAGATCTTCAATTTAAGACCACTTTCACCAGATTTGGAAATGGTCAAATTTTTAATTACAAACACATTATTGACTTCCTTTCTTTGACCACACTTTGATCATATGTACCTTAAGAAGAGAGGCTCCATTTTTCAAGATTCAAGGTATTTTTTGGTTCATCTCCCTGAGATCTTCGATTTGAGACCACTTTCACCAGATTTTGAAATGGTCAAATTTTTAGCTACAAACACTGTACTAACTTCCTTGCTTTGACCAAACTTTGACAGTTTAAATCTTGAGAAGAGATGCTCCATTTTTCAAGATTCAAGGTATGTTTTGGTTCATGTCGATGAGATCTTTGATTTGAGACCATTTTCACAAGATTTGGAAATGGTCAAATTTTTATCTACGAACACTGTACTGACTTCCTTTCTTTGACCAAACTTTGACCGTCTATATCATGAGAAGAGAGGCTCCATTTTTCAAGAGTCAAGGTGTTTTTTGGTTCATCTCAATGAGATCTTTGATTTGAGACCACTTTCATCAGATTTAGAAATCATCGAATTTTTAGCTACAAACCCTATACTGACTTCCTTGCTTTGACCAAATTTTGACCATCTATACGCTGAGAAGAGAGGTTCCATTTTTCAAGATTCAAGGTGTTTTTTGGTTCATCTCGACAAGATCTTCGATTTGAGACCACTTTCACCAAATTTGGAAATGGTCAAATTTTTTGCTGTGAACAATGTATTGACTTCCTTGCTTTGACCAAACTTTGACCATCTTTATCTTGAGAAGAGGCTCCATTTGTCAAGATTCAATGTATTTTTTGGTTCATCTCAATGAGATCTTTGACTTTAGACCACTTTCACTAGATTTAGAAACGGTCAAATTTTTAGCTACAAACATTGTACGAACTTCCTTAGTTTGACCAAACTTTGACCATCTGTATGTTGAGAAGAGAGGCTCCACTTTTCAAGATTCAAGGTGTTTTTTGGTTAATCTTGACAAGATCTTCGATTTGAGACCACTTTCGCAAGATTTGGAAATGGTCAAATTTTTAGCTACGAATACTATATTGACTTTACTGCTTTGAAAAAATATTGACTGTCTGTACCTTGAGAAGAGAGGATCCACTTTTCAAGATTCAAGGTGTTTTTTGGTTCATCTCAACAAGATCTTTGATTTATGACAACTTTCACCAGATTTGAAAACAGTCAAATTTTTAGCTACGAACATTGTACCGATATTCTTGCTTTGATTAAACTTTGATCATCTGTATCTTGAGAAGAGAGGCTCTAGTTTTCAAAATTCAAGGTGTTTTTTAGTTTATCTTGACGAGATCTTCAACTTGAGACCACTTTGACCAGATTTGGAAATAGTCAAATTTTTAGCTATGAACACTGTATTGACTTCTTTACTTTGACCAAACTTTGACCACCCATATATTGAGAAGAGAGGCTCCATTTTTCAAGATTCAAGGTGTTTCTTGGTTTATCTCACAGACATCTTTGATTTGAGACCACTTTCACAAGATTTGGAAATGGTCAAATTTTTAGCTACGAATATTGTATCGAGTTCATCACTTTGACCAAACTTTGACCATCCTTACCTTGAGAAGAGAGGCTCCATTTTTAAGGATTCAAGATACTTTTTTGTTCACCTCAACGAGATCTTCGACTTGATACAACTTTCACCAGATTTAGAAATGAACAAATTTTTAGCTACGAACACCGTATTGACTTCCTTGCTTTGACCAAAGTTTGAGTATTCGTATCTTAACAAGAGAGGCTCCATTTTTCAAGATTGAAGGTGTTTTTTGGTTCATCTCGACGAGATCTTCGATTTGAGACCACTTTCACCAAATTTGGAAATGGTCAAATTTTTAGCTACGAACATTGTACCGACCTCCTTATTTTGACCAAACTTTAACCATTTGTTAATTTAGAAGAGAGGCTTTGTTTTTAAAGATTCAAAGTGTTTTTTGGTTAATCTTGACGAGATCTTCGATTTGAGACCACTTTCACTAGATTTTGAAATGGTCAAAGTTTTAGCTACAAACACTATATTAACTTCCTTGCTTTGATCAGACTTTGACCATCTGTATCTTGAGAAGAGAGGTTCTATTTTTTAAGATTCAATGTGTTTTTTGGTTCATCTCGACGAGCTCTTTGATTTGAGACCACTTTCACCAGATTTGGAAATGGTCAAATTTTTAGCTACGAACATTGTACTGATTTCTTTGCTTCGACCAAAATTTGACAATTTGTATCTTGAGAAGAGAGGCTCCATTTATCAAGATCCAAAGTGTTTTTTGGTTCATCTCGATGAGATCTTCAATTTGAGACCACTTTCACTAGGTTTGGAAATGGTCAACGAACACTGTACTGACTTACTTTTTGACCAAACTTTAATCATCTATATCTTGAGAAGAGATGCTACATTTTTCAAGATTTAAGGTGCTTTTTGGTTCATCTCGACAAGATCTTCGATTTGAGACCACTTTCATCATATTTGGAAATAGTCAAATTTTAACTACGAACACTCTACTAACTTCCTTGCTTTTACTAAACTTTGACTGTCTGTATCTCGAGAAGAGAGACTCTATTTTTTAAGATTCAAGGTGTTTTTTGGTTCAACTCGACGAGATCTTTATTTTGAGACCAGTTTCACCATATTTGGAAATGGTCAAAATTTTAGCTAAAAATACTGTACTGACTTCCTTGCTTTGAAAAAACTTTGACCATCTGTATTTTGAGAAGAGTGGCTCTATTTTTCAAGATTGAAGGAATTTTTTAGTTCATCTTGATGAGATTATTGATTTGAGACCACTTTCACTAGATTTGGAAACAGTCAAATTTTTAGCTACGAACACTGTACTGACTTCCTTTCTTGGATGAAACTTTGACCGTCCGTATCTTGAGAAGAGAGGCTCTATTTTTCAAGATTCAAGGTGTTTTTTGGTTCATCTTACTGAGATCTTTGATTTGAGACAACTTTCACCAGATTTGGAAATGTTCAAATTTTTAGCTACGAACACTGTAATGACTTCCTTTCTTTGACCAAACTTTGACCGTCCGTATCTTGAAAAGAGAGGCTCTATTTTTTAAGATTCAAGGTGTTTTTACATTCATCTCGATGAGATCTTTGATTTGAGACCACTTTCACCAGATTTAGAAACGGTCAATTTTTTTGCTACGAACACTGTACTGACTTCCTTGCTTTGACCAAACTTTGACCATCTGTATCTTGAGAAGAGGATCCATTTTTCAAGATTCAAGGTGTTTTTTGGTTCATCTCGATGATATCTTTGATTTGAGACCACTTTCTCCATATTTGGAAATGGTCAAATTTTTAGCTACGAACACTGTACTGACTTCCTTGCTTTTACCAAACTTTGACCATCTGTATCTTGAGAAGAGGCTCCATTTTTTAAGATTCAAGGTATTTTTTGGTTCATCTCGACGAGATCTTCAATTTGAGACCACTTTCACCAGATTTGGAAACGATCAAAATTTTAGCTACAAACACTATACTGACTTCTACACTTTGACCAAATTTTTACCATCCGTATCTTGAGAAGAGAGGCTCCGTTTTTAAAGATTTAAGGTCTTTTTTGGTCTATCTTGATGAGATCATCAATTTGAGACCACTATCACTAGATTTGGAAATGGTTAAATTTTTAGCTACAAACATTGTAATGACTTCCTTGCTTTAACCAAACTTTGACCGTCAATGTCTTGAGAAGAGAGGCTCTGTTTTTCAAGATTCAACATATTTTTTGGTTCATCTCGATGAAATCTTTGATTTTCAAACTTTCACTAGATTTGGAAGTGGTGTAATTTTTAGCTACAAACACTTTACTAACTTCTATGCTTTGACCAAAATTTGACCGTCTGTTTCTTGAGAAGAGAGGCTTCATTTTTCAAGATTCAAGGTGTTTTTTGGTTTATCTCGACGAGATCTTCAATTTGAGACCAGTTTCACCAGATTTAGAAACAATCAAATTTTTAGCTACGAAGACTATATTGACTTCCTTGCTTTGACCAAACTTTAAAAATTCATATCTTGAGGAGAGAGGCTCCATTTTTCAAGATTCAAGGTGTTTTTTGGTTCATCTCAATGAGATCTTCGATTTGAGACCACTTTCACCAGATTTGGAAATGACCAAATTTTTAGCTACGAACAATATACTCACTTCTTTGCTTTGACCAAACTTTGACCATCCCTATCTTGAGAAGAGAGGCTCTATTTTTAAGATTCAAGATGTTTTTTGGTTCATCTCGACGAGATCTTCAATTTGAGACCACTTTCACTAGATTTGGAAACTGTCAAATTTTACAAACAAACACTTTATTGACTTCCTTGCTTTGACAAAACTTTGACCATATATAATTTGAG
Organism: Chamaecyparis obtusa; assembly: GCA_027943335.1. Taxonomy (NCBI): domain Eukaryota; kingdom Viridiplantae; phylum Streptophyta; class Pinopsida; order Cupressales; family Cupressaceae; genus Chamaecyparis; species Chamaecyparis obtusa. The sequence continues at coordinate 1,755,062 of BSBK01003182.1, forward strand.
AAGAGAGGCTCCATTTTTCAATAGTCGAGGTGTTTTTTGGTTCATTTCAACAAGATCTTCGATTTGAGACTACTTTCACTAGATTTGGAAATGGTAGAATTTTTAGCTACGAACACTATAATGACTTTCTTGCTTTGAAAAAACTTTGACCATTTGTATCTTGAGAAGAGAGGCTCATATTTTTAAGATTCAAGGAGTTTTTTGGTTCTTCTCGACGAGATCTTAGATTTGAGACCACTTTCACGAGATTTGGAAATGATCAAATTCTTAGTACAAACATTCTATTGACTTCCTTTGACTTGCTTTCTTTGAGCAAACTTTGACCATCCATATATTGAGAAGAGGGGCTCTATTTTTAAAGATTCAAGGTGTTTTTTGGTTCATTTCAACAAGATCTTTGATTTGAGACCACTTTCACTAGATTTAGAAACGGTCAAATTTTTAGCGATGAATACTGTACTGACTTGTATGCTTTGACCAAAATTTGACAATTCGTATCTTGAAAAAAGAGGCTCCATTTTTCAAGATTCAAGGTGTTTTTTGGTTCATCTCGATGAGATTTTTGATATGAGACTAGTTGCATCAGATTTGGAAATGATCAAATTTTTAGCTATGAACATTGTACTGACTTCCTTTCTTTGACCAAACTTTGACCTTCCGTATCATGAGAAGAGATGCTCTATTTTTCAAGATTGAAGGTGTTTTTTGGTTCATCTTGATGAGATCTTCGATTTGAGATCACTTTCACCAGATTTAGAAACGGTCAAATTTTTAGCTACGAAAATTGTACTAACTTCCTTGCTTTGAGCAAACTTTGATTGTTTGTATCGTGAGAAGAGAGGCTCCTTTTTTCAAGATTCACAATATTTTTTGGTTCATCTCGATGTGATCTTCGGTTTGAGACCACTTTCACCAGATTCATAAAAGGTCAAATTTTTAGATATGAACACTATATGACTTCCTTGCTTTGACCAAACTTTGACCATTCATATCTTGAGAAGAGAGGCTCTATTTTTTAAGATTTAAGGTGTTTTTTTGTTTATCTCAATGATATCTTTCATTTGAGACCAGTTACACCAGATTTGGAAACTATGAAATTTTTAGCTACGAACATTGTATTAACTTCCTTACTTTGACCAAAGTTTAACTATTCGTATCTTGAGAAGAGGCTCCATTTTTCATGTTTCAAAGTATTTTTTGGTTCATCTTGACAAGATCCTTGATTTGGTACCACTTTCACCAGGTTTTGAAATGGTCAAATTTTTAGCTACGAACACTGTACTGACTTCCTTACTTTGACCAAACTTTGACCATCTGTATCTTGAGAATATAGGCTCTATTTTTCAAGATTCAAGGTGTTTTTTGGTTCATCTCGATGAGATATTTGATTTGAGACCACTTTCATGAGATTTAAAAATTATCAAATTTTTAGCTATGAACATTGTACTAACTTCCTTGCTTTGACCAAACTTTGACCATACATATCTTGGGAAGAGAGGCTCCATTTTTTAAGATTCAAGGTGTTTTTTGGTTCATCTCGATGAGATCTTTGATTTGAGACTAGTTTCATTAGATTTGGAAATGGTCAAATTTTTAGCGATGAACACTGTACTGACTTCTTTTCTTTGAGCAAACTTTGACTATCTGTATCTTGAGAAGAAACATTCCATTTTTTAAGATTCAACATTTCTTTTGGTTCATCTCGATGATATCTTTGATTTGAGACAACTTTCACCAAATTTGGAAATAGTGAAATGTTTTTCTAGGAACACTATACTGACTTCCTTGCTTTGACCAAACCTTGACCGTCTGTATCTTGAGAGGACAGGCTCCATTTTTTAAGATTCAAGATATTTTTTGGTTCTTCTCGATGAGATCTTCAATTTGAGACCACTTTCAATAGATTTGGAAATGGTCAAATTTTAAGCTACGAACACTATATTGACTTCCTCACTTTGACCAAACTTTGACCGTTTGTATCTTGAGAGGACAGGCTCTATTTTTCAACATTTAATGTATTTTTTTGGTTCATCTTGGCCAAGATCTTCAATTTGAGACCACTTTCATCAAATTTGGAAATGATCAAATTTTAAGCTACAAACACTGTATTGACTTCTATGCTTTGACCAAAATTTGATCGTCTGTATCTTGAGAAGAGAGGCTCTATTTTTCAAGATTCAAGGTGTTTTTTGTTTCATCTCAATGAGATCTTTTATTTGAGACCACTTTCACCAGATATGGAAACGGTCAATTTTTTAGCTACGAACACTATACTAATTTTTTTTCTTTGACCAAACTTTGATCGTCTGTATCTTGAGAAGAGAGGCTCCAATTTTAAAGATTCAAGTGTTTTTTGGTTCATCTCGATCAGATCTTTGACTTGAGACCACTTTCACCAAATTTGGAAATGGTCAAATTTTTAGCTACAAATAATCTACTGACTTGCTTACTTTGACCAAACTTTGACCATCTGTAACTTGAGAAGAGAAGCTCCATTTTTTAAGATTCAAGGTGTTTTTTGGTTCATCTCGATGAGATTTTTAATTTGAGACAACTTTCACCAGATTTGGAAATAGTCAAATTTTTTGCTTTGAACACTATACCGACTTCCTTGCTTTGACCAAACTTTGACTGCTCATATCTTTAGAAGAGAGGCTCCATTTTTCAAGATTCAAGGTGTTTTTGGGTTCATGTCGACGAGATCTTCGATTTGAGTCCAATTTTACTAGATTTGGAAAGGGTCAAATTTTTAGCTCCAAACACTATACTAACTTCATTTTTTTAACACACTTTGACCGTCCATATCTTGAGAAGAGAAGCTCAATTTTTCAAGGTTCAAGGTCTTTTTGGGTTCATCTCGATGACATCTTTGAGTTGAGAAAACTTTCACTAGATTTGGAAATAGTCAAATTTTTAGCTACGAACACTGTATTGACTTCCTTGTTTTGATCAAACTTTGACCATCCGTATCTTGAGAAGAGAGGATCCATTTTTCAAGATTTAAAGTGTTTTTTGGTTCATATCAACAAGACCATCAATTTGAGACCACTTTCAGTAGATTTGGAAACAATCAAATTTTTTAGCTATGAACACTGTACTGACTTCCTTGCTTTGTCCAAACTTTGACCATCCATATCCTAAGAAGAGAGCCTATATTTTTTAAGATTCAAGGTGTTTTTTGGTTTATCTCTACGAGATCTTTGATTTGAGACCACTTTCACCAGATTTGGAAATAGTCAAATTTTTAGCTATGAACATTGTACTGACTTCATTACTTTGACCAAACTTTGACCATTCGTATCTTGAGAAGAGAGGCTCCATTTTTTAAGATTTAAGGTGTTTTTGTTAGAATTTAATGTTTCCTTGGTAAATATGTATTTAAAGGATAAACCAAGGTATCCTATTGTATTTGTCCTCTAGTCTAAGTGGGAGGACATGTCATATTTGTAATTCTTTTATTAAGGAAAATAAATATTCCTCCTTATGAGGAATCCTACACTTGTCTCACACACTATTGAAATGTGGCATGTATAGAAATGGGAGTTACAATGTAACTCCTTCCTCACATCTCTATTAAAGAGATGACTCTCCTCTCTTCACATGAGATAATTATTCTTCTTGAACACTATTGTATAAGCTAAGCTCTCTCTCTCTCTCTCTCTCGCTCATTCTTAGGCATTTTTTGTCCATTCATTATATCATGGGGGCTTTTTTATACTTTTCCCCCTTCAAAATATTGTCTCGTTTGTTACTTTTCTCTTTGGTGAATGCTCCTAGTTTTGTGTTAATTCATGGTAAATATTCTTACTCCTTGCTCATTGAATTAAACAATTTCTTGTCTCCCTTTATTTTGTTATTATTTTAACATGGTATTAGAGTAGGTTGGTTTAATCATGTTTTGAGTGTGTAGGTAAAGAAGCTACCATATCTTGGTGCACTCCAAATTCGGAGACATTGTTTAGAGAGATTTGAATCTCATTTTAGTTCTTACAATTAGTTCTTTGCATTATTATGGTGAACTAATTTTAGTTCTTTGCAATTAGTTTAATCATCGGTTCATTTATATTGTTTGTAAATTTTGGATCATTGCATTACTAATTTAATTTCTAAATTTACGTGTTTTTAATCATTGCATTGTAATTTTGCATGCATGCATTTTTTTCCCAAAAATCATTATACTTGCTATTATCTTCACACTGCAAATTTAACCTCAAATCTTTTCATTATTGCATCATTGTTCGCAGCTCTATTTTCTCTGCTTAGGGTGTGGCCATTGAGACATGCCGCAATGAGGGTATAGAGGCGTTAAGTTTATCTTCTCATACCACACCTTTTCAATGCTTTTGGAAAGGCTTCATTTATTATGTTTCATTTATTTTGTATTCCTATGCAGGGTTTTGTGTCATTTTCTACCAAAAATTAGATTTTTGGATTTTTTTATGTAGGGTTAACAAAATATTTAATGTATTTTTGACAGATGCCATATTTTGCTTTCAATTTTTCCTAGGGTGTCAATTAAATCAATGCATTTGTTGTTGTATCTTGGTATTCTGCAATTTGCAATGATTATTTTGGATTTTGGTGTAGTTTCATTCCTTTTCTTGTGGAACCGTAGTGCAGGCGCTCAGATCTTTGGCATTGTCTTGTTCTTTTTTAGCATAGGCACTGGCATAGGGTTTTAATGACTTCAGAGACTCTTTTCTTTTTCTTTGGAGATAATGTAGAGAGAAGTTAATTGTATTTAATTTAAAGATTTTAGGAGTATCGATTAAAATAAATCTATTTTATTTAGCGTTCTGCTTCCTCGGCCACTGCTCCATCTCTCATGCGAGGGTATTGCTCATCAAATATGTGAGCATTTGAATTAGCATTGTCTTTATTTCGATAGTAGAGAATAGCCCGTCGATAGTCGAGAATCCCTCCTAACCAGATCCCGTCCGGTTTAACTGCTTTCTTAACCACGGTTACTCAGCCAAGGTCATTTGTTTGAATATCCTCCATAGCCTTGGCCACCACCGCCATATCCATGCTCAGATCTCTCACAACCACCACCACCATAGCCTGAGCAGCCCTAGTTTTTAGCTCAAGTGCTAAGGGTTTTAGTTGATTCAAATAATTTTTTTTATATTTATTCCAGATTACTAATCATCACCGACTCTTTGTAGGTAAACATGCTTCAATAGATTTATCTCTTTTTCTCTTTATATTAATCATTTAAATCTGCTTTCTAGTTACTTAGCATTCATTCAGATTCTTAGTTCTGTAAGCGTTCCTTTCTTTGTTCTGATTAATGTTTATTTTGCAGGATTGTGTTGTCTTTTCATTGTTAACAAGTTTATTTAATTTATTTATCTCTTTGTCTCCTCTCTGCATGCTTAAGTGTATAGCTTTCTCTTTTCATGCAAGAGATTATTGTCGTTATTAATTAATCAATAAAAGCTTAACAGAGATTTGTTAACTCTTAAGTGCTCTTGGTTTCAGTTTTACCTCTGGTAGTTGATTTTTCCTTGCATGCCTCCTTGGCGTAAGCCTTCATAGCTTTCTATTGTTGCATGCGAGTGTATATAGTTTATTTTGCATACGTTTGATCTGCATGCCTAGTTTTTCAGCTTCTCTCACAGTGCTCTTGCTTTAGAAGTTTCTTTTTTGGGTTATGTTAAGGGTTTTTTCATTTATTTATCTCAAGTTTAGGTGTTCTTTTCGTTAAATCTTCATTTTTAACCATGACCACCCTGATGCCAGAAATAAAGTTAACTAGTATAAATTATCATGCATGGAAAACACACATGACCTTCATCTTTAAATTTAGACATATTTTGCATATTGCAACTAATGTCAGCTCAAAACCAGCAGCCTCTGCTCCTCAAGCTGACCAACTTACTTGGTAGACTAAAAATGAGGAAGCACTTGGTTTAATCAGGATCTCCTTAAGTCCCTAATTGTATGTCTTAATTTCTACTTTTACAGAAGCCCATCAAGCTTGGGACATCTTGAAAAATACCTATGACAGTGCAGATGAGACTCACAAAATCTATCTTCATGACCAACTTGAAGACCTCAGGTATACTGACTTCAACTCTGTTGATGATTTCTTTCTCAAGTTTGATTCAATTAAAGTTTTACTAACTGGTTTACAAGTTTCTCTCTCTAATTTAAGGATAATCCACATAATTATTCGTAAATGTTTGCCTAGACAGTTTCAACAGTTTATTACAAATATTTACTCTTAGTTAGCTATTCCTTCTTCAGCATCTCAATTAACATATGTCATCTTTCAAAATATTTTGCATCAAGAGGAAGCAAAATTGATTCAATTTGGCATAATTAAAACTCACGAACATGCCTATGTCTCTCAAAGTCACAATAACAATAGATCTTCTAACACTAATCAAAATAACCAAAATTATCAAAGATCAAACAATACTAATAATTCAAATAATAACTCAGGCCAACAATTTAATGATCATTACAATTCTAGGCCTTTGAATAACTATCATAATAGTAACCATTCAAATTGGCCACATTGCACCTATTGTGGTAAAGATGGTCACTCAATACATAACTATTTTAAGAAACAAAAGGATGATCAACCTAATTCTCAAAACTACTCAAATGGAAAATCTAATGGAAATTGATCTCGTTCTACTTTTACTGTTTGTTTTAATGCTTCTAAACCACTTGAATGGATTATTGATAGTGGTGCATCTCAACATGTTACATCTCATAAGGAAGTCTTTGATTCTTTGCGACCTGATTCTATGAATATTCCTATTTCTTTAGCTGATAATTATTGCTATCAAGTTGAAGGAACTGGTAATGTTTCTGTTCCAAATTGTAAATTACATGATGTGCTTTATGTTCTTGATTTGAAAGCTAACCTTATTTTTGTTCTACAATTATGTCAAGATTATAAGGTTGAGTTTTATAAAAATATTTGCCATATCATTGATCCCAATACTAATTAGATAGTTGCTAATGCTAAATTAGATGATGATAATCTCTTTAAATTTTATCAATTTGCCTCTCCTAGATATTCATTACTCACTACTGTTGATTTTCACATTTGACATGAGAGGCTTGGATATTTAAATTCCTATTATATCTCATTAATGCAAAAAGAAAATATGGTAGATGGGCTACCTAAGTTTACTCCTTCTAAGTTTGATTGCAATGGATGTATGAGTGGTAAAATGCATAGAGAATCTTTTCCCCATAAATCATCTTGGAGAGCTAATAATAAGTTAGTTCTCATTCATAGTGATCTTTTAGGTCCTATGGAAAATAATTTTATTTCAGACTCTAAATATGATTTAACTTTTGTTGATGATTATTCTCGTAGAACTTGGATTTATTTCTTACATAGTAAAAATCAAGTCTTTGATATTTTTGCTGAATTTCATGTTTTTGTAGAAAGACAAAGTGGTTGTAAAATTCAGATTCTTAGGACTGATAATGGTACTGAATATGTTAATCATGCTTTCCATTCTTACTTACGATCTTTTGGTATCAAACATGAGTTTATCATTCCTTATACACCAGAACAAAATGGTGTGGCAGAATGGAAGCATAGAACAATAGAAGAAATGGCTAGATGTTTTTTACATGCTACAAATATGGATTATAAATTTTGGGCTGAAGCCATGGCATGTGCCACCTATATTCTTAATAGAACTCCTACTAAGGCCCTACCAAATAAAACTCCTGAAGAAGTTTGGTCAGGAAGAAAACCCAATTTGTCTCATTTACAGATTTTTGGCTCCACTGCTTATGTTCACACACCTAAATAGAAAAAGAAAAAGTTAGATCCTAAATCCTCACCTCATATATTTGTTGGCTATTTTGAGAATAATAAAGGTTATAGAGTTTATGATCCTCTTACTAATAAAGTTAAAATAGCTCGAGATGTTTGCATTGCTGAAAATGGTGTCCATGACTGTTCTCAAATTTTAGATTTTGATTTTAGTCACAGTAACATAGTTCTTGTGGAGGACCAACCTCTGTCTCTCAACCCTATTCCTCACATTTCTTCTCCTAATGTTTCTGTTCCTTTTGTTTCTGCTCCTAACACTAAGGATAATACTAATACTCTTCAAAAGGATAATGATGAACATAAAGATAGTAATGATGCTCCTTCTAATGATTTTGTTCCTTCTAGTAGTAGCAGTGATGATGATGATGATGGTAATAATCTGTTTACTCCTCCTAGTAATATTTCTATTAATTCTAGGAGAAATCCTTAATGGTTTAAAGATTTACTTAATGAAGGTGATGATTACATTTCTAGAATGGGTGGACTTAACTAGAAGGATAAACTACTGTAATTATGCTCTTATGACTTCTCTCTCTAATTCTAATGATTCTCAAACTTTTGCTCAAGCTAAAAATCAACCTCACTGGAAAATTGCTATGCAAGAGGAATATGATAGTTTAAATTCTAATAATACTTGAGATTTAGTTACTTTACCTCATGGAAAAAATATAGTTTCATGTAAATGGTTATACAAAACTAAGTTGAATGCAAATAATGATATTAGTAAGTTTAAAGCTAGACTAGTAGCAAAAGGTTTTTCTCAAGTTGAAGGAATAGACTATAATGAAACCTTTGCTCCCGTTGCAAAAATGCCTTCCATTAAAGTCGTTCTTGCTTTAGCTGCCAAAATGAATTGGCCTATTCACCAAATGGATGTTAAAAGTGCTTTTTTGAATGGCGATTTGCATGAAAAAATATGCATGTCTCAACCTCCTGATTTTATTCAACAAGGTAATGAACATTTAGTATGTAAACTCAAGAAGTCTATTTATGGTTTAAAACAATCTCCTAGAGAATGGTCCTCTAAAATCAATTCTTTCTTCATTTCTCAAAGTTTTGATAGAAGTAAAAATGATCCAAACTTGTATATCAAGCATACTGAAAATGACATTGTTATTATTATCTTATATGTTGATGATTTAATCCTTACCTCTAGCTCTACTCCTTTACTTTCTGAAATTAAATTTCAACTCAATCAAACCTTTCAAAAGATAGATTTAGGCATCTTGCACTACTTCTTAGGCATGCAAATTTGGCAAACTTCTAAAGGTATATTTGTTTCACAATCTAAGTATGCTCAAGATCTCTTACAAAGATTTGATATGACTAATGCTAATGATGTCTCTATTCCTTGTGAATTAGGAACTAAGTTAATGATAGATATGCAATCTCCATTCATAGATGCTACTCCTTATAGAGAACTTGTAGGTAGTTTAAATTATCTAACTCTCACTAGACCTGATCTATCTTTTAGTGTTGGTTTAGTTTCAAGATTCATGTCCAAACTTCAACAAACACACTTCAAAATTTCTAAGAGAATATTACGATACATTAAAGGTACTATTAACTTAGGATTATTTTATAACGCAAATGTTGATTTTTCTTTAAAAGGTTTTACTAATTCAGATTTAGGTCGAGACCCCAATGATGGGAAATCTACTTTTGGGTATTGTTTTTCTCTTGGTTCAGGTGCTATATCTTGAAAAAGTAAAAAAGATCAATTTGTTTCTCTATGTTCTACTTAAGCTGAATATAAAAGTTGTACTCATGCCTCTAAAGAAACTTTATGACTTAGAAGAATACTTAAAGATTTGGATCTACCTCAACAAGAACCTACACCACTGTATTGTGACAATCAAAGTGCAATAGCCTTAGCAAAGAATCTAGTTTACCATGCAAAGTCAAAACATATTTCTCTCCACCACCACTTCATTAGAGAGCACATTGCAGAAAAGAAAGTTTCCCTCATCCATTGCAAAGGTGAAGATCAAGTTGCAGATATTTTGACAAAACCTCTTTCTAGAGAGAAATTTGAATTTCATTGTAACAATTTGGGTTTGATACCCCTTGATGTAATTACCCCAAGTAAAGATTAAAGGGGGGTGTTACAATTTAATCTTTCTTTGGTAAATATGTATTTAAAGGATAAACCAAGGTATCCTATTGTATTTGTCCTCTAGCCCAAGTGGGAGGACATGTCATATTTGTAATTCTTTTATTAAAGAAAATAGATAGTCCTCCTTATGAGGAATCTTACACTTGTCTCACACACTATTGGAATGTGGCATGCATAGAAATGAGAGTTACAATGTAACTCCTTCCTCACATCTCTATTAAAGAGATGACTCTCCTTTTTTCACATGAGATAATTATTCTTCTTGAACACTATTGTATGAGCTAAGCTCACTCTCTCTCTCTCTCTCATCTTTAGGCATTTTTTGCCCATTCATTATATCACGGGGGCTTTTTTATGCTTTTCCCCCTTCAAAATATTGTCTCCTTTGTTGCTTTTCTCTTTGGTGAATGCTCTTAGTTTTGTATTAATTCATGGTAAATCTTCTTACTCCTTGATCATTGAATTAAACAATTGCCTGTCTCTCTTTATTTTGTTATTATTTTAACAATTTTTTTATTCATCTCGATGAGATCTTTGATTGGAGACAAATTTCACCAGACTTGAAAATGGTTAGTTATTTAACTACAAACATTGTATTGACTTCTTTGCTTTGACCAAACTTTGACCCTCCGTATCTTGAGAAGAGGCTCTATTTTTCAAGATTCAAGGTATTTTTTGGTTTATCTCGATGAGATCTTCGATTTGAAACCACTTTCGCAAGATTTGGAAATGATCAAATTTTTAGCTACGAACACTGTACTCACTTCCTTGCTTTGACCAAACTTTGACCATCCGTATCTTGAGAAGAGAGGCTCAATTTTTTAAGATTCAAGGTGTTGTTTGGTTCATCTTGATGAGATCTTCGATTTGAGACCACTTTCACTTGATTTAGAAATGGTCAAATTTTTAGCTACGAATACTATACTGACTTCCTTTGACCAAACTTTGACAATTCGTATCTTGAGAAGAGGCTCTATTTTTCAAGATTCAAGGTATTTTTTGGTTCATCTGGAAAAAATCTTCAATTTGAGACCACTTTCACCACATTTTGAAATAGTCAAATTTTTAGCTACGAACATTGTACTGACTTATTTGTTTTGACCAAACTTTAACCATCCGTATCTTGAAAAGAGAGGCTCATGTTTTTAAGATTCAAGATATTTTTTGGTTCATCTTGACGAGATCTTCAATTTGAGACCACTTTCACTAGATTTGAAAATGTTCAAATGTTTAGCTACGAACATTGTATTGACTTCCTTGCTTTGACCAAATTTTGACCCTCCATATCTTGATAAGAGAGGCTCCATTTTTTAAGATCCTACATGTTTTTTCATTCATCTCGATGACATCTTCGATTTAAGATGACTTTCACTAGATTTGGAAATGGTCAAATTTTTAGCTACAAACACTATACTGACTTCCTCGCTTTGACCAAACTTTGACTGTCCGTATCTTGAGAAAAGAGGCTCTATTTTTCAAGATTCAAGGTGTTTTTTGGTTCATATCAACAAGATCTTTGATTTCAGACCACTTTCACAAGATTTGGAAATGGTCAAATTTTTAGCTACGAACATTGTACTCACTCCCTTTCTTTGACCAAATTTTGATTGTCTATATCTTGAGAAGAGAGGCTTTAATGTTTTTCAAAATTCAAAGTGTCTTTTGGTTCATCTCAACGAGATCTTTGATTTGAGACCACTTTCTCTAGATTTGGAAATGGTCAAATTTTTAGCTACGAATTCTGTACTGACTTCCTTTCTTTGACCAAACTTTGACTGTCCGTATATTCAGAAGAGAGGTTCATTTTTTTAAGATTCAAAGTATTTTTTGGTTCATCTCAATAAGATCTTCAATTTCAGAACATTTTCACCATATTTGGAAATGGTCAAAATTTTAGCTACACACTGTACTAACTTCCTTGCTTTGACCAAATTTTAACCGTTCATATCTTGAGAAGAGAGGCTCCATTTTTCAAGATTCATGGTGTTTTTTGGTTCCGACGAGATCTTTGTTTTGACACCACTTTCACTAGATTTAGAAATGGTCAAATTTTTAGCTACAAACACTATACTAACTTCCTTATTTTGACCAAATTTCAACCGTCAGTATCTTGAGAAGAGAGGCTCATTTTTTCCAGATGTAAGGTATTTTTTGGTTTATCTCACTAAGATCTTCGATTTGAGAGAACTTTCACCAGATTTGGAAATAGTTAAATTTTTAGCTATGAATACTTTAGTGACTTCCTTTCTTTGACCAAACTTTGACCATTTGTATCTTGAGAAGAGAGACTTTTTTTTTCAAGATTAAAGGTTTTTTTTTGTTCATCTTGACAAGATCTTCAATTTGAGAGCACTTTCACCAGATTTGGAAACGGTCAAATTTTTAGCTACAAATACTATACTGAATTCCTTGCTTTGAAAAAACTTTGACTGTTAATATCTTGAGAAGAGATGCTCCATTTTTCAAGATTCAAGGTATTCTTTTGTTCATCACAACAAGATCTTTGATTTCAGACCATCGATATCTTGAGAAGAGAGGCTCTATTTTTAAAGATTTAAGGTGTTTTTTGGCTTAATCTCGACGAGATCTTTGATTTGATACCACTTTCATCAAATTTGAAAATGGTCAAATTTTTAGCTACAAATAATGTGCTAACTTCCTTACTTTGACCAAACTTTGATTGTTTGTATCTTGAAAAAAGAGGATCCATTTTCAAGATTCAAAGTATTTTTTGGTTCATCTCGACGAGATCTTTGATTTGAGACCACTTTCACAAAATTTTAAAATGGTCAAATGTTTAGCTACGAACACTGTACTGACTTCCTTGCTTTGACCAAACTTGGCGGTCTGTATCTTGAGAAGAGAGGCTCCAATTTTCAAGATTCAAGGTATTTTTTTATTCATCTAGATGAGATCTTCGATTTGAGACAACTTTCACCAAATTTAGAAACGAACAAATTTTTAGCTACGAACATTGTACTGACTTCCTTTTTTTGACCAAACTTTGACCATCCGTATCTTGAGAAGAGAGGCTCTGTTTTTCAAGAATCAAGGTATTTTTTGGTTCATCTCAATGAGATCTTCAATTTGAGACCACTTTCACTAGATTTCAAAATGGTCAAATTTTTAGCTACCAACACTGAACTGACTTCCTTGCTTTGACCAAACTTTGACCATTTGTATCTAGAGAAGAGACTCTGATTTTCAAGATTCAAGGTGTTTTTTGGTTCATTTTGATGAGATCTTTGATTTGAGACCACCTTCACTAGATTTGGAAACGGTCAAATTTTTAGCTACGAATACTGTATTGACTTCCTTGCTTTGACCAAACTTTGATCATCTGTATCTTGAGAAGAGAGGCTCCATTTTTCAAGATTCAAGGTGTTTTTTAGTTCATCTCGATGAGATCTTTGATTTGAGCTCACTTTCACTATATTTGGAAATGTTTAAATTTTTAGCTACAAACACTATATGACTGCCTTGATTTGACCAAACTTTGACCATCCGTATCTTGAGAAGAGAGGCTACATTTTTCAAGATTCAAAGAGGTTTTTTATTCATCTCGACAAGGTCTTTGATTTGAGACCACTTTCACCAGATTTGGAAATGGTCAAATTTTTAGCTATGAACATTGTACTAACTTCCTTGCTTTGACCAAAGTTTGACCATCTGTATCTTGAGAAGAGGCTCTATTTTTCAAGATTAAAGATATTTTTGGTTCATCTTGACGAGATCTTCGATTTAAGACCACTGTCACTAGATTTGAAAACGGTCAAATTTTTAGCTATGATCATTGTTCTCACTTCTTTGGTTTGACCAAACTTTGACCGTCCCTATCTTGAGAAGAGAGGTTCCATTTTTTGAGATTCAAGATGTTTTTTGGTTTCATCTCGATGAGATCTTCGATTTGAGACCACTTTCACCAGATTTGGAAACAGTCAAATTTTTAGCTATGAACATTGTACTCACTTCTTTGGTGTGACCAAACTTTGACCATCTGTATCTTGACAAGAGAGGCTCCATTTTTCAAGATTTAAGGTGTTTTTTGGTTCATCTTGATGAGATCTTCAATTTGAAACCACTTTCACCAGATTTGGAAATGGTCAAATTTTTAGCTACAAACACTGTAGTCACTTCCTTGCTATGACCAAACTTTGATCGTCCCTATCTTGAGAAGAGAGGCTATATTTTTCAAGATTTAAGGTATTTTTTGGTTCATCTGGATGAGATCTTTGATTTGAGACCGCTTTCACGAGAGTTGAAAATGGTCAAATTTTAGGTACGAACACTATACTGACTTCCTTTCTTTGACCAAACTTTGACCGTCCGTATCTTTACAAGAGATGCTCCTTTTTTTAAGATGTAAGGTGTTTTTTCGTTCATCTCAACGAGATCTTCAATTTGAGACCACTTTAACCAAATTTTTAAATAGTCAAATTTTTAGCTACAAACACTGTAATGACTACCTTGCTTTGACCAAACTTTGACCATCCATATCTTGAGAAGAGGGGCTCTATTTTTCAAGATTCAAGGTATTTTTTGGTTCATCTCGACAAGGTCTTCAATTTGAGACCACTTTCACAAAGATTTGAAAATAGCCAAATTTTTAGCTATGAACACTGTACTGACTGCCTTGGTTTAACCAAACTTTGACTGTCTGTATTTTGAGAATAGAGGCTCCATTTTTTAAAATGAAAAGTTTTTTTTGGTTCATCCTGAGGAGATCTTTGATTTGAGAGCATTTTCACCAAATTTTGAAACATATAATTTTTTAGCCACAAACATTGTAATGACTTCCTTGTTGTGACCAAATTTTGACCATCCCTATTTTGAGGAGAGAGGCTCCATTTTTCAAGATTCAAGGTATTTTTTGGTTCATCTCAACGAGATTTTTGATTTGAGACCACTTTTACCAAATTTGGAAACTATGAAATTTTTAGCTATGAACATTGTACTGACTACCTTTCTTTAACCAAATTTTGATCGTCTGTATCATGAGAAGAGAGGCTCCATTTTTCAAGATTCAAGGTAGTTTTTGGTTCATCTTGATGAGATATTCGATTTGAGACCACTTTCACTAGAGTTCGAAAGGGTCAAATTTTTAGGTACGAATACTGTACTGACTTCCTTTCTTTGATCAAACTTTGACCGTCCGTATCTTGAGAAGAGAGGCTCTATTTCTCAAGATGCAAGGTATTTTTAGGTCCATCTCGACAAGATCTTTGATTTGAGACCAGTTTCATCAGATTTGAAAAGGGTCAAATTTTTAGCTATGAATGCTATATTGACTTCCTTGCTTTGACCAAACTTTGACCATTTGTATCTTGTAAAATGAGGCTCTATTTTTTAAGATTCAAGGTGTTTTTTAGTTCATCTTTACGAGATCTTTTGTTTGAGACCACTTTCCCTAGATTTGGAAATGATAAAATTTTTAGTTACATACATTGTACTTACTTCCTTGGTTTGACCGTCCATATCTTGAGAAGTGAGGCTCAGTTTTTCAAGATTTAAGATGTTGTTTGGTTGATCTTGACAAGATTTTCAATTTGAGACCACTTTCACCAAAGTTGGAAACGATCAAATTTTTAGTTGCAAACACTGTACTAAATTCTTTTCTTTGACCAAACTTTAACCATTCATATCTTGAGAAGAGAGGCTACATTTCTCAAGATTCAAGGTGTTTTTTGGATCATCTCGATGAGATTTTTGATTTGAGACCACTTTCACCAAATTTGGAAATAGTAAATTTTTTAGCTATGAACACTATACCGACTTCCGTTATTTGAGTAAACTTTGACCATTCGTATCTTTTGAAGAGGCTCATTTTCTTAAGATTCAAGGTATTTTTTAGTTCTTCTCGAGGAGATCTTCAATTTGAGACCACTTTCACTAGATTTGGAAATGACCAAATTTTTAGGTATGAACACTATACTGACTTCATTGCTTTGACCGTCCGTATCTTGAGAAGAGAGGCTCTATTTTTCAAAATTCAAGGTGTTTTTTGGTTTATCTCGACAAGATCTTTGATTTGAGACCACTATCACCATATTTAGAAATGGTTAATATTTTAGCTACGAACACTGTACTAACTTCCTTTCTTTGACCAAACTATTACTGTTCGTATCTTGAGAAGAGAGGCTCTATTTTTCAAGATTCAAGGTGTTGTTTGGTTCATCTCGATGAGATCTTCGATTGTAGACCACTTTCACAGAATTTAGAAATGGTCAAATTTTCAGCTATGAACACTATACTGGCTTCCTTGCTTTCACCAAACTTGGACCATCCATATCTTGAGAAGAGAGGCCCCATTTTTCAAGATTCAAGGTGTTTTTTGGTTCACCTCGACGAGATCTTTGATTTGAGAAAACGTTCACCAGAGTTGGAAACTATCAAATTTTTAGCTACGAACACTATACTGAGGTCCTTATTATGACCAAACTTTGACCTTCTATATCTTGAGAAGAGAGGTTCTATTTTTCAAGATTCAAAGTATTTTTTGGTTAATCTCGATGAGATTATTGATTTAAGACCACTTTCACTAAGTTTGAAAACGGTCAAATTTTTAACTATGAACACATTACTAACTTCTTTGCTTTGACCAAACTTTGACTGTTCGTATCTTTAGAAGATAGGCTTCATTTTTCAAGATTTAAGGTATTTTTTTGGTTCAGCTCGACGAGATCTTCAATTTGAGACCACTTTCACTAAATTTGGAAATGGTCAAATTTTTAGTCACGAACTCTCTACTAATGTCTTTGCTTTGAGCAAACTTTGACTGTTTGTATCTTTAGAAGAGAGGCTCTTTTTTTTCAAGATTCAAGGTGTTTTTTGGTTCATTTCAACGAGATTTTTGATTTGAGGCCACATTCACTAGATTGGAAAATGGTCAAATTTTTAGCTACAAACACTGTACTGACTCGCTTGCTTTGACCAAACTTTTTCCATTCCTATCTTGAGAAGAGAGGCTCAAATTTTTAAGATTCAAGCTATTTTTTGGTTCATCTCAACAAGATCTTTGATTTGAGACCACTTTCTCCAAATTTGCAAATGGTCAAATATTTAGCTACGAACACTATAATGACTTCCTTACTTTGACAAAACTTTGACCGTTTGTATCTTGAGAAGAGAGGCTCCATTTTTCAAGATTCAAGGTGTTTTTGGGTTCATCTCGCGAGATCTTCGATTTGAGACCACTTACACTAGATTTGGAAAAAGTTAATTTTTTAGTTACGAACACTGTACTGACATCCTTGCTTTGACCAAACTTTGGTCATCCTTACCTTGAGAAGAGATGCTCCATTTGTCAAGATTCAACATGTTTTTTGGTTCATCTCAATGAGATCTTCGATTTGAGACAACTTTCATCAAATTTGAAAATGATCAAATTTTTAGCTACAAACACTGTATTGACTCCCTTGCTTTGACCAAACTTTGACCATCTGTTTCTTGAGAAGAGATGCTCCATTTTTTAAGATTCAACATATTTTTTGGTTCATCTCGATGAGATCTTAGATTTGAGACTACTTTCAGCATATTTGAAAATGGTCAAATGTTTAGCTACGAACACTGTATTGAATTCCTTCATTTGAGAAAACTTTGACCATCCATATGTTGAGAAGAGGGGCTCTATTTTTTAAGATTCAAGGTGTTTTTTGGTTCATCTCGACGAGATCTTCAATTTGAGACCATTTTCACCAAATTTGGAAATGGTCAAATTTTTAGCTACGAACATTGTACTGACTTCCTTGTTTTGACCAAATTTTGGACATCCGTATCTTGAGCAGAGAGGCTCCATTTTTTAAGATTCAATGTTGTTTTTGCTTCATCGCAATGAGATCATCAATTTGAGAGCACTTTCACTAGATTTGAAAATGGTCAAATTTTTTGGTACAAACACTGTATTGAGTTCTTTGCTTTGACTAAATTTTGACCATCCGTATCTTGAGAAGAGAGCTTCTATTTTTCAAAATTTAAGGTGTTTTTTGGTTAATCTCGATGAGATCTTCGATTTTAGACTATTTTTAGTAGGTTTTGAAACGGTCAAATTTTTAGCTACAAATACTGTACTGATTTGCTTGCTTTGACCAAATTTAGACCGTTTGTATCTTCAGAAGAGAGGCTCTATTTTTTAAGATTTAAGGTGTGTTTTGGTTCATCTCAACGAGATCTTCAATTTGAGACAACTTTCACCAAGTTCAGAAATGATCAAATTTTTAGCTACACACATTGTACCGACTTCCTTGCTTTGACCAATTTTGATCATCCGTATCTTGAGAAGAGATGCTCCATTTTACAAGATTCAAAGTGTTTTTTGGTTCATCTTGACGAGATCTTCGATTTGAGACCACTTTCACCAGATTTGAAAATAATCAATTTTTTAGCTACTAACACTGTATTGACTTCCTTACTTTTACCAAACTTTGACCGTCCGTATCTTGAGAAGAGAGGCTCCATTTTTTAAGATTTAAGGTGTTGTTTGGTTCATCTCGAAGAGATTTTGGATTTCAGATCATTTTCATCAAACTTGAAAATGGTCAAATTTTTAGTTACAAACACTGTACTGACTTCCTTTCTTTGACCAAACTTTGACCGTCTCTATCTTGAGAAGAGAGGCTCCATTTTTTAAGTTTCAATGTATTTTTTGGTTCATCTCAACGAGATTTTTGATTTAAGACCACTTTCACCAGATTTTAAAATGATCAAATTTTTAGCTACGAACACTGTACTGACTTCCTTGCTTTCATCAGACTTTGACCGTTCCTATCTTGAGAAGAGAGGCTCCATTTCTCAAGATTCAAAGTTTTTTTTGGTTTATCTCGATGAGCTCTTTGATTTGAGACCACTTAACCATATTTGGAAACAATTAAATTCTTAGCTACGAACACCGTACTGACTTCCTTGCTTTGACCAAAGTTTGACCATCAGTATCTTGAGAAGAGAGGCTCAATTTTTTAAGATTTAAGGTGTTTTTTTGTTCATCTCGACGAGATCTTTGATTTGAGACTACTTTCACAAAGATATGGAAACAGTTAAATTTTTAGCTACAAACACTGTACTGATTACCTTGCTTTGACCAAACTTTGACTGTGTGTATCTTGAAAAAAGAGACTGCATTTTTTATGATGCAAGGTGTTTTCTGGTTCATCTTGACTAGATCTTCAATTTGAGACCACTTTCACTAGATTTTGAAATGGTCAAATTTTTAGCTACGAACATTGTAATGACTTCCTTGCTTTGACCAAACTTTGACCATCCGTATCTTGGGAAGAGAGGCTCTATTTTTTAAGATTCAAGGTGTTTTTTGTTCAACGCGATGAGATCTTCGATTTGAGACCACTTTCACTAGATTTGAAAATGGTAAAATTTTTAGCTACGAAAACTGTACTGACTTCCTTGCTTTGACCAGACTTTGACCATCTGTATCTTGAGAAGAGAGACTCCATTTTTCAAAATTCAATGTATTTTTTGGTTCACCTCGACGAGATCTTCGATCTGAGACCACTTTCACTATTTTTGGAAATGATCAAATTTTTAGCTAAGAATACTGTACTGACTTCTTTGCTTTTACCAAACTTTGACCATCCGTATCTTTAAAAAAAAGGCTCCATTTTTCAAGATTCAAAGTGTTTTTTGGTTCATTTCGATGAGATCTTTCATTTGAGACCACTTTTAGTAGATTTGGAAATGGTCAAATTTTTAGCTACGAATATTGTACTAACTTCCTCACTTTGACCAAACTTTGACCCTTCGTATCTAGAGAAGAGAGGCTCTATTTTTTAAGATTAAAAGTGTTTTTTGGTTCATCTCGACTAGATGTTCGATTTGAGACCACTTTCACCAAATTTAGAAATGATCAAATTTTTAGCTACAAACATTGTACTGACTTCCTTGCTTTGACCAAACTTTAACCATCCGTATCTAGAGAAGAGAGACTCTATTTTTAAAGATTCAAAGTGTTTTTTGGTTCATCTCGATCAGATCTTCGATTTGAGATCACTTTCTCTAGATTTGGAAATGGTCAAATTTTTAGCTATGAACAGTGTACTGACTTCATTATTTTAACAAAGCTTTGACCATTCGTATCTTGAGAAGAGAGGCTCTATTTTTTAAGATTCAAAGTATTTTTCAGTTCATCTCGATGAGATCTTCGATTTGAGACCACTTTCATCTGATTTGAAAATGGTCAAATTTTTAGCTACGAACACTGTATTGACTTCCTTGCTTTGACTAACATTTGACTGTCCATATTTTGAAAAGAGAGGCTCCATTTTTCAAGATTCAAGGTGATTTTTGGTTCATCTCAATAAGATCTTCGATTTGAGACCACTTTTAGAAGATTTGGAAATAGTCAAATTTTTAGATTCGAATATTGTACTTAATTCCTTGCTTTGACCAAATTTTGACCATTGGTATCTTGAGAAGAGAGGGTCTATTTTTTAACATTCAAGGTGTTTTTTGGTTCATCTTGACGAGATTTTCAATTTGAGACTACTTTCACTAGATTTGGAAATGGTCAAATTTTTAGCTACGAACACTATACTGACTTCCTCGCTTTGACCTAAGTTTGACCCTTTGTATCTTGAGAAGTGAGGCTCAATTTCTCAATATTTAAGGTGTTTTTTGGTTCATCTTGACGAAATCATTGATTTGAGACCACTTTCACTAGATTTGAGAATGGTCAAATATTTAGCTAGAACATTGTACTGACTTCCTTGGTTTGACCAAACTTTCACCATCTTTATCTTTAGAAAAGAGGCTCCATTTTTCAAGATTCAAGGTATTTTTTGGTTCTTCTCGACAAGATTTTTGATTTGAGACCACTTTCACAATATTTGGAAATGATCAAATTTTTAGCTACGAACACTGTACTAACTTCCTTGCTTTGACCAAACTTTGATCGTTCCTATCTTGAGAAGAGAGGCTCCATTTCTCAAGATTCAAGGTCTTTTTTGATTTATCTCGATGAGCTCTTCGATTTGAGACCACTGTAACTAGATTTAGAAATGGTCAAATTTTTAGCTATGAACACTATACTGACTTCCTTACTTTGACCAAAGTTTGACCATCCGTATCTTGAGAAGAGAGGCTCAATTTTTCAAGATTCAAGATGTTTTTTGGTTCATCTTGATGAGATCTTTGATTTAAGACCACTTTCACAAAGATAAGGAAATAATTAAATTTTTAGCTATGAACACTGTATTGACTGCCTTGCTTTGACCAAATTTTGACTGTGAGTATCTTGAGAAGAGAGGCTCCATTTTTTAAGATGCAAGGTGTTTTTTAGTTCATCTCGATGAGATCTTCAATTTGAGACCACTTTCACTAGATTTTGAAAGGGTCAAATTTTTAGCTACGAACACTGTAATGACTTCTTTTCTTTGACCAAACTTTGACCGTCCCTATCTTGAGAAGAGAGGCTCCATTTTTATAGATTCAATTTGTTTTTTAGTTCATCTCGATGAGATCTTCAATTTGAGACCATTTTTACTAGATTTGGAAATGATGAAATTTTCAGCTACAAATACTGTACTGACTTCCTTGCTTTGAACAAACTTTGACCCTCTATATCTTGAGAATAGAGTGTCCATTTTTTAAAATTCAAAGTAATTTTTAGTTCATCTCGATGAGATCTTCGATTTGAGACTAGTTTCACCAAATTTGGAAATGGTCAAATTTTTAGCTACGAATAGTGTATTGACTTCCTTGCTTTCACCAAACTTTGACCCTCTGTATCTTAAGAAGATACGCTCCATTTTTCAAGATTTAATATATTTTTTGGTTCATCTTGACAACATCTTCAGGTTGAGAGCACCTTCACTAGATTTGGAAATGGTCAAATTTTTAGCTATGGACACTATATTGGCTTCCTTACTTTGACCAAACTTTGACCATCCGTATCTTTAGAAGAGAGGCTCCATTTTTAAAAATATAAGGTGTTTTTTGGTTCATCTCGATGAAATCTTCAATTTGAGACCACTTTCACCATATTTGGAAATGGTCAAATTTTTGGCTACAAACACTATACAAACTTCCTTGCTTTGACCAAACTTTGACCACATATATCTTGAGAAGAGAGGCTCTGTTCTTCAAGATTCAAAGTGTTTTTTGGCTCATCTCAGGAGATCTTCAATTTGAGACCACTTTTACCAAATTTGCAAATGGTCAAATTTTTAGCTATGAACACTGTGCTGACTTCCTTGCTTTGACCAAACTTTGACCTGTAATGACCTGTACTATATAGGTCACTAAAACCTTCAAACTGAGCTTATGCAATTCATCAAACACTTGGCATGTAACTGATTTGGGCTATGGTTAGGTCTATTTGTTTTGGGCACCAAATGTTATTGAGATAACAATGCCAATAGAGCAATGAAATACAATAGAGAAACAATGAAATATAATCTTTTCAAATGATCACTGATTGATGACAGCCAACGTAATTGCACCTATATTGACCCAACCATAATTATATGGTTCCAAATAACTATTCTCGGACTGTGACAATACTTTTCAGATTACATTACAATGTCCCTTACAAATCATGTCAATATAACACTGCCTTGCTTACATACCAACCAATACAATCACTGATAGCAATATCTGAGAATGATGGACTGATGTCTAATTCATAAGCATAAGACTGCTAACATAGCTTGCATTAACCCTCATACTCAAACCTCACTAATGCATACAATCCAGTTTACAACTGATATACTGGACTGAACTGTTCATCTACTTTAATAACTGATATTACAACAGCAGATCTAGTAGTTTTCCGATCAAATACAATGCTATGAGTCCTCACTGTTCAGATTATATATCTTCAGAGGAATAAGGACTGATGTGCATATGAATGTAATAGGTGACAATATGAAACCCCTATTAATACAGTCCCAACTGATTGCGACAATGGACTGATCAGAACAACCAAAAGACTAATTTATGACAGCAGATGCAATTCTTATTTATACTTCAGATTATGGACTGTGAATACAATCATGAGTTCTTCTAGGTCTCAATACCAGATTACCACTATGCATTTACAACACAATAAAAGCATATGAATGAACAATATCCAACTTCAATGCAACAATTCTGGGACTGTTTATTTACCCAGTCTGGTCTGAAAATGACAGTCAATCTTTGACCACAAATTTACCAAAATAAACATATATTTTTAGAGCTAAATGAACCTGTTTTGAAGCCTATGTTGGAGACAAAATTTTGATGAAGATGACACCCAAATTCGCCCCAAACTGCCCTCCAAACTGTGACAAATCTGCAACCCTGTACTGCTGCAAGTGCCCAGTCTTCACCGAAATTGACTGTTCTGAAAGCTGCGAAAATTAATTATTTTTTGTGCATTTTTTAAAGTGACAAAAATGCCCTAAATGGAGGTGCCTAGGGTTTGGTTGTGACCTCCCAAAAGCATAAAATCGTCCTCCAAGTAGTCGAGAAGATATGAGCAATTATGTAGTTCCAACCCTGATACTGGCAGTCTGAATATGTGCCTCTGTATAAAATAATTGCAGAGATTTTAAGGGCCCAAAAAGGCATGAACTTGGGCGCCTAGGCTTAGGTAGTAACCCTACCAAAGCACAAAATGATTCTCCAAAGGGTTGAGAAGATATGAATAATTTATTGGTTCAAACCCTGATTATGGCAATTCTGAAAATGATCAAATTTGTCTTCAATCCTTTGCCAAATTGATTCTCCAATGCCAATGATGAATTTCAAACCTTATTCCAACAATTGCAAACCCTTCAAACAAGTTCTCAATGAAGCACAATTGAGATGGCTGAGTACCAACTCCAAAAATGCAATAATTCAAGTGATATTTCACACCCTCAAAATTGCCAATCTAGGGGAGTGATTCGTTCCCAAAGATCGAATAATAATTTGCAAATCCAAAAGACCACAAATGTCTTCACAATGAAGAAGTAGAAGAGATATCAAATCAAGCATGTGCAAATGAGAGGCCCAGCCCTTTATTTATTCACTTTTTCTAAGAAGTTGCTAGAACTTCTAGAAACATCCTTTATAAAATCTCATTATAATGCACTTTTTATAATAAAGTAATTTTATAAAATAAAAAGTGCAACTCAACTTAAAATTATAACATGTAGGCCCCGATAACTCATAATAATAAAATATAACCTCATAACACTTCTTCAAGAGCAAAGATGATCATCTAAATCGCAAAATTGACTCTCTCTCCACACCATTTGCCTATGAGAGTCGATGATAGGCAAATCTGGCACGCTAAATGAGGTCAGCCAAAATGGGGACATGACATGACCCTCCCTATTTTGTGAAGAGAGGCTGAGTTCTTCAAGATTCAAGGTGTTTTTTGGTTCATCTTGATGACATCTTTGATTTGAGACCACTTTCACCATATTTGGAAATGGTGAAATTTTTACCTATGAACACTGTACAGACTTCCTTTCTTTGACCAAATGTTGCCCATTTGTATCTTGAGAAGAGAGGCTCCATTTTTTAAGATTCAAAGTATATTTTATATTATCTCAACAAGATCATCAACTTGAGAAGATTTCACCATATTTGGAAATGGTCAAATTTTTAGCTACGATGACTGTACTGACTTCCTTACTTTGACCAAATTTTGACCCTTTGTATCTTGAGAAGAGAGGCTCCATTTTTCAAGATTCAAGGTATTTTTTAGTTCATCTCGATGCGATCTTCAATTTTAGACCACTTTCACCAGATTCGGAAATGGTCAAATTTTTGGCTACGAATAATGTACTGACTTCCTTGCTTTGCCCAAACTTTGACCTTTCGTATCTTGAGAAGAGAGGCTCTATTTTTCAAGATTCAAGTTATTTTTTTGCTCATCTCGACGAGATCTTCAATTTGAGACCACTTTAACCATATTTGGAAATGGTTAAATTTTTAGCTAAAAACATTGTACAAGCTTCCTTGCTTTGACCAAACTTTGACCATCCGTATCTTAAGAAGAGAGGCTCCATTTTTCTAGATTCAAGGTTTTTTTGGTTCATCTCGACATGATCTTAGATTTGAGACTACTTTCACCAGATTTGAAAATGGTAAAATTTTTAGCTACGAACATTGTACTCACTTCCTTGCTTTGACCTATTTTGATTGTCCGTATCTTGACAAGAGAGGCTCCATTTTTCAAAAGTCAAGGTGTTTTTTGGTTCATCCCGAGGAGATCTTCGATTTGAGACCACTTTCACAAAATTTGGAAACAATCAAATTTTAAGCTACAAACATTGTACTAAGTTCCTCGCTTTGACCAAACTTTGATTGTTCGTAATTTGAGAAGAGCGGCTCTATTTTTTAAGATTTAAGGTGTTTTTGGTTTATCTCGACGATATCTTTGATTTGAGACAAATTTCACCAGATTTTGAAATGGTGAAGTTTTTAGCTAAGAACACTGTACTGACTTCTTTGGTTTCAACAAACTTTGACCATCTGTATCTTGAGAAGAGAGGCTTAATTTTTTAAGATTCAAGGCATTTTTAGGTTCATCTCAATGGAATCTTCGATTTGAGACCACTTTCACCAGATTTGGAAATGGTCAAATTTTTAGCCAAGAACAATGTATTGACATCCTTTCTTTGAGAAAACTTTGACCGTCTATATCTTGAGAAGACAGGCTCCATTTTTTAAGATTTAAGGTCTTTTTAGGTTCATTTCGACGAGATCTTCAATTTGAGACCACTTTCAGCAGATTTGGAAATTGTCAAATTTTTAGCTACAAACACTGTACTAACTTCCTTGCTTGGAGAAAACTTTGACCATCCGTATCTTGAGAAGACAGGCTTCATTTTTCAAGATTCAAGGTGTTTTTTGGTTCATCTCAATGAGATCGTGATGTTCGATTTGAGAACACTTTCACCAAATTTGGAAACAGTGAAATTTTCAGCTACAAATACTGTACTGACTTCCTTGCTTTGACCAAATTTAGACCGTCTGTATCTTTAGAAGAGAGGCTCCATTTTTTAAGACTCAAGGTGTTTTTTGGTTCATCTCGACGAGATCTTTAATTTGAGAGCACTTTCACTTGATTTGGAAATGATCAAATTTTTATCTACAAACATTTTACTGACTTCCTTGCTTTGAACAAATTTTGATCGTCTGTATCTTAAGAAGAGAGGTTCTATTTTTCAAGATTCAAGGTGTTTTTTGGTTCATCTTGACGAGATCTTTAATTTGAGACCACTTTCACCAGATTTGGAAATGATCAAATTTTTTGCTACAAACACTGTACTAACTTCCTTGCTTTTACCAATCTTTGACCATCCGTAACTTGAGAAGAGAGGCTCAATTTTTTAAGATTCAAGGTGTTTTTTGGTTCATCTCGAAGAGATCTTGGATTTTAGACCATTTTCACGAGATTTGGAAATAGTCAGATTTAGCTACAAACACTGTACTGACTTCCTTGTTTTAACCAAACTTTGACCATTCGTATCTTGTGAGGAGAGACTCCCTTTTTCAAGATTCAAGGTGTTTTTTGGTTCATCTTGATGAGATCTTCGATTTGAGACCACTTTCACCAAAATTGAAACCAATTAAATTTATAGCTACGAATATTGTATTAACTTCTTTGCTTTGACCAAACTTTGACCATCCGTATCTTGAGAAAAGAGGCTCCATTTTCAAGATTTAAGGTGTTGTTTGGTTCATCTTGATGTCATCTTCGATTTGCAATCATTTTCACCAGATTTGGAAACTGTCAAATTTTTAGGTACGAACACTGTACTGACTTTCTTGCTTTGACCAAACTTTGACCGTATGTATCTTGAGAAGAGAGGCTCTATTTTTTAAGATTCAAGGTATTTTTTGGTTCATCTTGATTAGATCTTTGATTTGAGACACTGTACTCACTTCTTTGCTTTCATGAAACGCTTTCACAAAACTTTGACCGTTTGTATCTTGAGAAGAGAGGCTCAATTTTTAAAGATTTAAGGAGTTTTTTGGTTCATCTCAATGAGATCTTCGATTTGAGACCAATTTCACCAAAGTTGGAAATGCTCAAATTTTTAGCTACGAACACTGTACTAACTTCCTTGCTTTGACCAAACTTTGACCATTTGTATCTTGAGAAGAGAGGCTCCATTTTTCAAGATTCAAGATATTTTTTGGTTCATCTTAATGAGATCTTTGATTTGAGACCATTTTCACCAGATTTGGAAATATTCAAATTTTTAGCTACGAACACTATATTGATTTCCTTGCTTTGATCAAACTTTGACCATTCGTATCTTAAGAAGTTAGGCTCCATTTTTCAAGATTCAATATATTTTTTAGTTCATGTTGACAAGATCTTCGATTTTAGACCACTTTCACCAGATTTGGAAACTGTCAAACTTTAGCTACGAACACTATACTGACTTCTTTACTTTGACCGAACTTTGACCATCTGTATCTTAAGAAGAGAGACTCCCTTTTTCAAGATTCAATGTGTTTTTTGGTTGATCTCAATGAGATCTTCGAGCTGAGAACGCTTTCACCAGATTTGGAAATAGTCAAATTTTTAGATACGAACACTGTATTGACTTCCTAGCTTTGAATCAACTTTGACCATTTGTATCTTGAGAAGAAAGGCTCCATTTGTTAAGATTCAAGGTGTTTTTTGGTTTATCTCAATGAGATCTTCAATTTGAGACCAATTTTATCAAATTTAAAAATGGTCAAATTTTTAGCTACGAATACTGTACCAACTTCTTTGCTTTGACCAAATTTTTTCCATCCGTATCTTTAGAAAAGAGGCTCCATTTTTCAAGATTCAAGGTATTTTTTGGTTCATCTCAATGAGATTTTCAATTTGAGACCACTTTCACCAGATTTAGAAATAGTCAAATTTTTAGTTACGAACATAGTATGAGTTCCTTTCTTTGACCAAACTTTGATCGTCTGTATGTAGAGAAGAGAGGCTCTATTTTTTAAGATTAAAGGTGTTTTTAATTCATCTCTATGAGATCTTTGATTTGAGACCAGTTGCACTATATTTGGAAATGATCAAATTTATAGCTACGAACACTGTACTAACTTACTTGGTTTGACCAAACTTTGACTATCTATATCTTGAGAAAAGAGGCTCCATTTTTCAAGATTCAAGGTGTTTTTTGATTCATCTCGAAGAGATCTTCGATTTGAGACCATTTTCACAAGATTTGAAAATTGTCAAATTTTTAGCTACAAACATTGTACTAACCTCCTTGATTTGACCAAACTTTGACCATCCGTATCTTTAGAAGAGAGACTCCATTTTTTAATATTTAAGGTGTTTTTTGGTTCATCTCTATGAGATCTTTGATTTGAGACCACTTTCACCAGATTTGGAAATGGTCAAATTTTTAGCTACAAACACTGTACTGACTTCCTTGCTTTGACCAAACTTTGACTGTCAATATCTTGAGAGGAGAGGCTTTATTTTTCAAGATTCAAGGTGTTTTTTGCTTCATCTTGAAGAGATCTTTGATTTCAGACCATTTTCACTAGATTTGGAAATGGCCAAGTTTTTAGCTACGAGCATTGTACTCACTTCCTTTCTTTGACTAAATTGACTGTCTATATCTTGAGAAGAGAGGCTTTGTTTTTAAAGATTCAAGTTCTTTTTTGGTTCATCTCAACGAGATCATTGATATGAGACCACTTTCACAAAATTTTGAAATGGTCAAATTTTTAGCTACGAACATTATATTGACTTCCTTGCTTTGACCAAACTTTGACTATCCATATCTTAAAAAGAGAGGTTCCATTTTTAAAGAATCAAGGTGTTTTTGGGTTCATCTCGATGAGATCTTCGATTTAAGACCACTTTCACTAGATTTAGAAATAGTCAAATTTTTAGCTACAAATACTCTAATGACTTTCTTGCTTTGACAAAATTTTGATAGTTTGTATCTTGAGAAGAGAGGCTCTATTTTCAAGTTTCGATGTGTTTTTTGGTTCATCTTGACAAGATCTTCAATTTGAGATGACTTTCACAGAAGTTGGAAACGGTAAAATTTTGAGCTATGAACATTGTATTGACTGCCTCACTATGACCAAACTTAGAGCGTGTGTATCTTGAGAAGAGAGGCTCCTTTTTTCTTGATTCAAGGTGTTTTTGAGTTCATCTCGATGAGATCTTTGATTTGAAACCACTTTCACCAAATTTGGAAACGGTCAAATTTTAGCTATGAAAACTGTAATTACTTCCTTTCTTTGACCAAATTTTGACCATCCGTATCTTGAGAAGAGAGGCTCCATTTTTCAAGATTCAAGGGCTTTTTTGGTTCATCTCCACGATATCTTTGATTTGAGACCCCTTTCACTAGATTTGGAAACAATACAATTTTTAGCTATGAACACTGTACCGACTTCCTCTCTTTGACAAAACTTTAAACTTGTGTATCTTGAGAAGAGAGGCCCCGTTCTTCAAGATTCAAGATGTTTTTAAGTTCATCTCGATGAGATCTTCGATTTGAGACCACCTTCACTAGAATTGGAAATGGTCAAATTTTTACCTATGAACACTGTATTGACTTCCTTTCTTTGATCAAACTTTGAACATCCGTATCTTGAGAAGAGAGGCTCCATTCTTCAAGATTCAAAGTGTCTTTTGGTTCATATTAGGAGATCTTCGATTTGAAACCACTTTCACTAGATTTAGAAACGGTCAAATTTTTAGCTACGAACACTGTATTGACTTCCTTGCTTTGACCAAACTTTATTCATCAGTATCTTGAGAAGAGAGGGTCCATTTTTCAAGATTCAAGGTGTTTTTTGATTCATTTAAATGACATCTTTGATTTGAGACTGCTTTCACTAGATTTGGAAATGGTCAAACTTTTAGCTATGAACACTATACTAACTTCCTTTCTTTGACCAAACTTTGACTGTTCGTATCTTGCAAAGAGATGCTATGTTTTTCAAGATTCAAGTTGTTTTTTGGTTCATCTCGATGAGATCTTTGATTTGAGACTACATTCAGTAGATTTGGAAATGGTCAAATTTTTAGCTACGAACACTGTACTGACTTCGTTGCTTTGACCAAACTTTGACTGTCTCTATCTTGACAAAAGAGGCTCATTTTTTCAATATTCAAGGTATTTTTTCAATCATCTCGATGAGAGCTTTGATTTGAGACCACTTTCACTAGATTTAGAAAAGGTCAAATTTTTAGCTACAAACACTATACTGAATTCCTCACTTTGACCAAACTTTGACCATCCGTATCTTGAGAAAAAAGGCTTAATTTTTAAAGATTCAATGTATTTTTTGGGTCATCTCGACGAGATCTTTGATTTGAGATCACTTTCACCAGATTTAGAAATGTTCAAATTTTTAGCTATGAACACTGTACTGACTTCCTTTCTTTGACCAAACTTTGACCGTCTGTATCTTGAGAAGAGAGGCTCTATTTTTTAATATTCAAGGTGTTTTTTGGTACATGTCAATGAGATCTTTGATTTGAGGCCACTTTTAGTAGATTTAAAAATAGTCAAAATTTTAGCTACAAACATTGTACTGAGTTCCTTACTTTGACCAAACTTTGACCGTCTGTATCTTGAGAAGAGAGGCTCCGTTCTTTAAGATTCAAGGTGTTTTTTGGTTCATTTCAACGAGATCTTTGATTTGAGACCACTTTCACCAGATTTGGAAATGGTCAAATTTTTAGCTACGAACAATGTACTGACTTCCTTGCACTTTGACCAAACCTTGACCGTTTCTATCTTGAGAAGAGAGGCTCTGGTTTTCAACATTCAACATCTTTTTTGGTTCATCTCAACAAGATCTTTGATTTGAGAGCACTTTCAATAGATTTTGAAATAGTCAAATTTGTATCTACAAAGATTATATTGACTTCCTTACTTTGACCAAACTTTGACTATCCGTATCTTGAGAAGAGAGGCTTCATTTTTTAATATTCAAGATTTTTTTTGGTTCATCTCGACGAGATCTTCGATTTGAGACCACTTTCACTAGATTTAGAAATGGTCAAATTTTTAACTACAAACATTGTACGAACTTACTTCCTTTGACCAAAGTTTTACCATTCGTATCTTGAGAAGAGGCTTTGTTCTTGAAGATTCAAGGTGTTTTTTGGTTCATCTCGATAAGATCATTGATTTGAGACCACTTTCACTAGATTTGGAAATGGTCAAATTTTTAGCAACGAACATTGTACTGAATTTTTTGCTTTGACAAAACTTTGACCATTCGTATCTTGACAAGAGAGGCATTGTTCTTCAAGATTCAAGGTATTTTTTTGTATATCTCGACTAGATCTTCGATTTGTGACCACTTTCATGAAATTTGAAAATGGTCAAATTTTTAGCTAAGAACACTGTACTGACTTCCTTTCTTTGACCATTCGTATCTTGAGAAGAGAGGCTCCATTTTTCAAGATTCAAAGTCTTTTTTAGTTCATCTCGACAAGATCCTTGATTTGAGACCACTTTCAGCAGATTTGGAAATCTTTAAATTTTTAGTTATGAACACAGTACTGAATTCCTTGCTTTGACCAAACATTGACCATCTGTATCTTGAGAAGAGAGGCTCCTTTTTTTAAAATTCAAGGTATTTTTTGGAGCATCTCGATGAGATCTTTGATTTGAGAGCACTTTCATCAGATTTGAAAATAGTTTAGTTTTTAGCTATGAAGACTATACTGACTTCCTTGCTTTGACTAAACTTTGACTGTCCGTATCTTGAGAAGAAAGGCTCTGTTCTTTAAGATTCAAGGTGTTTTT
Organism: Chamaecyparis obtusa; assembly: GCA_027943335.1. Classification (NCBI taxonomy): domain Eukaryota; kingdom Viridiplantae; phylum Streptophyta; class Pinopsida; order Cupressales; family Cupressaceae; genus Chamaecyparis; species Chamaecyparis obtusa. The sequence goes on from BSBK01003182.1 coordinate 1,786,713, forward strand.
GATTCATGTCGACGAGATCTTTTATTTGAGACCACTTTCATTAGATTTGGAAGTGGTCGAATTTTTAGCTACAAACATTTTATTGACTTCCTTTCTTTGACCAAACTTTGACCGTCTATATCTTTAGAAGAGAGAGACTATGTTTAAAGATTCAAGGTGTTTTTTGGTTCATTTCGACAAGATCTTTGATTTGAAACCACTTTCACTAGATTTCAAAATGGTCAAATTTTTTTTCTACGAACAGAGTACTGACTTCCTTCCTTTGACTAAACTTTGACCTTTCGTATCTTGAGAAGAGAGGCTCCATTTTTTAAGATTCAAGGTGCTTTTTTGTTCATCTCGACAAGATCTTCAATTTGAGACCACTTTTACTAGATTTGGAAATGGTCAAATTTTTAGCTATGAACACTTTACTGACTTCCTTGCTTTGACCAAACTTTGACCTTCCGTATCTTGAGAAGAGAGGCTCCATTTTTTAAGATTCAAGGTGTTTTTAGGTTCATCTCGATGAGATCTTTGATTTGAGACCACTTTCACCATATTTGGAAATGGTCAAATTTTTAGCTACGAACACTGTACTGACTTCCTTTCTTTGACCAAACTTTGACCGTTCATATCTTGAGAAGAGAAGCTTTGTGTTTCAAGATTCAAGTTATTTTTTGTACATCTCAACTAGATCTTCGATTTGAGACCACTTTCGCCAGATTTGGAAATGGTTAAATTTTTAGCTATGAACATTGTATTGACTTCCTTGCTTTGACCAAACTTTGACCATTCGTATCTTGAGAAGAGAGGCTCAATTTTTTAAGATTCAAGGTTTTTTTGGGTTCTTCTCGATGAGATCCTTGATTTGAGACACTTTCACTAGGTTTGGAAATGGTCAAATTTTTAGCTATGAACACTATACTGACTTCATTTCTTTGACCAAACTTTGATCATCTGTATCTTGAGAAGAGAGGCTCCATTTTTCAAAATTCAAGGTGTCTTTTGGATAATCTTGACGAGATCTTTGATTTGAGAGCACTTTCACCAGATTTGGAAACAGTTAAATTTTTAGCTATGAACAGTGTACCGACTTCTTTTCTTTGACCAAACTTTGACTATTTGTATCTTGAGAAGAGAGGCTTCATTCTTCATGATTTAAGGTGTTTTTTGGTTCATCTCAATGAGGTCATTGATTTGAGACTAGTTTCACTAGATTTAGAAATGGTCAAATATTTAGCTACGAACACTGTACTGACTTCCTTTCTTTGACCAAACTATGACCGTCTGTATCTTGAAAAGAGAGAGGCTTCATTTTTAAAGATTCATGGTTTTTTTTGGTTCATCTCGATGAGATCTTTGATTTGAGACCACTTTCATGAGATTTGGAAATGGTTAAATTTTTTGCTATGAACACTATACTGACTTCCTTTCACCAAAATTCTACCATCTGTATCTTGATAAGAGAAGCTCCATTTCTCTAGATTCAATGTGTTTTTTTGTTCATCTCGATGAGATCTTTGATTTGAGACCACTTTCACCAGATTTAGAAATGGTCAAATTTTTAGCTATGAACACTTTACTGACTTCCTTTCACCAAAATTCTACCATCTGTATCTTGATAAGAGAAGCTCCATTTCTCTAGATTCAATGTGTTTTTTTGTTCATCTCGATGAGATCTTTGATTTGAGACCACTTTCACCAGATTTGTAAATGGTCAAATTTTTAGCTATGAACACTTTACTGACTTCCTTTCTTTTACCAAACTTTGACCATCCGTATCTTGAGAAGAGAGGCTCAATTTTTTAATATTCAAGAGATTTTTAGGTTCATCTCAACAAGATCTTTGATTTGAGACCTCTTGCACTAGATTTGGAAACGGTCAAATTTTTAGCTACGAACATTGTATTGACTTTCTTGCTTTGACCAAACTTTGACCATCAGTATCTTGAGAAGAGGGGCTCCATTTTTCAAGATTCAAGGTGTTTTTTGGTTCATCTGATGAGATCTATGATTTGAGACCACTTTCACCATATTTGGAAATAGTTAATTTTTTTGCTACGAATACTTTACTGACTTCCTTTCTTTTACCAAACTTTGATCATCTATATCTTGAGAAGAGACACTCCATTTTTCAAGATTTAAAGTATTTTTTGGTTCATCTTGATGAGATCTTCAATTTGAGACCATTGTCAACAAATTTTAAAATAGTCAAATTTTTAGCTATGAACACTGTACTGACTTCTTTAATTTGACCAAACTTTGACCATTTGTATCTTGAGAAGAGAGGCTCCATTTTTCTAAATTTAAGGTGTTTTTTGGTTCATCTCGATGAGATCTTCTTAGGAAGTGATGTTTTGAGAGAACTATTGATCATTTAAGGGTTGTCATTTATGGAAACACTTATGTTGCAGTGATCGCATGAAGTGAGAATAATTATGGGAGACACAGTCATGAAAATGACTTAGTATAGAATGAGAATTACAGTATTCTATAGTACAGTTTTGGTCAGTGAAGATAATATATGATATATTATGGTTTGTAAATTTATAGGAAGACATGTTTGGATATGTAGGACCTTCAGTTAAGGTCACACGTATGTTGGTGTTGGTATTAGTAAGATACAGTGATATGAAGGCATATGAAGATAGTTAAATAATGTAACAAGGTATATGAACAGTTGTGATGATTAAGGAAAGGTTAGACGTAATGGTATTATGCTGAGTCAGATGAAAGTTGTATATTTCTGACACATCGCTAATATAAGATTTATGACTTAGTGTTTATTATTTGTATAAATAATTATTATGTTTTGTATTGTATTAGAGAGCCGACTAGATGGCACAATTGATATAAGTATAGAGTGTTTTGTGGAAGTGATAAGTGTAAAAGGAGTGGATATGTGATGGATGTAAATTTGGGATATTATTAGAAGTAGGTAGCATATGCGAGATCAGAGATTGATAGTGTTATAACTATAACTATCAAAGCATAGTAGATTCTTATGTAGTTTACTTATTGAAGAACACTTTTGTAAACATAATTATGATTGTAAGATTTGTTAGATCACTACACCTTTAACAAGGTTTTCGTATACCCCTAATAGGGTTTCCCATTCCTCTAACAAGGAAATGTACTATGTAATACTAATCTCCTAAAAGGGCTAGATCTCCTAATAGGAATTCAATATTTTAGTGCATAGTTGTGGGTACCATCCCCACTAGGGTTTTCCCTTGGCCAGGGTTTTCTCAAAAAAAAATAATGGTATTATGAGTTATGTGTTATGTGTTTATGTTCTTTTCATTTCAGCATTGATATGGTTTATTTGCAATTGGTTGAAGTTTAATTTAAAGTGTTATAATATTGATTCACCCCCTCTTAGTATTATTTAATCCTAAAAATTGGTATCAAAGCTATTCACCCTTGGAGAGAAAGCCTATCAACTTAAGGGAGATCAGGATGGATTCAAAAAGTTTGCAGGAGAAATTTGAAGTAGCACTTGATGACCTGGACAAGGAAAAGGCTAAGAATGGTGAATTGAAATTCAAATAAAGAAGAAAAGCTTTCATTAAGAAAATAAAGGATCATATTTAACTTTCAAGAAGTCAAAGACAAGACCTTATGAAGATCAAAGAGGATTCAGACAATGATACAAAAGACCAAGTAAAGAAGCTGGAGCAAGGAAAAGAACAAATTAATCTTCTGATGATTAAAGAAATTCAACTTGAAAAGGATTCAAGATACAAAGTTGAAGAGACACTAAAAGAAATGAATGTGAAGATAGGAAAAATGAAGACTGAACTTGATCACTACAAGGATAAATGTCAAGAATTAGAGAAGTAAAATTAGATCATAAAAGGCAAACTCACTCAATCTAAATTACACATTGAGAAGTTACACATGAGCAGTGATAAAATTGATGAACAAAGAGAGAGACAAAAACCCAAAGGAGACATGACTAGAATTGGATACAATGAAGGAGAATTTTCTAAGACTAATGATGAATCACATGAAGCGAAGATTGAAGTGTTGGAGATTTTCCAGCAAGCCAGTACTGACTGTATGTTTGCCATTGATGACAACATATGGTAAGTAGCATGCATGGAAGACTTATGCAGCAAGCTTTGAGTATGTGTAGCATGGACATGTTATCAGCATGATATCATGGACATAGAGGATAGCTATTAGTACAAACAATTGCATAGCAGCTTGTGTCAGTAGTGTTCTTGACAGAGTTACATGCAGTGTTCTGTGAGTGATTGTTCATACAATCATCATGGAGCCTTGTGCCTTTGGATATATGATGAAGACATGCTAGTGATGTTACAATCATGGATGCAGAGTCTGATGGTCATTAGAAGTGAAGTTATGTAGTTGCTATTCACCAATAATAGTTTTCTATGTTTATTCAGAAGAGCCAACAGAGATTATATTGGTTCGAGAGTTACGCCTATCATTATGGTGTGCACTCTTGGATTAGTGATTAGAGAAGAGTTAAAAATGTTCGGTTAAGAATGCATGATGTAATTTAGCTTGAGGAGAAAGCTTCAGTTAATTTGGTAGAGATGAAAGTGTGTAGCGTGCGTCTACATTTATTGGATATGTCCCAAATTGTGTTGTGTGCTTAGTAGAGCTGACAAAATTATTATTGGAGTATGTTATGGTTTCTCTAATATGATTTCAAGATGGTTCTAACAGGCTGACTTGATTATATCATTTAGAGGAAAGATATTTATAGGCAGTCATTTGTGATTGCTAAGGCATAGTTCAGAGTTGATTGTAAAGAGAAGAGAAGAGTGTTCGAAGTGCTGAGCCATCAATAGAAGGTCTATGTGACCAAGTAAAGAGTTTGTACTATACATTGGAACTGATCTAGATAGCAGGTCAAAGCACGGTTTACCAAGATCTAGATATAGTATTTATCTATTAATCAGAAGGTTGTAGCCTTCAACCCTTTGAGTAGTGTGCTCTCGGATAGTGCATCCTCATCCCTAACATGGTTAATTGTAAAAGACTCCTAACATGGTTTGACCCTTGACCAGGTCACTGTACTAAATGCATTGTAAAGACAACTCCTAACAGGGTTAATGATCTTCTAACAAGGATCATAATACACTAGTGCAAATTATTAGTGGGTGTCAATTTCCACCGGTGTTTTTACGATTTGGGTTTCCCCATAACCAAAATATTTGTGTTTTGTTCAAGTGTTCTTTCATTGTGTTTAGGCTTTATGTTTAAGTATACATAATTGGATAAAGAATTGAAACTTGTAGATAACTGATTCACCCCCCCTCTCAGTTATCTCTTGGGACTATTCTTAACATGAAGATAGATCCAATTTTGAAAAACTTTAAGATCAGATCATACCTTTCAAAGGTAGATTCTTTGGATGCAAAAAAGTTAGACACATGAAAAGAGATTGCAGAGGTAAAGGTCCTTTCAAACCTTTTACTGGTTACTGTTATAACTATTATGCATATTGACATAAGAAATTAGAATGTAGAAAACCTAATCAATCAAGAGGAAGACAAGATTACATCAGAGAAGAATTAGTAGCAAAAATCACATGTTACAAATGTAATAACCTTGGGAACATTGCAAGGTATTGTAAGCTATAGGTTAACTAGGATAGAAGACCACCTACATGTTTCAAATGAATTAACTTAGGACACAATGAATTTTTGTAGGTATAATGGAATGAACAATAAAAGAGGACCACCACTTGTGGTTATAAAGAAGAATACTGGTGACAATGGTAAAAGAATTAATGAGTACATGGATGAGTTTAAGAATCATTTCAAGAAACTAGCTGATGAAGATGATGGGAAGATATGGAATGTAAAATATTTCAATAAAGCATTGGTTTAGGGAGAGACAATAGATACTATTGTGTCTTCACATGATGTTGACTCTACTACATCAACCTAGAAGGCCGTATGGCCTTAGGGGCAGCATTGGATGTGGACAACAGAATATATCCAGCCCTTGATTATGTAGAATGAGCTCATGCAAGTCTTAATATGGTGTGTACAGACAAGATGTTCGATTTGAGACCACTTTCACCAAATTTGGAAATGTTCAAACTTTTAACTATGAACACTCTATTGACTTCCTTGCTTTGACCAAACTTTGATCCTCCGTATCTTGAGAAGAGAGGCTCTAGTTTTCAAGATTCAAGGTGTTTTTTGGTTCTTCTCGATGAGATCTTCAATTTGAGACCGCTTTCACCAGATATGGAAATGGTTAAATTTTTAGCTACGAACACTGTACTGAATTTTTTGCTTTGAAAAAACTTTGATCGTCCGTATCTTGAGAAGAGAGCCTCCATTTTTTAAGATTCAAGGTGTTTTTTGGTTCATCTTGACAAGATCTTTGATTTCAAACCACTTTCACCAAATTTTGAAATGGTCAAATTTTTAGCTATGAGCATTCTACTGACTTCCTTTCTTTTACCAAACTTTGACTGTTAGACGTATCTTGACAGGATAGGCTCTATTTCTAAAGATTCAAGGTGTTTTTTGGTTCATCTCGATGACATCTTTGATTTGAGACCACTTTCACCAAATTTGGAAATGGTAAAATTTTTAGCTATGAATATTGTATTGACTTCCTTTCTTTGACCAAACTTTGACAGTCCGTATCTTTAGGAGAGAGGCTCCATTTTTCAAGATTCAAGGTATTTTTTGGTTCATCTCGATGAGATCTTCGATTTGAGACCACTTTCACCAGATTTAGAAATGGTCAAATTTTTAGCTACGAACACTATACTGACTTCCTTGCTTTGAAAAAACTTTGACCGTCTGTATCTTGAGAAGTGATGCTCTATTTTTCAAGATTCAAGGTGTTTTTTGGTTCATCTCGATGAGATCTTCGATTTGAGAGCATTTTCACCAGATTTTGAAACAATCAAATTGTTTGCTACGAACATTGTACTAACTTCCTTGCTTTGACCAAAATTTGACTGTCTGTATCTTAAGAAGAGAGGCTCCATTTTTCAAGATTCAAGCTATTTTTTGATTCATCTCAACATATCTTCATTTTGAGACCTCTTTCACTAGATTTGGAAATGGTTAAATTTTTAGTTTCGAACACTGTACTGACCTCCTTGCTTTGACAAAATTTTGATTGTCTGTATTTGGAGAAGAGAGGCTCTATTTTTCAAGATTCAAGGTGTTTTTCAGTTCATCTCAACAAGATCTTCGATTTGAAACTACTTTCACTAGATTTGGAAATGATTAATTTTTTAGCTATGAACGCTGTACTAACTTCCTTTCTTTGACCAATCTTGAACATCTGTATATTGAGAAGAGAGGCTCCATTTTTCAAGATTCAAGATGTTTTTTGGTTCATATCGACGAGATATTTGATTTCAAACCACTTTCACTAGATTTAGAAATGGTCAAATTTTTAGCCACAAATAGTGTATTGACTTCCTTGCTTTGTCCAAAATTTGACCCTCCGTATCTTGAGAAGAGAGGCTCTATTTTTCAAGATTCAAGGTGTTTTTTTGTTCGTCTTGGCAGGATCTTCAATTTGAGACCACTTTCACCAAATTTGAAAATGGTAAAATTTTTAGCTACGAACACTATATTGACTTCCTTACTTTAATCAAACTTTGACCGTTTGTATCTTGAGAAGAGGCTACATTTTTCAAGATTCAAGGTGTTTTTTGGTTCATCTTGATGAGATCTTTGATTTGATACCACTTTCACCATATTTGAAAATTTTCAAATTTTTAGCTATGAACACTGTACTAACTTCCTTGCTTTAACCAAACTTTGACCATTTGTATCTTGTGAAGAGAGGCTCCATTTTTAAAGATTCAATGCATTTTTTAGTTCATCTCAATGAGATTTTCAATTTGAGACCACTTTCACCAAATTTTGGAATGGTTAAATTTTTAGCTACGAACACTGAATTGATGTCCTTGCTTTGACCAAATATTGACCATCTATATCTTGAGAAGAGAGGCTCTATTTTTCAAGATTCAAGGTGTTTTTTGGTTCATCTCGACGAGATCTTCAATTTGAGACCACTTTCACCTTATTTGGAAATGGTTAAATTTTTAGCTACGAATACTGTACTAACTTCCTTGCTTTGACCAAACTTTGATCATTCGTATCTTGAGAAGAGAAGCTCTATTTTTCAAGATTCAAGGTATTTTTTGGTTCCTCTCGATGAGATCTTTGATTTGAAACCACTTTCACCAGATATGGAAACGGTCAAATTTTTAGCTACGAACTTTGTACTGACTTCCTTGCTTTGACCAAAATTTGACCATTCATATCTTGAGAAGAGAGGCTCTATTTTTTAAGATTCAAGGTGTTTTTTGGTTGATGTCAACAAGAGCTTCGATTTGAGATCAGTTTTACTAGATTTGGAAACGGTCAAAGTTTTAGCTACGAACACTATACTGACTTCGTTGCTTTGGCTAAATGTTGACTGTCCGTATCTTGTGAAGAGAAGGTCCATTTTTAAAGATTCAAGATGTTTTTTTGGTTTATCTCGAGAAGATCTTTGATTGAGACCACTTTCACCTTATTTGAAAATGGTCAAATTTTTTGATACGAACACTGTACTGACTTCCTTGCTTTGACCAAACTTTAACCATCTGTATCTTGAGAAGAGAGGCTCTATTTATCAAGATTTAAGGTGTTTTGTGGTTCATCTCAATGAGCTCTTTCTTCATATTTGGAAAATGTCAAATTTTTAGCTACGAACACTGTATTGACTTCCTTTCTTTGACCAAACTTTGACCGTCCATATCTTGAGAAGAGAGGTTCCATTTTTAAAGATTCCAAGTATTTTTTGGTTCATCTCGATGAGATCTTTGATTTGAGACAACTTTCACCAGATTTGGAAATTGATAATTTTTTAGCTACAAAAACTGTACTGACTCCTTGGTTTGACCAAACTTTGACTATTCGTATCTTGTGAAGAGAGACTCCATTTTTCATGATTGAAGGTATTTTTTGGTTCATCTTGATGAGATCTTTGTTTTGAGACCACTTTCACCAGATTTGGAAATGGTCAAATTTTTAGCTACGAACACTATACTCACTTCCTGGCTTTGACCAACCTTTGACCGTCTGTATCTTGAGAAGAGAGGCTCCATTTTTCAAGATTTGAGGTGTTTTTTGGTTCATCTCTACGAGATCTTTGATTTGAGATCTCTTTCACAAGATTTGGTAACAGTCAAATTTTTAGCAGCAAACACTGTATTGACTTCCTTGCTTTTGATCAAACTTTGACCTTCCGTATCTTGAGAAGAGAGGCTCTTTTTTTCAAGATTCAAGGTGTCTTTTAGTTCATCTCGATGAGATATTCGATTTGAGACCACTTTCACTAGATTTAGAAGTGGTTAAATTTTTAGCTAGGAACACTATATTGACTTCCTTTCTTTGACCAAAATTTGACTATCCGTATTTTGAGAAGAGAGGCTCAGTTTTTCAAGATTCAAGATGTTTTTTGGTTCATCTCGTTGAGATCTTCAGATTGAGACCATTTTCAATAGATTTGGAAATGTTCAAATTTTTAGCTACGATCACTATATTGACTTCCTTGCTTTGACCAAACTTTGACCATCTCTATCCTGAGAAGAGAGGCTCCATTTTTCAAGATTCAAGGTGCTTTTTGCTTCATGTTGATGAGATCTTTGATTTGGGATCACTTTGACCAGATTTGGAAATGACCAAATTTTTATCTATGAACACTATATTGACTTCCTTGCTTTGAACAAACTTTGACCATACCTATCTTGAGAAGATAAGCTCCATTTTTTAAGATTTAAGGTATTTCTTGATTTATCTCGATGAGATCTTTGATTTGAGACCACTTTAACTAGATTTGAAAATAGTCAAATTATGAGCTACGAACACTATACTGACTTTCTTGCTTTGACCAAATTTTAACCAAACTTTGATCATCCGTATCTTGAGAAGAGAGGCTTCATTTTTTAAGATTCAAGGTGTTTTTTGGTTTATCTCGATGAGATCTTCAATTTGAGACCACTTTCACCAGATTTGGAAAAGGTCAAATTTTTATCTAGGAACACTATATTGACTTCCTTTCTTTGACCAAACTTTGACAGTCGGTATCTTGAGAAGAGAGGCTCCATTTTTCAAGATTCAAGGTGTTTTTTGGTTCATCTCGATGAGATCTTCAATTTGAGACCACTTTCACTAGATTTGGAAATGATCAAATTTTTAGCTACAAACACTATACTAACTTCCTTGCTTTGACCAAACATTGACCATTCGAATCTTGAAAAGAGATGCTCCATTTTTCAAGATTCAAGGTGTTTTTAGGTTTATCTCGATGAGATCTTTGATTTGAGACCACTTTCACTAGATATGGAAATGGTCAAATTTTTAGCTACAAAAACTCTATTGACTTCTTTACTTTGACAAAATTTTGACCAAACTTTGACCTTCTGTATCTTTAGAAGAGAGGCTCCGTTTTTGAAGATTCAAGGTGTTTTTTGGTTTATCTCGATGGGATCTTTGATTTGAGACCACTTTCACTAGATTAGGAGATGATCAAATTTTTAGTTACGAACACTGTACTGACTTCCTTGCTTTGACCAAAATTTGACCATCTGTATCTTTAGAAGAAAGGCTCCATTTTTCAAGATTCAAGGTATTTTTTGGTTCATCTCGATGAGATCTTTGATTTGAGACCACTTTCACCAGATTTTGAAAAGGTCAAATTTTTAGTCATGAACATTGTAATAATTTCCTTACTTTGACCAAACTTTGACTATCCGTATCTTGAGAGGAGAGGCTATGTTTTTAAAGATTTAAGGTGTTTTTTGGTTCATCTCGATGAGATCTTTGAGTTGAGACCACTTTCAAAAGATTTGAAAATGGTCAAATTTTTAGCTATGAACACTGTATTAATTCTTTGCTTTGACCAAACTTTGACCGTCTTTATCTTGAGAAGAGAAGCTCCATTTTTTAAGATTCAAGATATTTTTGGTTCATCTCGACAAGATCTTCGATTTGAGACCACTTTCATCAGATTTGAAAAAGGTTAAATTTTTATTTCCAAACTTGTACTGACTTCCTTTCTTTAACCAAACTTTGACCGTCTTTATCTTGAGAAGAGAGGCTCCATTTTTTAAGAATGAATGTGTTTTTTAGTTCATCTTGACGAGATCTTCAAATTGAGACCACTTTCGCCAGATTTGGAAACGGTCAAATTTTTAGCTACGAATACTATACTGACTTCCTTGCTTTGACCAAACTTTGACCGTATGTATCTTGAGAAGAGGCTCCATTTTTTAAAATTCAAGGTGCTTTTTGGTTCATCTCGACAAGATCTTCGATTTGCGACCACTTTAACCAAATTTAGAAAGGGTCAAATTTTTAGCTACAAACACTAGACTTACTTCCTTTCTTTGACCAAACTTTGACCATTTGTATTTGGAAAAGAGAGGCTCCATTATTTAAGATTCAAGTTGCTTTTTGGTTGATTTCGATGAGATCTTTGATTTGAGACCACTTTCACCAGATTTTCAAGTGGTCAAATTTTTAGTTACGAACACTATACTAACCTCCTTACTTTGACCAAAATTTAATCATTCGTATCTTAAGAAGAGAGGCTCCCTTTTTCAAGATTCAAGGTGCTTCTTCATTCATCTCGACAAGATCTTTGATTTGAGACCATTTTTGCAAAATTTGGAAATGGTCAAATTTTTAGCTACGAACATTATACTGACTTCCTTGCTTTCACCAAACTTTGACCGCCCGTATCTTGAGAAGAGAGGCTCCATTTTTCAAGATTTAAGGTGCTTTTTAGTTCATGTCGATGAGATCTTTGATTTGAGACCACTTCCACCAGATTTGGAAATAGTCAAATTTTTAGCTACGAACACTGTACTGACTTCCTTGCTTTAACCAAACTTTGACCATCTGTATCTTGAGAAGAGAGGCTTTGTTTTTCAAGATTTAAGGGGTTTTTTGGTCAATCTCGATGTGATCTTCGATTTGAGATCACTTTCACCAAATTTAGAAATGGTCAAATTTTTACCTACGAACATTGTACTAACTTCCTTGCTTTGACTAAAATTTGACCGTTCCTATCTTGAGAAGAGAGGCTCTGTTATTCAAGATTCAAGGTGCTTTTTGATTCATCTCGACGAGATCTTCGATTTGAGATCACTTTCACCACATTTGGAAAGGGTCAAATTTTTAGCTACGAATACTGTACTGACTTTGTTGCTTTCACCAAACTTTGACCATCCGTATGTTGAGAATAGAGGTTCCATTTTTAAAGATTCAAGGTGTTTTTTGGTTTATCTCGACGAGATCTTTGATTTGAGACCACTTTCAGCAGATTTGAAAATGGTGGAATTTTTAGCTACGAATATTTTACTAACTTCTTTACTTTGACCAAACTTTGACCATCTGTATCTTGAGAAGAGAGGCTCTATTTTTCAAGATTCAAGGTGTTTTTTGGTTCATCTTGACAAGATCTTCGATTTGAGACCACTTTCAATTTTCAATTTGAGACCACTTTCACTAGATTTGAAAATGGTCAAATTTTTAGTTACGAACATTGTACTAACTTCTTTGCTTTGCCCAAACTTTGACCGTTCCTATCTTGAGAAGAGAGGCTCCCTTTTTGAAGATTCAAGTTTCTTTTTAGTTCATCTTGATAAGATCTTTGATTTGGGACCACTTTCACCGAATTTAGAAATGGTCAAATTTTTAGCTACGAACGCTGTACGGACTTCCCTACTTTGACCAAACTTTGACTGTTCGTATCTTGAGAAGAGAGGCTCAATTTTTTCAGATTCAATGTGATTTTTGGTTCATCTCGACGAGATCTTTGATTGGAGACCACTTCCACCAGATTTGAAAATAGTCAAATTTTTAGCTACGAACACTATACTAACTTCCTTGCTTTGATCAAAGTTTGACCATCGGTATCTTGAGAAGAGTTGCTTTGTTTTTCAATATTTAAGGTATTTTTTGGTTCATCTCGACATGATCTTCCATTTGAGACCACTTTCACCAGATTTGGAAATGGTCAAATTTTTAGCTACGAACAGTGTACTGACTTCCTTCATTTGCCTAAACTTTGACCATCTGTATCTAGAGAAGAGAGGTTTCATTTTTCAAGATTCAATGTATTTTTTGGTTCATTTTGATGAAATTTTTGATTTGAGACCACTTTCACCATATTTGGAAATGGTCAAATTTTTATCTACGAACACTATACTGACTTCCTTTGTTTGACCAAACTTTAACCATTTGTATCTTGAGAAGAGAGGCTCCATTTTTTAAGATTCAAGGTGTTTTTGGGTTCATCTCAATGAGATGCTTGATTTGAGACCACTTTCACCAAATTTGGAAATGGTCAAATTTTTTAGCTACGAACACTATACTGACTTCCTTGCTTTTACCAAACTTTGACCATCTGTATCTTGAGAATAGAGGCTCCATTTTTAAGGATTCAAGGTGTTTTTTGGTTCATCTCAACGAGATCTTCGATTTGATACTACTTTCACCTAATTTGGAAATGATCAAATTTTTAGCTATGAACACTGTATTGACTTGCTCGTTTTGAACAAACTTTGACCATGCATATCTTGATAAGAGAGGCTCTGTGTTTCAAGATTCAAGGTGTTTTTTGGTTTATCTCGACTAGGTATTCAATTTGAGACCACTTTCACTAGATTTGGAAACGGTCAAATTTTTAGCTCCGAACATTGTACTGACTTCCATTCTTTGACCAAACTTTGACTATCTGTATCTTGAGAAGAGATGCTCCATTTTTTAAGATTCAAGGTGTTTTTTGGTTGATCTTGATGAGATCTTCAATTTGAGACCACTTTCACCAAATTTAGAAATAGTTAGATTTTTAGCTACAAACACTATACTGACTTGCTCTCTTTGACCAAACTATGACTGTCTTTATCTTGAGAAGAGAGGCTCCGCGTTTTCAAGATTCAAGGTGTTTTTTGGTTCATCTTGATGAGATCTTTGATTTGAGTCCACTTTAACCAAATTTGGAAATGTTAAAATTTTTTGCTATGAAAAGTGTACTGAATTCTTTGGTTTGACTAAACTTTGACCGTATGTATCTTGAGAAGAGAGGCTTCATTTTTTAAGATTCAAGGTGTTTTTGGTTCATGTCAACGAGATCTTTGATTTGAGATCACTTTCAATAGATTTAGAAGCGGTCAAGTTTCTAGCTACAAAAATTGTACTGACTTCCTTGCTTTGACCAAACTTTGACTATCCGTATCTTGAGAAGAGAGGCTTCGTTGTTCAAGATTCAATGTAGTTTTTTAGTTCATCTTGATGAGATCTTTGATTTGAGAACACTTTCACTAGATTTGAAAATGGTCAAATTTTCAGCTATGAACAGTGTACTAACTTTCTTTCTTTGACCAAACTTTGACATTATCTATCTTGAGAAGAGAGGCTCCATTTTTCAAGATTCAAGGTGTTTTTTGGTTCATCTTGACGAGATCTTTCATTTGAGACCACTTTCACTAGATTTGGAAACTATCAAATTTTTAGCTACAAGAATTTTATTGACTTCCTTGCTTTGACCAAACTTTGACCATCTGTATCTTGAGAGGAGAGGCTCTATTTTTCAAGATTCATGGTGTTTTTTGGTTCTTATCGATGAGATCTTTGATTTGAGACTAGTTTCACTAGATTTGGAAGGTGAAGTTTTTAGCTAAAAATATTGTATTGACTTCCTTGCTTTGACAAAATTTTAAGCATCTGTATGTTGAGAAGAGAGGCTCCATTTTTTAAGATTCAAGGTGTTTTTTGGTTCATCTTGATGTGATCTTTTATTTGAGACCACTTTCACTAGATTTGGAAATAGTCAAATTTTTAGCTATGAACACTTTACTGACTTCCTTACTTTGACCAAAGTTTTACAATCTGTATCTTGAGAAGAGAGGCTTTAATTTTCAAGATTATAGGTGTTTTTTGGTTCATCTCGACAAGATCGTCAATTTGAGACCACTTTCACTAGATTTAGAAATGGTCAAATTTTTAGCTAGGAATACTGTACTAACTTGCTTACTTTGACCAAACTTTGGCTCTATTTTTAAAGATTCAAGATGGTTTGTGGTTCATATCGATGAGATCTTGTTAGCATGTGATGTTTTAAGAGCATTATGGATCACTTAAGGGTTGTCATTTATGATAACACTTATGTTGCAGTGATCGCATGAAGTGAGAATAAGTATGGAAGACACAGGCATGAAAATGACCAAGTACAAAATTAGAATTACAGTATTCTACAGTACAATTTTGGTTAGCAAAGATAATATATGATGTATTATGGCTTGTGAACTTAGAGGAAGACATGTTTGGATATGTAGGACCTTTAGTTAAGGTCAAACGTATTTTGGTGTTGATATTAGTAAGATATTGTGATATGAAGATATGTGAAGATAGTGAAACAGTGTAACAGGGTATATGAATAGTCACAATAATTGAGGAAAGGTTAGATAGAATGGTAACCTGCTAAGTTAGATGAAAGTTGTATATTGCTGACACATTGGTAATATAAGATTGTCAACTCAGTATTTAACATTTGTATATATAATTATTATGTTTTGTATTATATTAGAGAGCCGACTAGATAGCAAAATTGATATAAGTATAAAGTTTTTTCTGGAAGTGATAAGTGTGAAAGGAATGGATATGTGATGGATGAGAATTTGGGATATTAGTAGAAGTAGATAGAAGATGCAAGATCAAAGATTGAAAGAGCTATCACTATAACTATCAAAGCATAGCAGATGCTTGTGTAGTTTACTTATTGAAGAACACTTTTGTAAACAGAATTGTGATTGTAAGAGCCATAATCTCACCATGCCTTTAAGAGAGATTTTGTATACCCCTAACAGGGTTTCCTATTCCTCTAACAAGGAAATGTACTATGTAATACTCAGCTCCTAACAGGGCTAGATCTCCTAACAGGGATTCAATATTTTACTATATAGTTGTGGGTACCATACCCACTAGGGTTTTCCATTGGCCATGGTTTCCTCAAAAACAAATAATGGTGTTATGAGCTATGTGTTATGTATTTATGTTCTTTTCATTTCAGCATTGATATGGTTTATTTGCAATTGGTTGAAGTTTAATTTAAAGTGTTGTAATATTGATTTAACCCCCCTCATAGTATTACTTAATCCTAACAATTGGTATTAGGATATTGGCCCATAGAGAGAAAGCCTAACAGCTTAAGGGAGATAAGAATGGATTCAAAAAGTTTGCAAGAGAACTTTGAAGCAACACTTGATGACTTGGACAGGGAAAAGACTGAGAATGGTGAATTGAAATTCAAATTAAGAAGAGAAAAAGGTTTCATTAAGAAACTAAAGGATCAACTTGAATTTTCAAGAAGTCATAGACAATACCTTATGGATAAGATCAAAGAGGTTTCAGACAATGATATTGTAAGATATAAAATATATATTTTTTGGGATATATATTTTTATATCTATGAATTGTGTGTATGTGATGGAAAATGTTGTGGACATATAAAACTAATAAAACATAAACACTTATCTTGAAAGGTAGCAGATCTAGAAAATTGTATTTTCTGGTGTCTGTACTGAATTTCGGGAGGTTCTGCATTGGATATGGAACAAAAACACAAAGACAGAGAAAACCCATAAATCTTTTGCTTTTCTAAGAAAGATCAACTGTGACCCAGATAAAGGTTGACCTTGACCCCTTTATGTCAACCTTGAGTTGCGTTGCTCCAATAGAAATTTTGTTCACAAATCCTGAAATTTTGTTGAAAAGGGTATTCAAATCTGCTTTGTAATTCACTGTTTCACACATGTTCTTGCAAGGAAAAGGGTTTTTTTGTTTGGATGAGGGGTTTGCCTTGGGAAAAACCTAATTTTGGAATTAACCTTGAAATAGAATTGAAATGGAGAATGCTAGCAAGTAGTAGAAGTAGATTTAACAACAAAGCTATGATATTCAATAGATATGCAATTGTATTTGAAATGTAAACAAGTATATTAATATGAAAGCTTGGAATCAAAACTAATAACCATAAATGTAAATCAAAACCTTCATGATTGTATTCTTGGAATCCACCTTGAAGGAAGGATGAATGAATCTTACAAAGGATCTTGAAGGAAAATCACACCACCATGATGGATAGATCTAAGTTTTGAATGATGAATCTTGAATGCTTGAACCAAATCCCTTCAAAGGCTTGAATGCTTGAATCCTTGATCTTCAATGGAGAACTTGAATTATTGAATGCTTGATAATGCTTGAGAGATTGCTTAACTTCTTGATGATAGTTAATAATCATGTTATTGCTTGATGATTGATGGATTTGATCGATTGAAATGAGAGGAGAAGGATTCCTTACATACTAGTCTAGGGCACAAACTTCTAGAGAGGCTGACATAGGAGAAATAAATTCCCATTAAGCCTATACCCTTGGAAGTGGACCTAAATTAAAAATCATTTAAGAGTTTACCATTTTGAAGCTTGAAACAACTGACTCGAAAGCTGGAAATAAATATTTATGAAACCCGACATCTGGAAAACCTCCAAAATTTGAAATTTGAAATTTGAAAAGGTCGACCTTGACCCTGATGTTAAGAACCTCAAATTCACAAAGCCAAGTGCCATAAATAGGCTAGAAATAAGTGGAAAGTAGGGAAAAATGGGGGGAAAAGCCAAATCTGAGTCAAAGACCTATTCAAGGAATTTAACATGACCCCAAACCACTTACTCAAAGGGCTAAACTAGTCCTAAACGAAGTGATTCCATTTTCTGATGATACATTTAGCCCCCACTTTAGCAAGAGTATGAACTTGATGCAAACTCTTGGTAAAAAGATTCCAGTGGATTTGCAACAAGATAGAACAAAACTCAATTAAGGACATGAGCCCCCAAGATAAGGATTCTAACTCAACATACACACATGAGGGTGACAAAACAAAGAAAATAAAGACAAAGCTAAAAGACACCAAAAATAGGGGTTAGTACAAAATCAAACCCAAATCAACTAGCAAAGGAAACCTTGCTAAGAAATGCTTCCTATACTAATGTCATATTTGGAAAGCTATCATAAAAGCATAAATGATTACATAAGAAAGAAAAGAGAAACACTATAAATAACATAGCTTCATGATTTAATCCTACTAGCATGAAAATGAAAAGAGAGAAAAGAGAGAGAGTGATTACCTCTCTTAATAAGATGCCCACCTTACCGTGAATCACCAGGGAGGGAGAGCCCAACAGGTAGCCAAACTTGATAGTTCACCCAAAAACTATGCTTTGGAGTTGTAATGCATCTTCTAATGGCTTTTAGAATACCTATAGATCCACATTCTTGTATCACTATGGAATATAAAATGTGTGTCTCTTTAGGATTTAGCAACTTGTGTGTGTTACCTTTCGAGGATTTAGCATATTTTAAATTGAAAATGTGTGCCTTTTTAGGATTTAGCAACTTATGTGCATTACCTTTTGAGGATTTAGCATATTTAAAATTGAAAATTTGTGTCTCTTCAGGATTTAGCAACTTATGTGCTTTAAATTCTAAGGATTTAGGAGGAGCCAGTGTAGTGTATACCGAGCGATAGTATTAACCGAGCTTGTGTAATTAAGAGAGAAAGTACATGAGAAGCAAGTCAAATTGGAATATGTTACATCAAAGGAGAGACTTGCTGATATTTTTACCAAGCCTCTACTGAAGGACACTTTTGAATACTTGAGGACTAGACTTGGGGTTCGTCCCTTGTCTACCTATCACTAATGTGATCTGGAGGTTGCATTAGCCTAATCTTATCAGAAGATCATTCATGTTGATACAACAAATCTCACAATTTGGATTATGTCTAAGGTTGTGAAGGATTTGAGTAACTAGAACAAAGAATTGACATATTAGTTTACTGAGATACATTGTCTGCATCGAACAATAGAGAGTCACTTGGCTATTGCAGAGCTGTATGTTTTATGTTTTTCTTTGGCATTGTTGTCAAAGGGAGAGATAAACAATATGATAAACAAAGATATCAATGGAAAATCTATCTAAGGGAGAGATAATTTGAGAAAGTCAGGGAGATTTTTGAAGATTTTTTGTTGAGAACAGAAGGAATTTGAGAGATGAAAAGATCAAATCCACAGAGGAAAGTTTGCACCTGTAATGATGTCATGTAACGTAGTGATTAAACATATTAAATATCAAGCTAGGGAGAGCTTACCGAGATACAACATTTACTTACATAGTTGTAGAATACATGTTTGGTATGTGTATGGCATATTTCATATTGCTTGTGTTGCCATCAATGCCAAAGGGAGAGATTGATGAACTAAAACTGATTGAATACCTAAATGACTTGAAGATCAATGATTAGAGATCACCGAGTACTGTAATGATATGTAAGATAATTAAATCAGTCATTTTGTTGTCATTGATGTCAACTAGTTTTGATAGTACTTATCATATTAGTTGCAAACATCTAAACATCTGTAAAGAGGAGAGAAAAGATGAAGAACTAAGATATCTACATGGAGAAAGACGGATATGACAGATGAGGATAAGTAATAATTTGGGTAACATATTGATGAGTCTATGACTTCATATGGTTGACTTGATTATGTTGCATTAATCTATTATGAAGATGGAAGCAAAAGTTTACAAAGCAGTGTGGTCGATAAATGAAGCACTTTAGTATACACCAAGGTAGTGTAGTGTATACCGAGCGATAATATTAATCAAGCTTGTGTTCACCGACGTATTTCTTTGTTAACCGAGTATGTATGAAAGTATTAAATGCTTAAGTTTAGCTAATAGAAATTGATGAGCTAGAAAGTGTTATGATTTTGAGATTGAGGATAAAGTTTGTTATGAGATCCATGGTTGACAAAATTCAAAGAAGATCTAAAGGATGGAATTGAAATGTGTTACTGACACAACTACCGAGGAAAGTTTAAGAGGCAAAATCTATAAAGGAGATTAAGCGGCAAAATTTGATGGTTATGAAAATAGTTTATCTATCTATATAAGAGATATGAGTTTCTTTAGTGAAACATGCGAAAAAAAAGAAGACTATAGATATTTCACGTGAATACAGTTTCATGCATGCCTGATCAGACTAGTTGAAGAAGAACCGAACTGTAGAATAGTACCGAGTGTCAAAGCGCTATTACCGAGTAAAATTAAGTTGAGGAAGTGAATTGATATATTGATCAAAGGATTTTTATGGGCTTAGAATAGATCTGAACATCTACAATTTGAGTTGTATTGTAATTAGATCAACTACTATTTCAGTTTAACCATTGATATAGAAAAATCTCTTAACCGAGTGGACTTAACCATCTTATGTTATGCCCCATGTCATTCAATGAATGTACAATGTTATCCTATCGATCCCATAGTCAATGCTGGTTGAATGATAAATGTTAGTCTTAAATCCTCTAACAAGATCACACCTAATAGTGTGTTTTGTAACCTTTAATAGGGTTGGCTCTTCACCGAGCTCACTTCAGAAGAGTGAAAATTATTTTGGGTTACTGGTCCCAAGTGGTTTTTCCCTTAACAGGGTTTCCATGTTAAATCTTTGTGTTATGTGTTTCTGTGATGATTGATTTGTTGTCATACTTTACATATTGCATATTTGATTTGGTCAATAATCACTATGAGTTAATTAACTGGTAATTGGTAAAGGCACAGACAGTTTAGTATTTTATGTTACCGAGTTACAGAATTTGTTGAAATTGTTTGAAGTGTTACATCTTTGTAATTGGGACTATAGGATAACTGATCTAACTGATTCACCCCCCCTCTTAGTTATTCTAACATGTAAAACTATAGCATAAGGGAGACCCTACATATGCCCCCCTGCTTATCATGGCTACATACTAGACAAGATAAGGAAGAGAAAGAGGATACCTACTTCACAAAGTAAGGAGATATCCTGTTAACAAAAATGTACACCATATTCTTAGTGAAGAGTATTGACCCTTACATCAAAGAACGTAGATAATCATAAAAAAGGATATGTCACTTATGAAAAAAAGGATCCTCAAAGAGAAAGAGATCAAATAAAAAATACCCCCACCATAGAGGAGTGCTTTAGATAAAATATCATCTTTCAAAGAAAAACCAAAGAGGGACCAAAGATTCAATCATCAAGCCCCTTGTGATCAAGAGGAAGAGGAATCTTGGAATGAAGGAATCAAACTCTAACCCCACCACAAGGGAAAGAATTTATAAAGAACATAATTTGAAAAATAAAGAAGAGGTGATGACCTAGGACAAAAAATCTCACATAAAAGGATATCCATAGCCAAAACATCAGTCAGTTATAATGAAATAATGTTACAGAATAAACAAATGCCACTAAGCTAAGGGAAGAAGATCCCTAGACAAAGAGAAAGAAGGAAGACCTTGCCCCCCCCGGGATGAAAGCAAGGGATATCTTCGAAAAAAAAATGTCTTTAGAAAAGATATCATGAATAATAAAAGAGAACTATGGATGATTATGAGCATAATACAAAACCATAGGGATAGAATATAGAAAGGATAACCAATTAATCTCAAAACAAAATACATGCTAAGACCATAATGGATCCTATAGAACTAGAAGAAATGCCTCTTGCCCCCCAGTCAAGAGATAAGATGAGAAAAGATCTATATTATAGAAGAGTGAGGGGAATTCCCCATATCGAATTATGAAGGAATTGTTAAACCTCAACGAGAGTGAGATATAATTCCTAAATAAGCTCTTTCTCTAACATACAACTTGAAATGCACACAATCAGCAAGTAAATGTGTATTACTATAGTGAAAAGGACATTTTTACTTGGAGAGAGAATCTTTCAGCATAGGTTTAAATATTTCTTTCCTAGAATTCATTAATTGAACATACACCTCCTTAGCCACATCTTGAGGAGTATCGGGGTAATCTAAGGAAGGGGTTGGAAGAAGAACATGAAGATGTGGGTGATGATCAAAATCAACCACCTTAAATTGAGATAGCGAAAAGCCAAGACCATGCATATCTTGTTTAGGAGATAGATGAATTAGATATTTAATACCGTGTTCATTAACACCAAGCCCTAAACCCTTATAACCTTGTTTAGCCATCATATTGTATCATGTAGTGTATATATCTTGTAAAGCTTCTGCATGAGGTGATTATTTATAGTGATCATGAGAAAAGGTTGTGTAAGGTGGAATAATAGATTTAGAAGAAGTCTCTTTTGTCTTCCCTTTAATATCATCATGGATCAGATAAGAAGGGGAAGGTAAATTTGAGAATTCTTGCACATCTGCATCATGAACTATAGTTTGAGCCTCATCATAAGTGTGAGAAGAACTAGGAATAGTAGATGGAGAAATGAGAATGGGAATATTAGGAATAATACGATTAGGAAGGATAGGATTAGGATTAGAAAGGTTAGGAAATGATGTATCATCTACCGAATTCTTCACATAATCCAAAAGAGTAATAAGTCCGCCACACAAATCCTTAATGAAAGTTTTGAAAGTAGGAAGGCTAGCATTAGTCAATCTCACAATAGCATAAGTGAAACATGAAGAGTGAAAAACATAATGAAATGGATGATACTCTCATAAACATCATAAGTACTATAAAGAGATGCTAAGAGGAGAATAATAAGGAAAATAGCCACACACCAAAGCATCTTAAAAATATTCATAGTAAATGAAATGAAAGAA
This sequence comes from Chamaecyparis obtusa, assembly GCA_027943335.1. Classification (NCBI taxonomy): domain Eukaryota; kingdom Viridiplantae; phylum Streptophyta; class Pinopsida; order Cupressales; family Cupressaceae; genus Chamaecyparis; species Chamaecyparis obtusa. The sequence continues at coordinate 1,809,399 of BSBK01003182.1, forward strand.
ATATTTTTGTATTTTGTAGAGTATATTGATTTTTTTTTGTTTTTGAAATTTAAAATGCAAGAGCATAAAAGAAAACTAATCTAAGCTTATATTAAGGAAAGGAGGAAAAGAATCCAACACCAAAAATAAATATTTGTCTATCATGGGCTCACCAAAATGTAAGATATAAAAATATATATTTTGGGATATATATTTTTATATGTATGAATTGTGTGTATGTGATGGAAAATGTTGTGGACATATAAAACTAATAAAACATAAAAACTTATCTTGAAAGGTATCAAATTTGGAAAATGTTGTTTTTTGGTGTCTGTACTAAATTTCAGGAGGTTCTGCAACCAAATTTGGTACAAAAACACAGAGACGGAGAAAACCCAGAAATCTTTTTCTTTTCTGAGAAAGGTCAACCTTGACCTATGGTTATAAAGAAGAATATTGGTGATAGTGGTAAAATTATTAATGAGTACATGGATGAGTTTAAGAATCATTTCAAGAAACCAACAGATGAAGATGATGTGAAGATATGAAAGGTAAAAGATTTAAATAAAGCATTGGTTTAGGGAGAGACAGTAGATGCTACTATGTCTTTGCATGATGTTGACTCTACTACATCAACCTAGAAGGCCGCATGGCCTTAGGGGGAGCATTGGATGTAGACAAAACAATATATCCAAACCCTAATTATGTGGAATGAGCTCATGCGAGCTTAAATATGGTCTGTACAGACAATATGGAGTTTATGTTTGTGATTGCAGGACTCGAATATTCATATCCTATGATCATGAAGACTTATGTCTGACTAGACAATGTGTGAAGTTGAGCTACTTGTGATTAATGCATTCACTCACCTTACGATGGATAAAACACCTTGAAATATATCATTTCTACATTTTTTGAATAGAAAAAACCAAGGAGAGAAGAGTTAAGAAGCACTTCAGCCATGCAACAACCAAATTACGTGATCAATTTAAGAAGTACAAGAATTTGGCATATTAAAGGTATTTAGATTATTTACTTTACTAGAAGCTATGGATGCACCTGTCATATTTGATGTTGTTGATAGACCAAGGTATAAGTTTAAGAGGCACCCATTTAAGTCTTGTGAGGATGATCCGAAAGGAGCATTTTTGCAAACCCTATACGACATGTTACATGTTGAATATATTAGGGCTTACATTAAATATAAGTATGAGACCATAGCAGATGCTAAGATCTAAAGAGAAATAGATGAAATGATAGAGTCATATGGAAAAATGAAAGAAGGATTCAAATATCTAGAAGACCAATCTATTATTAAGCTAACCCTCCTAAATGAGTTCTATGACACTGAATGGTTCAAGATCATTCTAAGCAGAATCCATGATCAATTCATTTGGATAGGAGAGAAACTTGCAAAGATATGCAGCCAAATAATTCATGAGATAAATGGATTGCACAATACTCGAGCCTTCCTAGTAGCAGAGAGAAACCATCATAAAATAGGTTGAGACCTTAACACACTCTAAATGGGATAAGAGAGCGATGACTATGAATGACATCTTTCATCAAGATGTGAGATTGGTAGCAATGCTACTAGGATACAAGTTATTCTATAGCAGTAGACCTAATTCTATGTTAGTATGGGTAATTATGATGGCCTATAGAATGGTAAAGGAAAACACTAGATATAATTTATGCAAGATCCTAGTACAATAGTTCTTGGAGAATGTAAGTATTATCAAGGACAAGACAAAAGATTTCAAGTTTCATTCACTCTTGATACACATGTACATTCACATTGTACACAAATTTCCTAGAATACACCCTAGAGCATGGAAAGACAATATACCTACTAGCATATAGTTATCAGAGAGCTTTAGGAGATAGAATAAAGATTGGGTGGATGGAGAATTATTTGCAATGATTAATATCCTTCAAAGGAAAATGAAAGAGAGATACAGGATACCCAAGGAGCTAGTTGAGAAATATAAAGACACAATCTATTTCATAGTTGAAACTAACTGTGTGTGCTTTGAAGTAGTAGATCCAAGAAAGAAATGGTGCTATCCTATGGGGTACGAGGTTAGTTTTGAAGTTCTTACAATACAAATTAAACATGTACTAGTAGTTGAGTTAGACACATTTGAAGAGAGATGGGGTACTTACTTGGAAAAGTTGAAAAAAGTTAGAGAAGAACATGATAAAGGGATAAGAAAGAGGAAGATTGAGAAAATGGTTGATGACATTACTGTGAAGGAAGGAATTACTAAGGAACAACTAAAGAAGTAATGACAAAGATGATAGAAGGATATTATAGTTTGGCAATTGAGGCACCTCCTCCTGAAGCAGAAAAGATAGTAAGTCCTACTCCGGATATAATTGATTTGTCAATTACACATCAGAAGATAGCACAAGTAAAGATACCTATGAGCATACCTAGGAGATCTATAAAATCTAACAAACCAAGCAGTCTAAAGAAACAAAAAGTAGAAGTAGAAACAAAGAAGAAAGAGGATAAAGTGACTAAGAAGAAAGAGGAAAAAGAAGAACAGAAGAAGCCACAAAATCTATGGAAGCCAAATATTAAGATGTTACAGAAGAGGATAATAAGAGATGGAAACTTGAAGACATAAAATATATACTATGAAAGGTATGATTCTGACAATCAAGTAGTGATTGAAGGTATAGTAATTGAGCATTTTCTAGTTTATAAGAAAAACTTATTAGAAATTGAGGCCAACATTCCTAAAGACTTGTATAGCAAGTTGGAAATAAGGAAACAATTAGCACATTCAAAGGATGAGACCATAATAAATAAGGCTATTGAGGATATGTTGTTTGTATTATCTATACAAGAAAGGGAAAGAATCATTAAAGAGTTGAAACCTTTACTGAGAATAAAGGTTAGATTTGTGAAGATAATGGAAAGGAAATATGATGAGGTTATAGAAGACACACAAAAGGCATTGGACCAAATTTTTATGTGAGACATGCCTGAGAAGATCTCACCTCCCAAGGTTACCAAGCATACACCTTTAGGAATGGGAGAAAGCTCTAAGACAGCTGGAGGATAGTGAGAAAGAAAGCGAAGTTGACAAACAACCAGACTTCTTTGTTTCTAGCGTGCCTATATCACTAGACATTTCACTTGATGTAAATGATCCATTTGAAGAAAATTTGGACAATGCAATGACAATAGAAGAGGAAGGACAGAAAGAGGAAGAATACATAGAGGAAAGAAGGAAGAAGAGCCAGGAGTAGAAAAAGAAAAAGAGGAAAGAATTGAGCTTAAACAAGAACCAAATACCTCTGCCACCCTATTGTTGGAAAGTATGGCCAAACTGGTAAGCACTAATGTGGAAAGTATGGATGAGGATGAACTCATGAGGTTATCCTTCATGGAATTCACTAAGGAAAAGGAAAGGTAAAAAAAAAGGGGGATAAGAAGGTAAAGGCGATTGCTAGGGCAGTAGAGACTATGAATAAAATACTGCCTACACCTCTCACATTTCAAGGAAAGGATGACGCAAAGAACTTGAACTTGGCATTGGACAACTTTGACAGTCACTGTTGAAGATCGCAGAGGATAAGGTTGAGAAGAGATATTTAGAAAATAAGTTGTAGGAAGTCTGCATTTCCATCTCATGGGACTTGGGCATTTTGAAAACAACTACAATCAAAGGTAAAAGCTACATGGCAAAAGGAAGAAAACTCTACAGTTATTGCTTCAATCCCAGTAGAGACATAAAGAATATTGAAAATATCATAGCCAAGGACAGGACTACATTAGACAACATAATGGATAGTTGTGAAACCTCTTCACAAACTATGTTGGAAATGGACAAGAAGACATCCAAAATTTTGGATAAGATAAGTGCTTTGAATACAGAGAAAGGAAGAGTAGTGGAAAGATTTGGTTTGCTCAAGAGTCTAATCACTCCTAAGCTATCAATTCTTGAAGTTCATCTCATAGAGATGGAGAAGATAGAGGGATTGATATCAAAGGGAGAGGAAGAGAAGAGAAAAATGAGAAGAGGAAAAATAAATAAATAAAAGAACAAAAGAGAAAAACGAGGAGGAAAAAGAGAAAGAAAAGAAAAATATAAAAAAGAAAAAAAGAAAAAAAAGAAAGGATATGTATATAGAAGGAATATAGTGTTTTGACACTTAGTCATTTTTTGCTAAGTGTTGCCATTAATGCCAAAGGGAGAGACTTTTGGAAAGTGATGTTTTGAGAGCACTATGGATCACTTAAGGGTTGTCATTTATGGAAACACTTATGTTTAAGTGATAACATGAAGTGAGAATAAGTATGGGAGACATAGTCATGAAAATAACTAAGTACAAAATAAAAATTATAGTATTCTGCAGTACAACTTTGGTCAGCGAAGATAATATATGATGTATTATGGCTTGCAAACTTAGAGGAAGACATGTTTGGATATGTAGGACCTTAAGTTAAGGTTGCATGTGTTTTGGTGTTGATATTAGTAAGATACAGTGATATGAAGGTATGCGTAGACAGTGAAATAGTGTAATAGGGTATATGAACAATCGCGATGATTGAGGAAAGGTTAGACGGAATGGTAACGTGGTAAGTCAAATAAAAGTTGTATATTGCTGAAACATTGGTATTATAAGATCACCTACTCAGTATTTATCATTTTTATAAATAATTATTATGTTTTGTATTGTATTGGAGAGCCGACTGGATGGAAGAATTGATATAAGTATAGAGTGTTTTGTGGAAGCGATAAGTGTAAAAGGAATGGATATGTGATGGATGCCAATTTGGGATATTAGCAGAAGCAAATAGAAAATGTGAGATCAGATATTGATAGAACTATAACTAGAACTATCAAAGCATAGAAGATGCTTGTGTAGTTCACTTATCGAAGAACAATTTTGTAAACAAAATTGTGATTGTAAGAGTTGTAAGCTCAACACACCTTTAATAGGGTTTTTGTATACCCCTAATAGGGTTTCCTATTCCTCTAACAAGGAAATATACTATGTAATACTTGGCTCCTAATAGGGCTAGATCTACTAATAGGGATTCAATATTTTAGTGCATAGTTGTGGGTACCATCCCCACCGGGGTTTTCCCTTGGCTAGGATTTTCTCGAAAACTAATAATGGTATTATGAGTTATGTGTTATGTGTTTATGTTCTTTTCATTTCAGCATTGATATGGTTTATTTGCAATTGGTTGAAGTTTAATTTAAAGTGTTGTAATACTAATTCACCCCCCCCTCTCAGTATTACATAATCCTAACAAATCTTTGATTTGGGACCACTTTAACGAGATTTGGAAATGGTCAAATTTTTAGCTACGAACACTGTACTAACTTCCTTCTTTTGACCAAACTTTGACAGTCTGTATTTTGAGAAGAGAGGCTCCATTTTTCAAGATTCAAGGTGTTTTTTGGTTCATCTCGATGAGATCTTTGATTTGAGACCACTTTCAATAGATTTGGAAACAGTTAAATTTTTAGATACGAACACTGTACCGATTTCCTTTCTTTGACAAAATTTTGACTATCTGTATCTTGAGAAGAGAGGCACCAACTTTCAAGATTCAAGGTGTTTTTTGGTTCATCTCGATGAGATCTTCAATTTGAGACCACTTTCACCAGATTTGGAAACAGTCAAATTTTTAGCTACGAACACTGTACTGACTTCCTTTCTTTAACCAAACTTGGACCATCTGTGTCTTTAGAAGAGAGGTTCCATTTTTCAAGATTCAAAGTTTTTTTGGTTCATCTTGATGAGATCTTCGATTTGAGACCACTTTCACTAGATTTGGAAATTATCAAATTTTTACCTATGAACACTTTACTGACTTCCTTTCTTTGACCAATCTTTGACCATCCGTAGCTTTTGAAGAGAGGCTCAAATTTTCAATATTCAAGGTGTTTTTTGGTTCATCTCGACGAGATCTTTGATTTGAGATCACTTTCACTAGATTTGGAAACGGTTAAATTCTTAGCTACGAACACTATACCGACTTCCTTTCTTTGACCAAACTTTGATCGTCTGTATCTTGAGAAGAGGCTCCATTTTTCAAGATTCAAGGTGTTTTTTGGTTCATCTCGATGAGATCTTTGATTTGGGACCATTTTCACCAAATTTGGAAATGGTCAAATGTTTAGCTGCAAACACTGTACTGACCTCCTTTCTTTGACCAAATTTTGATCATTCATATCTTGAGAAGAGATGCTCCATTTTTCAAGATTCAAAGATTTTTTTGGTTCATCTTAATGAGATCTATGATTTGAGACCACTTTTACTAGATTTGGAAATGGTCAAATTTTTAGCTACAAACACTGTACTAACTTCCTTGCTTTGACCAAAGTTTGACAGTCTGTATGTTGAGAAGAGAGGCTCTATTTTTCAAGATTCAAAGAGTTTTTTGGTTCATCTCGACGAGATCTTTGATTTGAGACCACTTTCACAAAATTTGGAAACAGTCAAATTTTTAGCTACGAACACTATTGTGACTTCCTTGCTTTGACCAAAATTTGATTGTACATATCTTGAGAAGAGAGGCTCCATTTTTCAAGATTCAAGGTGCTTTTGGTTGATCTCAACAAGATCTTTGATTTGAGACCAATTTCACCAGATTTGGAAATAATCAAATTTTTATCTACGAACACTATACTGACTTCTTTGCTTTGACCAAACTTTGACCATTTGTATCTTGAGAAGAGAGGATTTATTTGTCAAGATTAAAGGTGTTTTTTGGTTCATCTCGAGGAGATCTTCAATTTAAGACCATTTTCACCCAATGTGGAAATGGTTAAATTTTTAGCTATGAATAGTGTATTGACTTCCTTGCTTTGAGAAAACTTTGACCATCTCTATCTTGAAAAGATAGGCTCCATTTTTCAAGATTCAAGGTGTTTTTTGGTTCATCTCAACGAGATCTTCGATTTGAGACCAATTTCACCAGATTTGGAAATGGTTAAATTTTTAGCTATGACCACGGTACCGACTTCCTTACTTTGACCAAACTTTGACCTTCTGTATCTTAAGAAAAGAGGCTCCAGTTTTCAAGATTCAAGGTGTTTTTTTTCACCTCGACGAGATCTTCGATTTGAGACCACTTTCTCCAGATTTGGAAATGGTCAAATTTTTAGCTATGGACACTATACTGACTTCCATGCTTTGACCAAACTTTGACCATCAGTATCTTGAGAAGAGAGGCTCTATTTTTCAAGATTCAAGGTGTTTTTTGGTTCATCTCGATGAGATCTTCAATTTGAGATCACTTTCACAAGATTTGGAAATAGTCAAATTTTTAGCTACGAACACTGTGCCGACTACCTTGCTATGAACAAACTTTGACCATTCCTAACTTGAGGAGAGACACTCCATTTTTCAAGATTCAAGGTGTTTTTTGGTTCATCTTGATGAGATCTTCGATTTGAAACCACTTTCTCTAGATTTGGAGAGTGTTACTTTTTTAGCTATGAACACTATACTAACTTCCTTGCTATGACCAAATGTTGACCGTCCGTAACTTGAGAAGAGAGGCTCTATTTTTCAAGATTCAAGGTGTTTTTTGGTTCATCTCAATGAGATCTTTGATTTGAGATAAGTTTCACTAGATTTGGAAATGATCAAATTTTTAGCTACGAACATTGTATTGACTTCCTTGCTTTGACCAAACTTTCACTGTCTGTATCTTGAGAAGAGAGGCTCCATTTTTCAAAATTTAAGGTGTTTTTTGGTTCATCTCGATGAGATCTTCAATTTGAGACCACTTTTACCAGATTTGGAAACGGTCAAATTTTTAGCTATGAACACTATACTGACTTCCTTACTTTGACAAAATTTTGACTGTCCATATCTTGAGAATAGAGGTTCCATTTTTGAAGATTCAAGGTGTTTTTTGGTTCATCTTGACTAGATCTTCAATTTGAGACGACTTTCACTAGATTTGGAAATGGTCAACTTTTTAACTACGAACACTATACTGACTTCCTTGCTTCGACAAAACTTTGACTATTCGTATCTTGAGAAGAGAGGCTCCTTTTTTCAAGATTCAAGGTGTTTTTTGCTTCATCTTGATGAGATCTTTGATTTGAGACCACTTACACCAGATTTAGAAATGGTTAAATTTTTAGCGATGAACACTGTACTAACTTCCTTGCTTTGACCAAACTTTGACCATCTGTATCTTGAGAAGAGATGCTCCATTTTTTAAGATTGAAGGTGTTTTTTGCTTCATCTCAACGAGATCTTTGATTTGAGACCACTTTCACTAGATTTGGAAATAGTCAAATTTTTAGCTACGAACATTGTACTGACTTCCTTTCTTTGACAAAACTTTGACCATCCATTTCTTGAGAAGAGGCACCAGTTTTGAAGATTCAAGGTGTTTTTTGGTTCATCTCGATGAGATGTTCAATTTGAGACCACTTTCACTAGATTTGGAAACGGTCAAATGTTTAGCTACAAACACTAAATTGACTTCCTTTCTTTGACCAAACTTTGATTGTTTGAATCTTGAGAAGAGAGGCTCCATATTTTAAGATTCAAAGTATTTTTTAGTTCATCTTGACGGGATGTTCGATTTGAGACCACTTTCACCAAATTTGGAAACGGTCAAATTTTTAGTCACAAACACTGTACTGACTTCCTTGCTTTGACTGAACTTTGGTCATCCATATGTTGAGAAGAGAGGCTCTATTTTTCAAGATTCAAGGTGTTTTTTGGTTCATCTCGAGGAGATTTTCAGTTTGAGACCACTTTCACCAAATTTTGAAATGGTCAAATTTTTAGCTACGAACACTATACAAACTTCCTTACTTTGACCAAACTTTGACCGTCCTTATCTTTAGAAGAGAGGCTCTATTTTTCAAGATTCATGGTGTTTTTTGGTTCATCTCGATGAGATCTTCGATTTGAGACCAATTTCAATAGATTTGGAAAAGGTCAAATTTTTAGCTACAAACACTGTATTGACTTCCTTGCTTTGACCAAAATTTGACCCCTTGTATCTTTAGAAAAGAGGATCTATTTTTCAAGATTCAAGGTGTTTTTTAGTTCATCTCGACAAGATCTTTGATTTGAGACCACTTTCACTAGATTTGGAAATAGTCAAAGTTTTATCTACGAACACTGTATTGAATTCCTTATTTTGACTAGATTTTGACCATCCATATCTAGAGAAGAGAGTTTCCATGTTTTAAGATTCAAGTTGTTTTTTGGTTCATCTCAAGGAGATCTTCGACATGAGACCACTTTCACCGTATTTTGAAATAGTCAATTTTTTAGCTACGAACACTGTACTGTCTTCCTTGCTATGACCATACTTTAACAGTCTGTATCTTTAGAAGAGAGGCTCCATTTTTTAAGATTCAAGGTATTTTTTGGTTCATCTTGATGAGATCTTTGATTTGAGACCACCTTCATTAGATTTTGAAACAGTCACATTTTTAGCTACGAACATTTTACAGACTTCCTTGCTTTGACCAAACTTTGACAGTCTGTATCTTGAGAAGAGAGGCTCCATTTTTCAAGATTCAAAGTGTTTTTTAGTTCATCTTGACGAGATCTTCGATTTGAGACCACTTTCGCCATATTTGGAAACTATAAATTTTTTAATTACGAACATTGTATTGACTTCCTTTCTTTCACCAAACTTTGACCCTCCATATGTTGAGGAGAGAGGCTCCATTTTGCAAGATTCATGGTGCTTTTTGGTTCATCTCGAGGAGATCTTCAATTTGAGACCACTTTCACCAGATTTGGAAACGATCAAATTTTTAGCTACGAACACTGTACTAACTTCCTTACTTTGACCAAAATTTTACCATGCGTATCTTGAGAAGAGAGGATCCATTTTTCAAGATTCAATGTGTTTTTTGGTTCATCTTGACGAGATCTTCAATTCAAGACCACTTTCACGAGATTTGGAAATGGTCAAATTTTTATCCACAAATATTGTTCTCATTTTCTTGCTTTGACCAAACTTGGACCATCTGTATCTTAACAAGAGAGGCTCCATTTTTCAAAATTCAAGGTTTTTTTTGGTTCATCTAGACGAGATCTTCGATATGAGACTACTTTCACCAGTTTTGGAAATGGTCAAATTTTTAGCTACGAACACTATAATGACTTCCCTGCTTTGACCAAACTTTCATTATTCGTATCTTGAGAAGAGAGGCTCCATTTTTTAAGATTCAAGGTGTTTTTTGGTTCATCTCGACAAGATCTTCAATTTGAGACAACTTTCACTAGATTTGAAAATAGTCAAATTTTTAACTACAAATATCGTATTGACTTCCTTGCTTTGACCAAACTTTGACCGTATGTATCTTGAGAAGAGAGGCACCATTTTTTAAGATTCAATGTGTTTTTTGGTTCATCTCAAGGAGATCTTGCATTTGAGACCACTTTCACTAGATTTGGAAATGGTCAAATTGTTAGATACATACATTCTATAGACTTCCTTGCTTTGACCAAACTTTCATCATCTGTATCTTGAGAAGAGAGGCTACATTTTTCAAGATTGAAGGTGTTTTTTGGTTCATCTCGACGAGATCTTCGATTTGAGACCACTTTTAATAGATTCATAAATGGTCAAATTTTTACCTACGAACACTATACTAACTTACTTGCTCAATTGTTCAAGATTCAAGGTGTTTTTTGGTTCATCTCGATGAGATATTCGATTTGAGACCACTTTCACCAGATTTGGAAAGGGTTAAATTTTTAGCTACGACCATTGTACTGACTTCCTTGCTTTGATGAAAATTTGCCCATCCGTATCTTGAGAAGAGGCTCCATTTTAAAGATTCAATGTGTTTTTTGGTTCATCTCAATGAGATCTTCAGTCTGAGACCACTTTCACTAGATTTTGAAATGGTCAAATTTTTAGCTACAAACACTGTACTGACTTCCTTGCTTTGACCAAACTTTGACCATCCGTATCTTGAGAAGAGAGGCTTAAGGTTTTTTTATTTTATCTTGATGAGATCTTTGATTTGAGACCACTTTCACTAGATTTGGAAATGGTCAAATTTTTAGCTACGAGCCTTGTACTTACTTCCTTGCTTTGACCAAACTTTAACCATCTGTATCTTGAGAAGAGATGCTTCATTTTCCAAGATTCAAGGTGTTTTTTGGTTCATCTCGATGAAATCTTCGATTTGAGACCACTTTCTCCAAATTTAGAAATGGCCAAATTTTTAGCAATGAACATTCTATTGACTTCCTTAGTTTAACCAAAATTTGACAGTCCGTGTCTTGAGAAGAGAGGCTCGATGTTTCAAGATTCAAGGTGTTTTTTGGTTCATCTTGACGAGATCTTTTATTTGAGACCACTTTCACTAGATTTGGAAATGGTCAAATTTTTAGCTATGAAGATTGTATTGATTAGCTTACTTTGACCAAACTTTGACCATCCATATCTTGAGAAGAGAGGCTCCATTTTTTAAGAATCAAGGTGTTTTTTGGTTCATCTCGATGAGATCTTTGGTTTGAGACCACTTTCCCCATATTTGAAAATGGTCAAATTTTTAGCTACAAATAATATACTAACTTCCTTCCTTTGACCAAACTTTGATCGTCCGTATCTTGAGAAGAGAGGCTTCATTTTTCAAGATTCAAGGTAATTTTTGGGTCATCTCAAGGAGATCTTCGATTTGAGAATAGTTTCTTCAGATGTGGAAATGGTCAAATTTTTAGCTACGAATAGTATTCTAACTTCCTTACTTTGACCAAACTTTGACCATCTGTATCTTGAGAAGAGAGGCTTCATTTTTCAAGATACAAGGTGTTTTTTAGTTCATCTCGACGAGATCTTTGATTTGAGACCACTTTCACCACATTTGGAAATTTTCAAATTTTTAACTATGAACACTGTACTAACTTCCTTTCTTTGACCAAAATTTGGCCTTCCGTATCTTGAGAAGAGAGGCTCCATTTTTTAAGATTCAAGGTGTTTTTTGGTTCAACTTGATGACATCTTCGATTTGAGACCAATTTCACCAGATTTGCAAATGTTCAAATTTTTAGCTAGGAACACTGTACATACTTCCTTGCTTTAATGAAACTTTGACCATTCGTATCTTGAGAAGAGAGGTTGCATTTTTCAAGACTCAAGATGTTTTTTGGTTTATCTCAACGAGATATTCAATTTGAGACCACTTTCACTAGATTTGGAAATCATCAAATTTTTAGCTACGAACACTGTACTGACTTCCTTGCTTTAACGAAACTTTGATCATCCGTATCTTGAGAAGAGAGACTCCATTTTTCAAGATTCAAGGTGTTTTTTGGTTCATCTCGATGAATCTTTGATTTGAGACCACTTTTACCAGATTTTGAAATGGTCAAATTTTTAGCTACGAACACTATACTGACTTGCTTACTTTGACCAAACTTTGACCATCTGTATCTTGAGAAAAGAGGCTCCATTTTTCAAGATTCAAGGTATTTTTGGGTTCATCTCGACAAGATCTTCGATTTGAGACCACTTTCACCATATTTGGAAAGGGTCAAAATTTTTGTTATGAACACTGTACTGACTTCCTTGCTTTGACCAAACTTTGAGCATTTGTATCTTGAGAAGAGGGGCTCTTTTTTTCAAGATTAAAGGTGTTTTTTGGTTCTTCTCGACGAGATCTTCAATTTGAGACCACTTTCACCAGACTTGGAAATGGTCAAATTTTTAGCTACGAACATTGTATTGAATTCCTTCCTTTGACCAAACTTTGACCATCCGTATCTTGAGAAGAGACGCTCCATTTTTCAAGATTCAAAGTTTTTTTTGGTTCATCTCGATGAGATCTTTGATTTAAGATCACTTTCACTAGATTTGGAAACGGTCAAATTTTTAGCTACGAACACTCTACTGACCTTCCTTGCTTTGACCAAACTTGGACCATCTATATATTGAGAAGAGAAGCTCTATTTTTAAAGACTCAAGGTGTTTTTTAGTTCATCTCAATGAAATCTTTGATTTGAGACTAAATTCAGCAAATTTTGGAAATGGTCAAATTTTTAGCTATGAACATTGTACTGACTTCCTTGCTTTGATGGAACTTTGATCGTCTATATCTTGAGAAGAGAGGCTCCATTTTTCAATATTCAAGGTGTTTTTTGGTTCATCTCAACAAGATCTTCGATTTGAGACCACTTTCACCATATTTGGAAATGCTCAAATGTTTAGCTATGAACACTGTACCAACTTGCTTGCTTTAATGAAACTTTGATCATCCGTATCTTGAGAAAAGAGGCTTCATTTTTCAAGATTCAAGGTATTTTTTGGTTCATCTTGATGAAATCTTTGATTTGAGACCACTTTCACTAGATTTGGAAATGGTCAAATTTTTAGCTACGAACAATGTATTGATTTCCTTGCTTTGATCAAACTTTGACCATCTGTATCTTGAGAAGAGAGGCTCCATTTTTCAAAATTCTTTGTATTTTTTGGTTCATCTCAATGAGATCTTTGATTTGAGACCACTTTCACCAAATTTAGAAATGGTCAAATTTTGAGCTACAAACATTGTACTGACTTCCTTGCTTTGACCAAACTTTGACCATCTATATCTTGAGAAGAGAGGCTCCATTTTTCAAGATTCAAGGTGTTTTTTGGTTCATCTTGATGAGATATTTGATTTGAGATCAGTTTCACCAGATTTGGAAATAGTCAAATTTTTAGCTAGAAACATTGTACTGAAATTCTTGCTTTAACCAAACTTTTACCATTTGTATCGTGAGAAGAGAGGCTCCATTTTTCAAGATTGAAGTTGTTTTTTGGTTCATCTTGAGATCTTCGATTTGAGACCACTTTCACCAGCTCTGGAAACTATCAAATTTTTAGCTACAAACATTGTACTAACTTCCTTGTGTAATCACCTAAAAATGGACAAGATCAATTAAGTGAGCAATTGAGGCAAAAATCAATGCAATAAAATGAAATCAAGCTAAAATCAAAGCAAAATTGCAACCAAACCATAATTCAAATTTAATTAAAAATCAAAAGCTATAAAATCAATGCAAATTAAATAAATCAAATGAATTCAATTAATTATGCAATTAATCTATTTAATTGCATAGTTCATTTAAATAAAATCAACCCATTCAAGGGGTACACATGGCTAAACATATTAATTAAATTCAATTAATAAATCCTATTTTCCCTCAACCACCAAATGGGAGGAAAATGTATCAACCAATAGGATTTGAGAACTCGGCTCACATGGATCAAGCTCACATTGAATCTCCATCACCCATAATGAGAAAGAATTATGTCCACCCATTTTGTCCTATTATCCCAAGCTTTGCGGACAAAATATTTAAATGGTCTCCAAAGGTGGAACCATGGACCCAGCCCTCATCAAACCATGATGAAATCAATGCCAACACCTACCCTTGCCAAAATCTATAAGAGAAAGGCATAATTCAAGCAATAATGATCCATAATTTTTGAGAAGCATCAAACCTCTTTCAATTTTAATCTAGAATGGCAAATCTAGAGCTAATTAGTCTATTTCTTTTGGAATTAACTTGTTTTAGCTTACTTTTACTTTCTCATATTAGGATTGTCACTAGTGAGAGCTTGCTGAGAGCTCATCATTAGCATCCCTAATTAGAGATCCATAGAGTGCTCATTTGTCTTTTAAATAGCTTAATTGAATTGCATTTGTGGTAATTTAGTTCTTATTTTGATTTATTTGACAAAGCTAACCCTATGAAGGTACTAATCCTAGTACACAAAATGGCACCCACTGTGGGGCATTAGGCCTCACTCATTTTAAAATTCAGAGAAGTAAATTTTTTTCTTGCAAATCCTTTTATTGTTCTCTATTTTACAGGTTTTTTAGTACTTTTGTAGGTTTCTCCAGTGCGTGCAATACATTCTCCAGTGTGTACAAGGTCTGAAATAGTGCATCCATAGAAAATTTGTGCACCTTTGCAAAGAGTTTTGGTGCTTTGAATCTTTCTATTTTCTTGTCTTACTTCTTTCAGCGCGTGTGCCCTGACTCTATAATGCTTCTAATTTGTTCTCCTGCGTGCTCAAAGATTTCTTTATATGCCTTTGCTTAATTAAACAATGCATTTAAATTCTATTCCTGCGCTTTTAATATTTTTTTGCAGTGCATTTGAAATTTTTAATAGCGCTTTCAATCATTTAAGCAACACATTTGATAGATTCTATTGTGCATTTGATTAAACTGCAAATTTCTAGAATCTAACATTCGGAAAATGATTTGTCTATGTCTGCAGGATGACTGGTTATAAAAGAGTAAAAAAGAAAGAGACTAGATTTAATTGTGAAGGAAAAGCATTGGCTAAAAGGATCAAGGTGGATACCATAGAAAATATCAAGCTAGTTTTGGAGAATTCACCAAAAGAAATGGAGGTATATGAACATTATTTGAAAATTGTAGAAGCCTACAAATCTAAATTTGCTTCATTAAATTGGATTTACTTACCTTAATCAATTTGTCTCAAATTTGATAAATAAAGTAAGATTTCCAATTTTGTTCTTGTTTTTCTTCATTGTTCTTTCTTGGTGTTAACTAATTTTTTGGAGGAGAAGAAAAAAAGGAAGGAACGATCACCACTAGGTAAGCATAAATAATGGAAAAATCATCAAAAATGCCCCTAGCCTTTGCTAGCTTCAATTGAAGGTAAGCCTAAACTTGGTTAATTTTTCTTTAAATTGTGGCCTTGTGATTTTTTCTCAAATATAGTAATTAAATAGCATAAAGGATAAAAACAACCACTTAATCAAACAACCCCTTATTTGTGGAAAAGAGTAGAAATATTTGATTCCCATTAGTTAGTGGGTTTTGGAAATTGAACCTTGTTAAAAGTGTTTGGGAATCAAGAAATAGATAGGGATATTCTCTTCACCTTTTGGTGAATCCAACTCCCAAAATCTACCTCTTAATTCCATTTTTATTTCTTTCAATATGAACATGCTATATCTTTAGTGGGCTTGCCTCCTGAGATTTGCCTTAATGAGGCCGGTGAGAGGGACAACCCAAAGTGGGATACATTTTCCTTTGCCGCAAAAATCCAACCCACTATAAAATAAAATACATGCATCCTCAATGGGGTGTTTGACAAAAGGATATTAAGCTTTTGAACTTCCTCAAGTAGTCCTTCAGAGTTGCGCAAAACTCTGATATACCGGTGCTGGGAAGCCTCCTAATTTTGGGGGATGAAAACTTAATATCCATTTTTAATGGAATCTTTATTAAATACCTTGTTAAAATAGAAAATCCTACCTTGTAGAGCCATGTTTACAAACCAAATTGTGAACTAGGTAGATTGCTTTAAGTTCTTTTTTTCATGAAAAACCCGTGATAACGTCCTTACAAATTCAAACACTTTTTGTGTAGAGGGTTAAAAATAACAAGTGTATTTGTGATTTCTTTGTTTGAAAAATACATACAAAAAGTAAGAGATATCCATTTGGAAAATTCATCTTATATTTTTAATCTCTTCATAAAAGAAAATAATTACCAAGTTTGGGGAAAACAATTCAAAATCAAACCTTGTTGAATGCCAGTTTCTACATGATCTCATAGACTCAAATTATCCTTACAAGAAGATGGCACTTGAATTGCAAAAGAGGTCCCCAAATTTGAATCTCAAAACTCTTTCATAAATCAAAACCAAGGGGATAGTCTCCCAAATATTTTTGAAAAGAGAACTAATCCAATGGATAGAAACTTTGTATTTCATGATTACATCCATGGAGGAAACAATGATAACATTAATAATGAAAATCAAGGGCCTAAGGAAACACTTGAAGATAAAGCTAATAGGGCGGCTCAAGACATTGAATTTCTTGAAGTCATGGACAAACTAATAAAAAGAGATAGGGAAGGATATTTCCTAAATTTAGCCCAAGCAGGGGTGAAACTTCCTCATGATTATGACGTTGATCAACTTAAGAAAGAAAAGGAAGATGATAATCTGATAGATGTGATGAATAAACAATTAAAAATTTTCCAAGCATAAATCAACCTAATGAAAAAGGCAGCTGAACCTAATCCCTTCTCTATTGAGGCCTTGTTCCCATTTCCTTTTGATAAAAGCTTGGTTATGGCACCTTTTCTGATAAATGTGGTCTTTCCTAAGCATGATAAATATAAGGATAAATCAGACCCACAAGACCACCTTAGAGATTTTTGTGCTCTAAGTATCAAATTTAAGCATGATACAACATATCTAATGAGACTTTTCCCAAGAAGTTTAGGAGGTCAAACCATGGAATGGTTCTCAAAACTTCTACAAGGGATAAAGACATTTGAGGAATTAGCTTCTAAATTTGTAACTCATTATTCTTACAATATTGAGCACGAGATCACCATGCTCAACCTATGTGACACTAAACAATGAGATGGTGAATCATTCCTAGGGTTTCTTCAAAGGTGGAGAACATTCTTTGCAAGATATCCATGAAGTATACCTGAAAAGGAGAAAATGGAGATATTTATGAATAATCTAAATGTGAAGATGAATTATAGGCTCCAAATTCAATGCCCCCCTACCTTTGAAAAAATTATCGAGAATGGGATAAAAATTGAAGATGTGTTGGTTAAGAGAGGAGAAATCAAATTATTTAAAGATAATAAACCCTATACCAACACTAATAATAATCACAATTTACCTAATTATATCAATAATAAAGGAGCCAACAATCACAATGATAAACCAAGACTAAGGTTGAATAACAATAATAAAAATCTTGTGAATGATGGAATTGTGGAACCACACAACTTAAAGGCTACTCCCTTTAATTTATCAAGTGGGGCGAATTCAACATATAATGTAAATTAAATGACTAAAGCCCCTTATAATAATGGAAATTCCAACAACAATAACAACAACAATGCTAACACCAACAACAATCTCTTTAATAATTCCAATGACAATAAATCTAAACCCTTCATTTCCACATATCAAAAGAGAAAATTCAGCTTTTTAGGTGAACCATTGGAAAATGCATTAAGAACTTTGGTGGCTAATAAAATCATTACCTTACCTAAATCAAGGCCATATGAACCCCAAGTTAAGCCCAATTGGTGGAATGATTCTCATCATTGTGAATACCATCGCAAAAAGGGACATAAAATGAATGAGTGCATGAAATTGAAACATCTTGTCAAAGACCTAATTGATGATGGAACAATAAAAGTGGAAGGGCCTCATAATAACGAAGACCATACGGCTTTTAAAAACCCTTTCTTAAATCATAAAAAATAGGAATAATCAAATACCAATCCTAACAACAAAAGAGGTAATGAGAAGGTTAACTTTGCTCATACTTTTGATAACACCATTAATACTCTAAGTGGTGATGAAAACATCATAAATGTGATTGTAGTGAAAGAGAATCCAAGGGAAGAAACATCTAATGTTGTAACTAGGGGGCAAGCATCAAAGATTACTTTACCAGGAAGTGCCCCAAGAATTGTCCTACCAAACGAGACCTCATCTTCATCTTCAAAACAATATAATTTGGTAGACCAATTGTAAAGAACCCCTGCTCAAATATTTATTCTAGAATTACTTGAGCTTTCACCAACTCATAAGGAGATTCTAGAAAAATCCTTAGTGGAGAATAATGTGCCTCTAAATTTAGATGCAGATAAATTTCAAAACATGGTAGGCCATCTTGTTGCACCCCATTGTCTATCCTTCTCAAAACAAGATGATATGTCTCAAAACCACCCGCAAAATCTTCCCTTACATATAGAGGTCCTAATCCACAATCATAGAGTGAAAAGAGTCCTCATTGATCGGGGAGCCAGCTTGAATATTTGTACCTTGAACTTGGTTAAAGCCCTAGGATTCTTAGAGGAGGCTATTGACCCAAAGAAAAAGATAACCATAAAGGCCCATAATGATGAAGAAAGAGCATCTAAAGGCATCATAGTACTTCCTATCAGAGTTGGTCCAATGCAAAAGGAGACCATTTTTTAAATCCTCGACCTAAAGTTGACTTATAATATTCTATTAGGAAGGCCATGGATCCATGAAATGCAGGTTGTACCTTCAACTTACCATCAATATCTCAAATTTCCCTATCTAGGACAAGAAGTCATGGTAAGCGGGGATTCAAACCCCTTTCAATATTGGAATAACATGAAGCCTGTTAATGACTCCTTAGTCCCACATAATGTAGAAAGGTCTATTTCCCAAAGAATAGAGAAAAGAAAAAGTTCAAAAGATCTTCCATCTTTGAAAGGAAAAGAAAAAGAAGAAAAAGAAATTATTGTTGAAAGTAATAAAAGTCCAAAGGATTTGAAACACCAACAATAAGTGCCTCAAGAACAAGTGAAAGAAGTTTTGTGTTGATCCTCTGGTGCAATTTTGATCTAATTATACCTAGAGAAACCATCCATGAGAGATAGCATCTTATATAAAGAAGTGAGGTCAATGATCATGTCAATATTTGGCAAGGGAAAATCATCCTTTGGACATGTCAAATTCAAGTCCTAAAAATTAGTACAGATTCTTATAGATCCACTAGATTAGAGATCCAGTTGACATAGTATTTAGGTTTTAGAAATCCTACATCAAGTAACTTTTCTAATTTTTGTTTGAACAAAATACAATCTTGGGATGCATCTTGTAGATTTTCTACTTATATGGCTTTTCCCCTAGCTTTAGTGGTAGATGGTGAAGCACTAACTCTAGATCCAACCCAAGCATGTCATAGTATGACTAGGAAAAGTTGATTTGTTTGTCTTTGAAGAACTGAATGAATTTTTCTCTTTCCTTGTGTTAATAACTCTTCCAAGTGGATCAGTCTTTTTGTTTCTGCAATTCTAATATTGATTGTTTGAGTTTTCTCTACCAGTAATGGTAGTTTCTCCTTAGTGATGGGGAGTATATCAATCTCTCTATCCTTGAATGCCTCAGAGATGTTTTCATCCTTGGATACATCTTTTCTTTTTACTATTTGGCAGCTATGGGGTGCCTTTCATTTTTCACCCAAAAGCCTTACATTTTCTTTTTCAATTTTCTGACTAGAGGATTGATATAAGTCCCCAAAGTATGTTTTAATATCTAATTCAATTTTGAACCATGCCTTGTGGTCTCCCATAGGTATTCTTTGTCTTAGTTTGAAGAATTCATCAATTGCTTCATCATTCTTAGAAATGTCTATGGTTGGTAGATTCTGTTGTTCCTAATCGATAAGGTCAAGGTAAACTAGTTATCAATTCATGAGTCTCAGACAAGGATTTATGAAGGTTAATGTATGCTCCAAAATTGTGAAATCCATTCTTTGTGATTTGTGGTTTTTTCTTGTAAAGATAGTCGGGCAATGGAAGTATTAAGATGTAGGGTACTTGTAGTTCGTGAAAGACTTATAATCATTCGAGTCTATGTCTAAATGGGACTCTCAAAATTTCTCAACTTTATTATAAACACAAGCATTATTATCAGTAGGCAATGACATATTTGAAATCCCACCTGTAGGTGGTCTATAAAATAAATTGTGATGCTTTGGGGTTTGGGTAGGAGCAATTGGCTCGACAATTCCTTTTTCATTCTTTCCTAGGCCAGAGTGCCCATTATACCCTTGCTTTTGAATAATGGTGTACCTTGACCATATTCATGCACTAGAATTTTGATCTCAGGGGGTTTTTCATCTATATACAACCAATAAGATAAGTTTTCCTCAATGATTTATGCATGTATGTCACCCCATCTTACAAAAAATATTGGTCAATAGAAAATTGTCAGTTGTTTCTTCTTGTCTAGAGGTTTCCTTGATTTTCCATAAGACCCAGGTGAGATAGGTAGCTTTCCTACATAAAAGAAGGCTACATAGGCATATTCTCCACATCCATTTTCTTGTAACTAGATTTTTAGTTCTGATGTGGGGTCCGCTATGATTTTTTAAGACTTGTGTGATCTATGTTTTGAGAAGAGGACACAGTTGATGCTTCCTGATTGTTGGGCACATGATTATAAATAGCTCCTCTAAGATTTATGCAGTATAGAATGGGATCTTTATCACCAAGCATGGTGATTTAAACACCATCATGTGGAACTTAAGGTACTCATGATAAGTAGATGGTACAACTTGCATGGAATGGATCCATGGTCTCCCTAAGAGGATGTTATAACCTAAATCTAGATGTAGTACTTGGAATGTAGCTCTAGATGGGGAGGCTTATGATTCCCTTGAAAGGAATTTATTCATCATCATAGGCTCTTCTTATGATATTTTTGGTTATATCAACACAAATCTCAGAGTAGTCAAGTGCTTGTACCAATTTTAGTTTATAGATATTTAGACCTTATCCTCCATCCATAAAGACTCACTTGATTTTTTGAAGATGGAGGAAGACTTCTAGGTGAAAAGGATCATTGTGCAATGGTTTATGTGTTGGAATATCTTTTTCAGTAAAGGCAACGTGATCTAGTGTGGATAGATGTCCAACCATGGCTTTAAACTCATCAACTTCTAGGTCTTTTACAATGGATGACTATTGTAGGGTTGTATCTAAGACTATCTTGTGGTTAGGAAAAATGTGAAGAAATTCATCGATTGAGATTTCTCTTGGGGTCTTCTTCAGATGATCTAGAAAAGTGTATTGTCTTGATAGTGGGTTAGATGACTTACTTGGTATAGTAGTTTTTGATGTGACTCCTTGTACTGTTATTTTAGAGAGATGAGTGGTAAAACAATAAATGGTATCTAGACCATGAATGGTGATGGTGTTTATGGTCAAATTTGGGTCTGTACATAAGGTTTTCCTAATTATTCATTCCTAAGTTAGAGGCCTCACCTTTTCCATGATCCATAAATGGTTTTGAGAAGTCTTGTGTTCTTGAATGGTGGTGCCATAATTTGTAACAACTTTTATTTCATCGTGGTCGATGAAATCTTAGACAAGGTATTTTAGTTGCATATAGCCAGTCATTTTTTTCCCATTCATCTTGTGATAATCATAGAAACTATTGTCATTCCACCATGTAGTTTTACCAAAACCTTCATAATGTCCTATCTTAGGTAGGGTGATTGAATAGGATTGTGTTAATCTCTTTAAAATTTACTCAAGAGGTTCTATAAGAGGCGTAAATTATCTATGCAGGGGTAAGTTCCTTCTAACAAAACTTTTTTGAAAGCCTTTCTTAAATGTTTGGACTTCCTCGGGACTGATTCTAGGAGCCATGTTATTAACTTTCTGGTTATTTTGTGATGTTTGAGTTTTTTGGACATTTGTTGGGGATTATATCTATGGGATAGGTTGTGCCATTTTAGCATCAACAACTCCATCATTTGTCACAATTTTGTTTATGGAATAGTATTTGGTTTTGTCATAGGGTTTTGTAGTGATGGTCTCTTTATTGATGATTCCCTTCAAGTTGAGGGATCTCTCTTCTTTCATCCCTTATTCATCTAGTTCTTCGAAGTACTCAATCTGCTAGGAGTTTAGTTCAGACATCATGTCTAGTTGATAGTTTTCAATAACCATATGGATATTTTATTTCATGGGTATGTGGAAATATGCCTTGGAGGCAACATTCCTCCAACATTGTAGAGATGAGGAAAAGGTCTCACCATTTTTCTATTTTTTAGTGCATAGATCCATTAATGTTATCTCCAAAATAATGTTGTGTGAATAATGTGATATGAACTTTTCAACTAGTTCATTCCATGATCATATGCCACAAGGGAGTCTAGAAAACCATTCCATGGATGACGCACCAAGACTTCATAGAAAAATCCTCATCAGGTAGGTGTTTTCATATGCCACTTCTATGCAAGCTCTGAAAAACTCTCGTATATGATCTCAAGGATCACCCTTTTCCCTGTATTTTTCACATTTAGGTGTCTCAAAGTTCTATGAAAAAGGTGGCATGTGTATCATCCCATCAAATGGATAAAGAATAAGGTCAAATAATATGTAAGATCATTTAAGAGCACCTACTTGTAGATTTATGACCTATTTTTGGAGGGTTAACAACTGTTAAGCAAGGACTTCAGTCGGTGTTAGTTTAGGTGACACTATATTAGGATCAACAAATGAGATGTCATTGTTATAGGATACTACCTAATTATAGGGGGGTTATGTATCCCATATGTGTATGTGTTACAAGTACATGAGCTGGTGGATCATACTGGGGTGGTGACATATGATGGGAAGTTTTGAGCCCATTTTCTCCTTGATGGTTAAAAAAGTCACATAGAAATGTTGAATAGTGACAGTTTCACAGAGTTTATTGTGGAGGTGCCCTTGATTGATTTAGGGGAGACTTGAATTACAAGGGACACCTAGATGAAGAATATTAGGAGGTTTTTGTTGAGGTTCTTACAAAAGGAATGATCCTTGATGGGGTGTGACACCTAGTTGAAAATCTATAGGGTTGTGACCTTAGTGAGCCATACTCAATGAGCTTGCTGATGTTTTTTGTGAAGAACCCATTGGTAGGGTATGGGTCAACATAGAAGGTAATATTGTGGTGATAGGTGCATTATATGTGGCCATAAAATAGGTGAACAATGGATTATGGTACTAGATCTCTAAGGTGGTGGAAGATGTGGTGACTTGGGTTGCATTCTAAGTGGTGCCACTAGATAGTAGGATGGAAGTGATATAAAGGGGTGTAGTTCCATCATCTCAAGATGATTGCATGCATGTGTCATATACTATAGAGGAAGTGTTGAATCCATAGCTAACTTGGCCCTATTTTGAGCAAGCATGTGAAAGTATAGATTTGGGTCTCTTGCTAGTTTGGATTGCACAATAGTCATTACCCTAGGATCATTTACACCATCATCAACCTCTTCATTTTGCATCCAGCTTTTATGTTTTCAAGTGAGAGCTCATCTTTTGGGGGAAGGATTTTTGGAACCTCAACTTTTGTTTTCTTTTATTGTGGTATTGTCTTAGGATTCTTGAAATCTAGTGTCGAAATTCTTGGGGTGAAATCAAAGTTGTTGGTAGAAGCATCATTGGGATCTTTGATTTGGTCCATTCCATTCTTCCCTTTTATGGATCATGTGAATGACATGTGCAAAATATAAGATAGCTAGGAAAACTAAGGTTTCTAATTTTTTTGAATTTTCCAATTTTGAGATGCAAGAGACAATAAGGGAATTTTTTTTTTTTGAGATGCTAATGAAAACTAGGAATAAACAACTAGAATTATGCCTAAGGTGTGGGTATTGTACTTGTAATACCCCAAAAATGGGCTTCAGAACCATTGACCTTTTACATCGACAAAATTGATCTTATCTTAATTCAGCATCGGGGAATATTTCTAAATATTCCTAATCTATCCTAATTATTTCTAAATTAAATATCATTTGGCAATAAATGAGTTTATTTTATCCTAAAGTTAATTAATTGAATATGTTGAATATTTAATTAATTGAATTTAATTCTGCCACTTAATTATTTTATTAGATTCAATTGAATTTATTCCTAATTAATATTGTTTTTATTTGACAATAAATCAAATTTCTAAAAATAATTGATTAAATGTTTATTTAATTGTTTAAATCAAATTGTCAAATTTAATGATATAGTTTTGGGATAAAGTTTGATTAAATAATTGATTAACCCATAAATGAGTATTTTTTATTCAAAAATCAATTAAGTTGAGAATAAAACACATGGAATATTAAATCAATTCATAATTATCCATGCACAATCAGAAAAGTAGTTAAACTTTAAATCAACTATTCAATTCAATTTGTTAAATTTTCGGACTCAACATGTGAGTGTGAGTTAAAAAGTGATCTGAACTCTTGATTTGAGTTACAAAGCTGATTTTGCATGATTTTGTGAGTTAACTATTTCTAATTTTCTGATAACTCAACAATCAATTTGAGTTGATCAGGGAGAGCTTTTTGGTTTTCCATGAGTTCTCAAAAACCCTAGATTTCTATGTAAACAAGGCTCAGTACTTTACAAATGACCGTGAATTTGGAGAATCTTGCTCATGAGATCTGGCAAATTATGATTATGGAATTTTGAAATTCTTGTTTATCATTGTTTCATTCATTTTCATAGGATTCATATAATTGCTAGATTATATTGCAATTCATATTTTCATCTAGTTTTACATCATTTCACATGTTTTTCATCCATATTGCATAGAAAAATTCAAAAATATAGCTTAATTTGCATCCATCTTTCATAAGTTTTCATCATTCAAATCCTTCATTTATGTGTTGCATTGTCATTGATCTCGGTTATTTCTGAGAATACCATACTCGCATCTACTAGAAGGAAGTAAATTGCCCGGTTTAATGATACTTGTCTTTATTGCAAATTTCTTGATTTGTTAACCAATAATGTTTTACTAAAGTTTTGTGTCCACAAGAAGGTAAAATTTCACACACACATTTATGGCACCCACCGTGGGGCCTAACAGTGGGTTTCCTTTATCAAATTTTCATTTTTTTGACATTTCAAATTCAAGCTTCAATTTTTACTTTTTATTCCATACAATCTCGTATGACACTTGCAGATTATCGTATCAAAACATTTTGTCTGTCGTATGACAAACAAAAGTTTGCATTGTCATACCAGTTGTTAGGTATTATCGTATGAGCTTTCAATTGTTGTGTGTGTAGGAACCCAGATTCGTATCATTTATGCATTGTCATATGGGAACTGGTATTGTCGTACAAGTTTTCACTCCACTTTTCAATTGTCATATCAAATTTTTGGGCAGTTTGTGAGATTTGGATTTTAGATTTTGATTGACACCTAACCCTAACAATTGATACTTGCTGGTGTTTGATCATTTTTACAGCCTAATGCATCTTTGTAGGATGACAGACGAAGATTTGAGCATAAAACCCTAATCTTTATCCTCTTCTTGTCTTGACTTCCAAACTCTTGTTTGCAGATAACCCCTTTTTCAAAGAATCACTTGTCAAAGATGCTCATTCAATAAGATTTTTGACAAGTGGTTTTGCAGGTTGCCTAATCTTCTTTGAGAAAATATTTTGTTTTCTTAGATTTCATTTTTCATAGGCATCTAGCTAATTAGGTACATTCACTTATTTCCATTGAGGAAAATATTGAGGGGATTATGCTCTTCTCCTTCTTAGGAGAATCAGAAAGTCAGAAGGTATCTTCCCTAGTGCCAGTTTGCGTATTGTCTCTAGATTAAATCTACTTGACATGTTTTGGATAGGGAAAAGGACAAGGTTAGGGGATTATGCTCTTCTCTTTCATAGAATTAGAAACCCAGATCTTGTGGTCCCCAACCTCACATTTTCTTTAAACCTTTAGAGGGCATGTTAGAGAGGTAAAAAGTTCTTGAGAATGACCCAAGTGGGGACAATTCTTATGCCA
The DNA here is from genome assembly GCA_027943335.1 of Chamaecyparis obtusa. Classification (NCBI taxonomy): domain Eukaryota; kingdom Viridiplantae; phylum Streptophyta; class Pinopsida; order Cupressales; family Cupressaceae; genus Chamaecyparis; species Chamaecyparis obtusa. Next base: position 1,835,693 of record BSBK01003182.1, read on the forward strand.
AATCTTCCACCCCACTATAAAATTTGACATGTCCTTGAGGTTAAAGCCTCGAAAGACATAGTTGCACTTGTTCCTTGGATTCATTCCATGAACACACTTTGATTTTTTGTAGAGTGAAGCCACTTAAATCTTGCTTGCGAGACTACACTAGTTAGAGTGCTCATAGGGTTAACAACCTAAATCCTACTTGTGGGACTATGGGAGACAGTTGTGAATGGATTCCTTGATTAAAAGCCTAAGCTAGTTTGCCACTGATCCACCCCTAAAGGATTTGTAGTACTTGTGTAAGATGAATAGTGATCACCCCAAGAAACTCATCATATCGAGCCCTCTTTGAAGCTTGAACTCAGCTAATATGGGCTTCAACATCCATTGCATGTTGTTGGACTTCCATATTTTGAGGATTCCATGAGTGTGTTCCTAAGTCAACGAGAAAGTAATACATCTCTTCTCCTAGCTAGGGTAAGATAGGTTTGATTGATTCATTGAGTCAGTTCCCTCTATTTTCTATGATTGTGAGCCTATTGCTATGTTAAACAACCTAAGACAATCCAATACATAGATTTTCAAAAACTTGGACAAAGAAATTTGCAAACAATTTGATACCAAAAACACCAAACAACTAAAAAACTTGCAAAATTTGAAAAAAAATCCTTTTCTTGTGTAAATTATCATCTTGAGTTGTCAATTATTGTACGACAATTGCTTTGATATTTAATTGTCATACCAGAACCCCCTAATTGTCATACGGGTACCCATATTGTGTCGTATGAGTCTTGTTACAAACCCTCAGTAGAAGGAAAATCATGTAGTCATTTATCGTAGGAGCCTCTAAAATTATCATCCCAGACCCCATTATGTGTCGTACGAGCCTGGATACTATCATACGACAGTTTACCAAAATTTCTAGAAAGTCAAAATCTTATCAAAAATTTAGTCAACTAGTAATTATTATCCAAATTCTGTCAAAATTCTCATTATGTCTGGAACAGAGCAGAGAAAACAACAAATTATTCTTATTTTCCTAAAGTGACCAATTGAGCCCAGTTTTCCATTTGATTGATTAGTTTGAATCACATCTTGTCTCCTATCAAAATCTTGTCAACACAAACCCTGATTCAATATATTCAAATGGCTAAGTGTTGTGAATATGTATCCACCATATTTTGGATGTCTACCCATACATCTCAGACACTACTATCCCTCATTCATGTCCAATCTATCTTTTCAAAAACAAATCTTGACAAAGTTGCATCACCTTATCTTTCCTAAATCAAACTATCTCTTAGTTGTCATATATGGTTCTAAGTGTTCATCCAAGGTTAATGGTGGAAACTAGAGCTTCATCACACAGAAAACCTTGAGAAGAACCAAAGGTCTCACCTTCATCATCTTTCATTGTTCAGACCTTTCATCAGCCTTATGACACAAATATTTACGAAGAAGACACCCTAGGTAATCTACATCTAAAATAAGGTTACTCTAATACTCCTCAATCAATCCCAGGAGATAATCAAAACACAACTATGTCACAAGGTGGGGGTAACTAGGGCTCACAAGGTCACCAATCCAATCATGGTGGAGATCAAGAACCAACATCGTCAGAAGTTGAACTATTCCATAATGATGAACTCTTTAAGAAATTGATGAGACACTTCTTACAAGAAGAGAAAGAGGCATATTTCATACAATTGGCTCAACAAGGAGCCAAACTTCCTCGAGACTTTAATGTCAAAAACATCATCACACAAGAGGAAGAAAATCCCATCACAACTATGATGAAAAGAAAAAGAAGAAAAAGAAATTGTTGTTGAAAGTAATAAAAGTCCTACTAACCTAACTACATCAACAAAAGGAAAAGAGAAGGTTAGCGTGGAAATTTCTCCAGAGAAACAAAAAAAAGACCAAGCAAGATCCATTCAAATCTACACCAAAGATGCCCATTATAAAAAAATGGATCATATGATGAAGACTTTTGAAAAGCAGTGTCAAATCAAACAAAAGGGTGTAGGTGAATACTCCTTATCCATGATGGATCTACCCTTATCTCCAAAATCAAATGGAAGACCATCTAATCTACCTCATAAATATAATGATCACTCTATGAGGGCAAGCACTTCTTCATCCATGGATGAGGAAGATAATGAAATCCTAAATTGGCTATATAAGGATGAAGAATCAAGTGTACATGAAAAGCACATTCAAAACATAAGCATTCCTACTCATCAATATGGAAAAGGATTTCAAATAATGGAAAAGATGGGGTATAAAGGACAAGGACCTTTAGGGACCAAAAATGAATGATTAATAGAACCTATCAAGATGTCATGGAGAGATAGTAAAGAGAAGACTGCATTAGGGTACCTAGAACAAGGGTACACTCAAAAGAAATACCCTTTGGTTTATGACCAAATATTACAACTAGGTTCCCAAAGTGATGAAGATTCAAACAATTGGGAATGGGACTCATTGTCAAGTGAGTCATGCCAAGATAATGAAGTGGATTTCATTGATACCTATACTCCTAGCAAGGGAAAAGAACAAGTCTCAAAATCAAATCAGAATCAAGCTTCAATTTTTAGCCGAGTGGTCTTAAATAATGTGCCAAGTCAGGAAATTGAAAGAAATCAATAGGTAGGAGAGCCTTATGTTCCATCATGGAGACCTACTATAGAGGAATCTAGCCTTAGGTTTAATCCAATAGACTTTTACCCAACGAAAACCCTAGAGGATTCTAGTGAGGAATATTTTGACCCTAGTTCTCTAGAGAATTTTGAAGAGGCACATATCATAGACTTAAGTTATATGATGTTTGAACCTCCAAATGAGATCATGTCCTTAAACCCTATTGAACCAAACCAAACCATCGATCCTTTGACCCTTATCTATCCCAAATTAATTGAATGAGATTCCATTGAACCTACCATCCTCCCTACATTCTTGAATGATAACTTGGTGTCCCAAAACCTTAATGTGGTTTATCCTTCTTCTACCATAGAATATTAGGAAGAAGTGACAAAGGGGAGTATTCAACCTTTTAGTTCGAAAAAAAGTGAAAAAATAAAAATAAAATGGAAAGAATTCAATGTTGAAAACTACATTGTGGAAACATTAAATCAAAAAGAAAAAGAAATAAAGAACGTTTTCAAAGGTGAAAACCCAATAGAGGCACCTATGGAAGAAAGGTTGGATAATTTTCCTAAGCACTATGAGGAAACGTCACCTATCTTAATTGAACCAACAAAGAAAGTGAACATTGGGTCAAAATTAGAGCCAAGAATCATACACTTAGCATCATCTCTATCTAGTGAGGAAAGAAAGGATTTCATCAATTTTTTCAAAGAAAAACAAATCAATTTTGCATGGTCATATGATGATATTTTAGGATTAGATCCAAATTTAATCATGCATCATTTGAATATCAAAGGAGTAAGCCTAGTGAAGCAGAAACTAAGAAAGATGCATAAACACATTTCTTTTCTTGTGAAAGTAGAGTTGGAAAAATTGTTGAAAGTAGGGTTTATAAGAGCCATTGACTATGCCGAGTGGATTTCAAACATCGTGCCTATTTTCAAAGAAGATAAATACATCAAAATTTACATAGATTTTAGAGATCATAATCTTGCATGCCCTAAAGATGATTTTCCTCTACCAAGCATAGATGCCATCGTAGACCTAACAACAAGACATTCAATGTTCTCACTTATGGATGGGTTTAGTGGTTATAATCAAATAAATATAGCACCCAAAGATCAAGACAAGACAAAATTCACATGTGCATGGGGGACGTTTTGCTGGAATGTTATGCCCTTTGGTCTCAAGAATGTCAGAGTGACGTATCAAAGAGCCATGATGACTATATTTCATAACATGAAGAAAAAGTTCATGGAGGATTATGTAGATGACATACTTTCTAAATATCACTCAAGAGAAGAACATATACCCATCTTATAAAATATATTTGTAAGACTAGATAAATTCAAAGTCAGGCTCAATCCAAAGAAATGTGCATTCGGTGTGCAATCAGGAAAACTATTGGGATTCATAGTTTTAGCCAAAGGGATAGAGGTAGACCCAGCCAAAGTAAAGGCAATCATGGAAATGGAGGCACCTCAAAATATTAGTCAAATGAGATCCCTTCAAGGCAAGATTCAATCCATTAGAAGGTTCATCTCTCAATTATCAGAAAAATGCCATAATTTCACTCAAATCCTTCACAAGGATACAGTTTTCAAATGGGATGAGAAATGTGAAGAATAATTCACCTTATTGAAGAATTACCTAATGAATCCTCCAACATTAATGCTGCCAATCAAAGGTAAGCCCTTAATAATATATATCTTAGCAATAGAACATGCATTAGGGGCAATCTTGGCTCAAGAGGACAAAGCTAGAAAGGAAAAGGCCATATACTACATAAGAAGAACATTGGTGAAGTATGAGTTGAACTACACCTTCATTAAAAGAGCATGTTTGGCTTTAGTTTTTGCTTCCCAAAAATTATGCCATTATATGTTATCCCACAAGATTCGACTCATTGCAAAGATTGCTTCCTTAAAATATCTTCTCAGTAAAACAACATTGAATAGGAGATTGGCCAAATGGGTCATGGTTCTAAGTGAATTAGACATAGAATATGTGGACCAAAAGTCTATCAAAGGCCAAGTAATAGCTGATCAATTAGTAATATCACCTTTACAAGATGAACATCCAATCCAAGTGGAATTTCTAGATTCTGAAAGTGTTAATGTTGAAGCAAAAACATGGCAATTATATTTTGATGGTTCTTATACACAACATGGATCAAGAGAAGGGATACTTTTGATTACTCCTCAAGGGTATACAATTCTAAAATCATACAAATTTCTATTCCCATGCAAAAATAACATAGCTGAGTATGAAGCATTGGTCATTGGCATAAAATTGGCATTAGAATGGAATGTAACAGAGCTACAAATCTATGGAGATTCCCAACTGGTTATTAATCAGATTAATGATGAGTATCAAACTAAAGATGATAAGTTGATACCATACAAGAATATGATTGAGAATCTTAAGAAATACTTCACTCTAATCACATTTGAGAAAGTACTAAGGGATTAGAATAAAGTAGCAGATGTAATGGCTACTTTGGCATCACTTCTCCAAATACCAGATCAAAGTGCCAGATATGAATTCCTGGTAGATGAAGTTGAGAAATCTGCATTTGACCCTTCCCATCCTCATACCATTTGTTTACTAACAGGACATGAATCACATTGGTATGGAGCCATTTACACATATTTGAAAGACCAAATCTTACCCTTAGACCAAACTAGAATCAAACGAAAATCTTTATCCGCCAAGCTTCTCACTATACCTTGATATCTGACACATTGTATCGTAAGAGTCTAGATGGAATACTTCTAAGATGTCTAGAGAAAGAGGAATCAACCATAGCCTTACAAGAAATTCATGAGGGGATTTGTGGGTCACATTCAAATGGTTTAACCCTAGCTAAGAAACTTCTTAGGATAGGATATTTTTGGCCTTCTATGGAAAAGGACGCTTGTCACTTTGCAAAAACTTATCATAAATGTCAATATCATGGGAACTTGATCCACGTACCAGCACAAGAGCATCATCCTATGACAACACCTTGGACCTTTTATAAATGGGGTTTTGATTTGATAGCGATGATTTATCCATCATCTTCAAATGGTCATAAATTCATCAATACTACAATAGAGTATTTTACGAAATGGGTGGAAGCTATACCCTTAACCACTTCCATAGGAAAGCAGATATCCTTATTCATATTAAATAAAATAATTTTTAGATATGGTGTTCCTCATGCCATCATAACAGATAATGCAAAACACTTCAAAAACAAGGATTTGAAAAAATTATGTGCAAAATTTCATATGGTACATCACTCATCTTTAGTATATTACCCACAAGGTAATGGGAAAGCAGAAGCTACAAACAAGAACATTCTAAAAATATTGAAGAGAACTATGGATAATTCAGGTAGAGATTGGTACATTCAAATAAACCCTACTCTATGGGCTTATAGAATGAGCATTAGAATGCCAATAGGAGCTACACCCTTTTCCCTAGTCTATGGAGCAGAAGTAGTTTTACCTTTGGAGGTAGAAATTCCATCCTTAAGAGTCTCATTGCATAGTTTACTAAGTGAAGAAGGCTATAGAGTTTCTAGGTTGCATGAGCTAGAGCTTCTAGATGAAAGACAACAACAAGCTTTTGACCTATTAAAAGTGTATCAAAATTGAATGACCCAAAATTATAACAAGCATATAAAACCAAGGGAATTCCAAATAGGTGACTTAGTGTTGTGAGAAAATCCCAAGAATCAAGCAGAAAGGGAGAAGAAAGGAAAATGGGAAGCAAACTAGTTAGGACCCTTTGTGATCACTTCATCTTTTGGAACCAGCACTTACAAACTAGCTAATTACGAAGGAGAGGAGTTGCAAGAGCCAATAAACATTATACATCTAAAAATATTCTACACATGAAGCAATTGAAGAGGGATAGAAAAAAAGAAAAAAAGTATCAGATATATCATATGGGAGAGCATCCTATTTATTGTATATAGTTAAAATAGATCTTGAAAATTCAAAAACATTGAAAAGCAGAAAAGGGAAAACAAATTAGAAATGTAGAAAAGATAAAAAAAATGGAAAATTGAGCATGAAGAAAGCCAAAACATTTAGAAATGATCCTCCAAAAAGATGTTTTCTTGGTGAAAACCTACTAAATAGGCACCTTGGTGATATGGAAACAAAAAAAAAAAAGAAAAAAAAAGAGAAAATACACAAAAAAATCAAGAAAAGAGAAAAAGTACCTTGGTGAAAACCTATCAAATAGGCACCTTGGTAGAAAAAAAAGAGAAAAAGCTTTAAATAAAACAAAAAAAAGAGAAAATCCATTTAATCGATGAAAACCTAGTAAACAGGCACCATTGAAATTCCAAGTCAGTCTCATGCCGAGTGGTCCTTGTAAATATTGCATTCGCCAACATTTGTATATATTGCATAATAAAACCCCACAATTGCATTTGCAAGTACCTAAAGGTTTCGTCACTAATCCAATCTAAAAATTGTCCCAAGTCCCACAATGTAATCACATCAAACTAGGGGAAAAACTTACTCTCAAGGAGGAAGGATTCACCAAAACAAACATCAATCTGACACTAAATCAATTCATCAAAATGCAAGTGAAACGCTCAATCAAATCCTAATCCTAATCCAAATTTCAATCAAACGCAAAATTTTGATCCAAGATCTCACAAGGACACTTATCTTTATCAGGATTAAAAGTATGAAATGGATAGAACTATACTTGAAATATGGATTTGAAAAATGGTGCAATTTTTTTCTAAGTGTTGACTTGATTGATGAAATCATGTCTTTCTAGCGAGTTGATGAAAGTTTTTAAACTAGACAAGCTATGATGAAAGCATGATATTTTATTGATTTCTAAATGAGTGTCTTAAGATCAACATTTTGAAGATGTATTATTTTTCTAAGGACATGATCATCAAAGAATCATCGAGGACATGTACATATGGATAAACTGAGATCTTTGTTTGTTTACGCAAAAGGATACCTTGGATATTTTGATGTTAAATATCATAATACCAAAATCCACTTGCAATATAGAATATGGAAAAATCAGTATTCATACTCTCATAATTGGTTTCAATTAGTGATAGTCGTACCAAGGATGGGAAGGCACCATGTAAAAAAGAAAGAAGTATGCATATCATCATAGTTGAACTAGTGATGATTGTACTAATTTTAGGATTCCAAAAACTGCTCAATGATGAATATAAGCTCCTAATTTGCGAATAGTGACAGTTAGCTGCATCCATCCTAGATTAAATGCATTTAAGTGATTTTCCTTTCTTATTTTAAAACATAATTGAAAAAGAGAACAACAAAATGGGGTGGAGTAGATCAAAAATCAAAACGCACATCAAAAACTATATGTGATAGAGTGTGTTGGAAGTCAAAATAAAAAACAAAAAACAAAAGGTGTTTTGCATTAGATTAATGGAATTTGTTAGATTCATTTTAAATCATGATAAATTTTCATCCATTTAAGAGAGTAACCTAAGTTCATTTAGCCATATTCATTACATTCATTTTCAAGAAAATCTTTCAATCTCATTCTATGTCATATCCATTAAACTCATTTTCTTTAGTTTGCATTCATCCTTAAATTCATTCATACTAATTTTTATTAGGTCATCACGTTTCATTATTCATAGCAATTCATTACACTTCATTACATATCATTAAGTTCATCTTAAAACATTGCATACATCTTGTTTATTTCTTTCATTAGGTTGCACTCATATAAAATCTTTCATCGGGTCATTTCATTAAGTTGCATTAGTTGCATCCATTGGTTAATCCTTATCATTAAATGACATTATTTAATCTTTAAGAAATTACTAAGATTGCATTGCATTCATTCTACATCATTACATTTTCAAGATCATATCATTATTACATTGCATTGTTCATTTAGGTGCATTGTTCATCCCAATTCATACATATAAAACATTGCAGTGTATCCAAATTTAGGTCATTTCCATTTACATATGAGTTCATCATTATTTCATTCATATAATAAATCAATCAAGAATCCAATTTCATAATTGCATCCATCACATTTTGCATCACATTTATATACCATAAATCCATTAGATTTATTATCCATCACATACATCCATATCATCACATAAATGCATCCATAAATACCATCACATCGCATTAATCATTAAACCATTACATCATCATACAACATTAAAACATGTATCATATGCATCCATCTACTCTAGGTCATAAATAAAACAAACATTTGCATCAATAAAAGATTAAACATGTGCATTCATATCATAACCTGCATTTGAGAAAAAGCATAAAAATAAACCATGTAGAGATAGAATCTTATAGATCTACATATCATATAAAGAACTTGAAAAATGAAGTCCAACACATGATGACATCATATAAAGTAACTCTAACAACTATGTATCAAAGTCCATAGCATCATCAAAATAGATAGTATCTGGAAATCAAAGTCCATCACGATATCAACAAGTATCAAAGCATAAGTAACATTGAGTGATCAAAGAATAAATATGAGTCCAATGTCTCAAGATAAAAAATGAATCATCATATACATCAAAGAATAAGGAATGTCATCTCAATAACAAGTCAACTGCTAGAATCACCAGCACCATTAGGACCATGATAAACATCTGGAGCTCTACTTGACCTAACCTATAATCCATGATGAATCATAGAAGCCATGAAGGCCTACATAATACTACCCAGCTAACTGAGCTACTTTCTAATCTCTGATATGTTAGACTATAAAGCCCAAACATCAACAATAGATGTTGGAGCCTCTGTAGGAGGAGCTTGAGTAGGTGGAGCCTACGGAGGAGCCTGAACAGGTGGAGTCTGTGGGGGAGCCATAAAAGAAGATGGAATGGAAGTAGACAAAGATGGAACAAAAGCAGAAGAAGATGGAAGAACAAAAGAAGATGACATAGAAGAAGAAGCGGGAGCCTGTACTAGAAGAGCCTATAGGGGAGCCTGTGATGGTGCTGTTGGACCTTGTGACTGATCTAATAGTATTTTTACAGCCTAAACATCCACATTGGCCACAACTTGAGCACCCACCTGCCTAAAAAATCTCACCCTATGTTGGCCCCATCTGGCCAATCTATCCACACCAACTTGATGCAGAGCTCTATTCACACCACCTTTGACTCTGACTCGACCACCCCTCATTTGAACTTTGCCACCTCTAGGAGGAATCAGGGAAACAACAATCCCCAGGATGACAAGCCCCATCATCCATGACAACCTCATATCTAACCTCTACGCCCACCATCATCATCTCCACCGTCATCATTTGACTCCTCGATGCCTAATACCCTCTTTGCAGGATTAGTAAATCTTAGAAATGGGTTTCAAGAAAACCACTCAGTGTAGTCACCTATCATGCCAGCATCAACGATATGATCTATCATATCCCACACAAGGTGGGGTAGTTTTATTATCTCCTAGATAGCTATCCTATAATCTATCTAAGGGCACCAGAGCAACCTCTCCACTTGTACATAGGCATATAATACCAAACCCTATGGCATGCCTTGAATCTAGCCATACTACCGTAAAACCCTCTGAAAATAGAATCACTCAATAATCAATGGCGTATGCCCTATAATCCACCATGAAATACACATAAATGGTAACTCAGCCACATCATCAAGCCATGCCTTGCATCCAATATATGGTCACCACACGACCTGATCAATATCATCAATGATCCAATGCCAATAGTCTAACTTGCCCAAATGGGCCTGCACTACCATTCCCTCATACATCCAAGTGAAGGGTCAACCTGGATCACGTTGCCAAATAGAAATGGGACGAGTGACATGGATGTGCTCCCATGTCCATAGCTACAACAAGATCATCCTAGTAGAAAGAGTCACCCCATAATGGTATACAACAGAATGCAGCTCATGATACAACTATGCCAGCACATAGGTCCCACAGTTAAATCTATGTGGTTGCATGATCATATCCTCTAAGATACAACCCCAACCAACAACAAAGCCATGACCTCGCCGATCCGAAATGAGGAAACTACCAACCAATGCTCCCAGGAAAATAGGAAGAATAGGGAAGGAAGGGAACTATGCCCACTAAATCGAGTCATCACCAATTGTAGGATCACCAAAGACTCCTCTAAAGGTAGTCCCATCATGAACCTGGTCAGAATATATGAACTCCCCATGAGTCAGGATGCACAGGATCTAGTATACATCCTCGGGAGTGATAGTCATCTCCCCCGTCAACAAATGAAAGGTGTTATGGTCAGAGTGCCATCGCTCTACCATAGTTGTGAGAAGATGTTGATTCATGGGAAATCAAGGAAGGACAAGGAGAAAGGACAAGCCACATGTACCAATGACTCAGCACTTAGGACCGCTCAAGTCATCAATCATAATGAAGGGTAATGGGTACATGCCTTGAACTCCGAGCGATTTAAGCTTGGCTTGAAAAAAGAAAGTTAAACACATCAAAAATAAAAATCATCACATATTGAATCATTTCAAGTTAATCAAAATCTAAATCAAACCACAATCAATTTTCCTGATTCTATTCAGAGAGGACAAAAAATTTATCATCATCCACCATCAAGATCAAGATTGACAATCAAACATTCAATACGACATGACTCAAACTGACATCATACTACTCACTATCACATTAGACTTGTTAGCTAAGCCAATCAAATGATTGATGACACTAGACGGTTTAGAAAACTGACTCAATAGTTTGCATTTTTAACCAAACAAGGTATACATGCTATTTAATTGATTAAAATCTCTAAAAGGCAAAAGCATAATTAAAAATGGTGAATATGCTGAAGAAATGATTAAAATTTCTATTTTACAATATACATGGTATATAATTTAGTACATAGTACAGGACACCCCTGTACACGCTGCTAAAATACTAATATGCGCAATCAAATTTGTATGCGCAGTAGAAAAGGGCAAATGTGAAGCAAGCCCTATTTCTATCATTTGTATGTGCTATTAAAACTAGTGGATGTGTTGCAAAAAATTGTGGATGCATTGGAGAAAAGTTGTATGCACTGTTAAAAGTCTTAAATGTGTTATTTAAATTTTAAAAAGAAAAAAATAGGTTTTTTTTCTTGTAAAATTCTAAAATTTTTCAAATTAAATGCATTTAATGGACAAAGCAAGTTTTTGGGGTACATACCATGTTAAAATAACTAAGAGGGGGGTGAATCAGTTATCCAGTGTCCCAATTCAAAATGTATAATCTAAAACAAATTCTTCAACCTCTACTACTCAATAAAAATAAAATACTTTCAAAGTCTGTGCTTTTACCGATAACTTATAGTAGTTACCGATCAAATCTAATATGTAATATGCAAAGTATGATAAAAAACAAATATCACAATCAACACATAACACAAGAGATTTAACGTGGAAACCCTGTGAAGGGAAAAACCACCTGCGACCGGAAACCCAAAAATGTTCACTCTTTTGAAGTGAGGTTGGTGAAGACCCAACCCTGTTAAAGGTTACAAACACACTGTTAGGTGTGACCTTGTTACAGGATTTTAGACCAGAAGTTATCATCCAACCAACAGTCACTCTGGGGTTGATAGGATAAAAATGTTCACTCTATGAATGAAACATAAAAAGACTTTCTTAGTCCAATTGGTTAAGAGATTTGACTATGTACAATGGTTAAATATGTAACAGTAGATGATATGCCTTGATACAACTTCAATTGTAGTTTACAGATCAATATTCATCTCATACAAATCTTTCTGATCAATATATCACTTTAGATTCAACACTATATCAACTTAGTGTCCGTCGATAATTACTCTCTATAGCTTGGTAATTGTTTTGTAGTTTGGTTCTCACTAGCCAGCATGATCAGAATGCATGAAAAAATTGTTCACATGATAATTCTGTAGTATCTTCTTCTTCCGGCATCCTTTAAACAATGAAACCAATGTGTCTTATATAGATGAGTAAATCATTTTCTTTTTGTCCATCAGATTTTGCCGCTTAATCTCATTCATTGATTTTTTCACTTTAACCTTCTTTGGTTGTTGTGTTAGTAACATGTTTCAATCTGCTCCATTAGATTTTCCTTGAATTATGTTAGCCTTCGATCTTCATAACAAACCTTATCTGTTACCTAGATTTCATACACTTTCCAGCTCATCAATTTATTAGCTAAACTAATCATTTAATTCCTTTCTGTTCTGCTTGGTTAACATAGAAATATGTTGGTGAACACAAGCTCGGTTAATACTGTGCTCGGTATACACTCCACTCCGTCAGTGTATACTGGAATGCTTCATTTACTGACAACACTACTTTGTGTCTTTCAGCTCTATTCTTCATCATAGATGAATGCAACATAATAAAGTTGATATCATCAAGTCATAGACTCATCAACAAGTTACTCAGTGTATTCCTTATCCTCATCTAACATATACATCTTCCTCATGTAGATACTTCTGTTCTTCATCTCTTTCACCTTTCTTCAGATGTTTTGGTATAGTAACTTACAAGATAAGTACTGTCAAGCTAGTTGACATCAATGACAACATAATACTAATTTAATCATCTTTCATATCTAATCAGCAACTCCTCAGTGATCTTTAATCACAGATTCTTCATTTAGGTTCTAAATCAGTTGTAGTTCATCAATCTCTCCCTTTGGCATTGATGGCAACTCAAGTAATATGAAGTGTACCATACACATACCAAACATTTATTCTACAACTCTGTGAACAAATGTTGTACAAGCTCTCCCGAGCTTAATATGTTTAATCCCTACATTACTAAACAACATTATCAAATATAGGTTTGTCATTCTATAGATATGATCTTTTTAGCTCTCAGGTTCCTGCTTCTATTCTCTATAACTGATCTTCAATGTTCTATTTCTTTCAAATTATCTCTCCCTTAGGTAGTTCTCATCGGTGCATGTTTAACTTTTTCTTTCATATTATTTATCTCTCCCTTTGACAACAATGCCAAAGAAACAAATAAATAATCATCTCTTTAGTAGCTAAGTAACTCTTTGTTGTCCAATACAGTCTCTGTATCTCTGTCTACTGATATACCAATTTGTTTCAGTTCTTCAAACTTAATCACAACCTTGAACATTATCCAAAGTGTGAACTATGCCGCATCAACATGTGTGATCTTCTGATAAGTTTAAGCTGATGCAACATCCAGATCACATTATTGACCGATAGATAGGGGATGAACCCCAAGTCTAGTCCTCAAGTATTCAAATGTGTCCTTTGGTAGAGGCTTTGTAAAGATATCTGCAAGTTGTTCTTTAGATGTAACAAATTATAACTTCACTTGCTTCTCTTGCACTTGTTCTCTTAAGTAGTGATACTTAATTGATATATGCTTTGTCTTAGAGTGCATCACTGGATTCTTTGAAATATTAATACCACCGGTGTTGTCACAGTATATAATCATCGGGTCAGTGATTACCTCAATCATTCCTTCCAACACTTGCTTAATATATGCAATGTTTGAGAAATTAGTAGCATCAACAACATACTCTACTTTAGCTATAGACTGAGAAATACAAGCCTTCTTTTTACTTGTCTAGGTTACAAGTCTTTCACCAAAGAAGAATGCTCCTCCGGTAGTGCTTTTTCTGTCATCTACATTTCCAGTCCAATCAGCATCAGTATAGACCTTCAGTTCAAACTTACCTTCCTTAGGACACCATAATCCATAATCCTCTATCTTTTTTAGGTATCTTAAGATTCTTTTAGTAGCAATCATGTGTGATTCTCTAGGGTTAGCAAAAAATCTAGCAACAATTCCCACAACATGTGCTATATCTGGTCTACTGTGAACTACATACATTAGCTTACTAATCATGGCTCGGTAAAGTGTTTGGTTTACCTCTGTAGTGTAGACACGCAAAATTGGACAAGTGCTTTTCAAAGTGCAATAAATCAATAAATGGCTCAAAAATCAATAAAATGCATTAAATCATCAAAATGGATCAAATCAATTAAAAATGGACATAATTAAATAAAGTTGAGCAAAAAATAATTAAAACAAAGGAATTATTAAATAATGATGTTAAATGATTAAATCAAAGCTTAAAAGGGCCAAAAGCACTATATAATTGATTTTAATCAATTAATTGTATAGTTGTTTTAATCAAAAATCAAAATGAACCTATTACCCTTACATGGCTAAATTTAATTAATTAATTGAATTAAATATTCCTAATTTCTTTCAACAAAGTGATGAACCTGTTGGGGCTCAAAAACAGTGGTCATTTTGAGGCCAACTGACAGGCACTGTAACAGGGGCCTCTGCAATTTTGGTTCAATCGAACCAAGGCTGGTAAACCTAAAATTAATGATTTTTCCTAAATGAATAAACAAAATAATCTAAAGAATTGCCATAATAAAAGGATAATAAAAATTAACTATACTTAAAATAAAGACCAGTGCCTACTCCTGATCAGAAATGAAAAATATGTGTGATTACTTTAATTGAAGTCTACTGTCAAAATTCATTCAGTTTTATCTATTAACAACAAAATGAAAACTTGAATTAACTATAACTTTGGAGATAGATTATAAGAAATCTATCAATTGAAATTGATCAAATAACAATAGCAACAGGAAGACAACTATTCAGAAAGAATTAAATTTCCAAAGGACAGACCAATTGAATTTAATAACATCCAAAGGGCATGCTTAGCCATACACAATAGAAAACTAATCTGATGTAGCTCTCAGATTCCTATTTGCAATTGCAATACAATAATCTCAAATAAAGAAAATATACTTTATCCAAAGCATCGAATTCAAAACAATCACAAAGGAACAGATGTTACCAGTGAATTTAGCAATTAAACTTCAAAAACCACTTGACCTATAAGTTGATCCAATAATTTCATATGATTCCAGAGCAAGAGCAATCATCCCGTTTTCCAATATATTCCAAATGTATTTTTTGTCATCTTGATTTTTTAGGCATAGAAATTTTCAGTATCAACAGTGGCTCTTATTGGGGACGTGTGTTCATATCTAGATGCAGTGAGATCCCAGCTGTCTCTGGAAAAGCAGACCATAGTAAGAAAAGAAACATGATACTTTTAAAGAAAATAAATAAAAATTATATACAAGTTAGGGAATACTTCCTGTTTTAAGAGAAAAATGGTTTCAAATATTGACCATGGGTGGGGAACTCTTGAAGGACTTCATCAGTGCCCTGTAAATAATAAGAATTTTCACCTGCTTTTGAAACCACCATGTAAGGTCCTAACCACAATGCCTTGAACTTACTATGTTTTCCTTTGTCTTGATCTTTTGCATTCCACTTCAACACCCAATCACCCTCTTTGAAAGGTCTATCAGATGCTCTTTTATCATGCAAGGTCTTAATCTACTTTTGTTGATGAATATTCTTTTCTTGTGCTATTCTTCTCATCTCGTCTAACTCTGATAACTGGCTTAGTCGGTCTTCCATAAAGTTTACATCCTCAAGCTCTTCTTCTTGAATAAATTTGTATACTGGTAAGAGGTTGTTCAATGGTAATCTTGCTTGTTTTCCATAAACTAACTCATAAGGAGAAAAACCTATCGATCTCTTCACTGTAACTCTGTCTGCCCATATAGCTAGATTTAGTTTAGAGTCCCAAGCTTTTTTATTGTTTTTCAACATTCTTCTAATAATCTTCAATATATTCTTATTGCTCGATTCTACCTGACCATTCCCTTGTGGATGATACAAAGATGAATAAGATAGATTTATGCCATATTTCTCACAAAATTCTATGAATTCTTTAGATCTAAAGCACATACCATTGTCACAAATAATTTTACACGGCACCCCAAATTTGGTAAGTATATTATCTGTCAAAAACTTAATAACCACCTTGCTTGTTGCTTGTCTTGTAGGTATAGCTTCAACCCACTTTGTAAAATAATCGGTTGCAACCAATATCCATTTATGACCCCCACTCGAAGCATCTGCAATTTCTCCAATAAAATCTATTCTCCACATTTTGAAAGGTTCCTCAGTCTGTAATGGAATAAGGGGTAAAGCACCGTTGTATTTCAATTTTCCAGAAAATTTCTGACAGGATTCACACTTTCTAACATAATCATGGCAATCCTTGAACACATGAGGCCAGTAATACCCAACTTTCAATATCTTGTGAGCTATTGTCTTAGCTGAAAAATGGCCACCGCACACCCCATCATGTAAATCTTTAATCACTGACTCGACTTGATAGGTGTCTAGACAAAATAGGAGAATACCGTCATTATTTTTCCAATATAGATCTCCTTGAATCAGCACATATCTTGATGCTTGTAACTTTATAGTTCTTTTTTGGTTATCATTCAGAGCTTCTTGAAATTTCATGTGTTTTAGAAAATATACTATGTCTGTATACCATGGACAATGCTCAATACTCATCTCAGCTTCTTCTAAATCTATTTGGTTGACCTGTATTGCATCTAAATTTGTTTCTGCCATAAGCTTAGCCAACCCTTGTCCTCTGTTAACTTGGTGATTTGAATCTCAATGTCAAACTCTTGAATCTGATTTATCCATCGACATCTTCTTCTTGTAACCTCTGATTGCCTTAAAATGTCCTTAGTTGCTGCATTCGGAACATAAGCCACAATTTTGGCCCCAACTAGATAGGGTCTAAATGACTTTATGGACTTAACTAATGCATAAGCTTGTTTTTCATTTATGTCATAACTCAGCTCAGAAGGTTGGAGAGTTTTACTAAAGAAAGCTATTGGTTGTTCATATCCTTCATCATTTTTCTGTAACAGGACTGCTGCTATGGTGTGGAACGAAGCAAAGGAAAAAAACTTAAATGGTTTAGAGAAATCAGGAGATTTCAAGATTGGAGCTTCCCCGATTGCTTTCTTGATATTGGTAAATGCTTGTAAAGCCTCATCTAACCAACTTATAACTGCACCTTTCTTTAACATCTTTGCAATAGGTTTTATGATTTCTGAGAAGTTTGGGACAAACCTTCTTACAAAGTTGATTTGCCCAAAGAAAGATTGTATTCCCTTAACATTTTTAGGGATCTGAACCCTATCAATTGCTTCAATTCTCTCAGGATCTATTCTGACTCCTTCCTTGGAAACTATATGGCCAAGGAGTTTACCCTCGGTTACCCCAAAATGACATTTCTTTGGGTTTAAGGATATTCCATATTCAAGAGCTCTTTTAAAGATTTTCTCTAGATGTTTGCAATGATCTTCTACTTTCTTGGAATAAGCTGTGATATCATCCTAATATATTACCATGATAATATCAATGAATTCCTCAAAGGCAATGTCCATGGCCCTCTGAAAAGTAGCTCCTGTATTTGTAAGCCCAAATAGCATTCTTGCATAAACATACGTACCCCATGGTGTGGTGAAAGCTATTTTTTATTGTTCTTCCTCTTTCACTTTAACCTGGTTATATCCAGAGAACCCATCCATCATAGATAACAATTCATTTCCTGTAACCTTCTGTAATAATGTTTCCATGTTTGGCAGTGCATAATTGTCCTTTAATGAAGATATGTTTAGATTTCTAAAATCCACACAAAGTCTAATATCTCCATTCTTTTTCCTAATGGGGACCAAGTTCGAAACCCAAGTGGAGTGCCTAATTGGCTTTATGATACCTACATCCCTCATCTTAATGAGTTCCTCTTTCATCTTGGGAGCCAAAGTTGGATTTATTGGTCTTTGCCTTTGTCTAAAGGGTTTTGCATTAGGTTTTAAAGGTATCTCATGTTGAAATAAATCCTCTCTATAAGCCTTGATATCTTCATATGACCAAGCAAACACATGTCTATACTTTCTTAACAAATTAATGATATCAGATCTAATTTTAGGAGTCAACTTTTTACCAATGAAAATTTCTTTAGGAGCATGTTCATTTCCTAATTTTATCTTTTCAACTTCCTCTATATTAGTGTTTTCCAATTTGACATTACCATTAGAATCTTTACTATAGAACATTTTCTCTAGTGTAACAAGTCCCTTAGGAATTTTATTAGTTTTAAGCTGAATTACATATTTCCAAATAAAGTATCTTTCTCATCTAATGTTTCGACATAAGCATTTAAATCAATGAGTTGATCTTCATACCTTTCTTCACATGCAAGGAACCTTATGATATCTCTATCATTGTAAAAAAATTTCCAATTATGTACATTATCAGGTATCGATGGCCTTGGTTTGATCTCTACCTGTGCAATATCTTCACATGGAATGTCATTATGCCTAACTGCTAGGTTAGCCATGAAATCAGCAAAAATATTCTCAGATCTATCTATCCATGTTATTGAAAAAGCATCAAAGATTTCTATATAATCCCACACTTCATTCTTATATCTTTTTTAAGATATGATTTTTAGCAGTAAACTTATCTCTAATCTGAGATACAATTAATTCAGAATCACCATAAATAGAAAGAATTTTAATACCATGTTTACCTGCTATTCTGATACCTAACAAAAGTGCTTCGTACTCTGCAATATTGTTAGTACATTCAAATGCTAACAAGAAAGAATATTTAAAAGACTTTCCATTTGGGGACACAAATACTACACCTGCTCCGTTACCATTTTTACTACACAATCCATCAAAAAACATTTTCCACATGAGATCATTATTTTCCTTAGCACATATTTCAATAGGACTAGTATTTTCAATAAGGTTCTTATGAATTTTTACTTGAAAATTCTCCATGTCGGTGTAGCAAAAGTGTGTAACTTGGCTTGGGTCAATGTCTTCAATGATATAGGTAGATCTTGGTTCTCTATCAATCCTTACAACCCTGTCATTTATTGGGATAGAAGCATAAGATAGATCTAACTAAATATTTCCACCAACCAAGTTAGACCACTATCTAGATAATAACATTCCATAACTAGGTGGTACTTCTACAACAGTAATATCTATTTTATAAGATTTTTCAGGACATGTAGGAAACTTAAATTCTACATTTTTCATTATTTCGATAACTAGAACCGATCTATTGTCCATAGCGTAACACTTTCCATAAGTAGTATCTACATTCATTCCTAATTCTTTCATTACCCCATGAGGCATAATATTAACTGCTGCCCCAGAGTCTAACATACAATTTTTAACCAATTTATTGTTTATCAATAAAGTTAAAAAGAAAGGATCTACTTTAGCAACATCTTCGCTAACAGAAGTTCCTAGGTAAATAACTGGTAATTCTTCATTATCTTTTTGTTCCTTTGCATCCTTTTTAACCACATCATTTATTAATTTGATAGTTTCATTCCTGCAATCAGTTAATTTAATGATTTCCATTAGAGGAATAGAAAGCTTCACCTGAGATAATGCTTGAGACATAAATGAAGTACAATTTGAAATTTCCTTACCATTGCTTTGTCTGTCCACAAGTTTACTTATCTTTGATATTTGATCAATTTTCTTTCTAGGAACATCTGCCTTTGACCTCTTTATCTCAGTGTTCTTATTTGAAATCTTGTACATCCCCGCTGCTACAGTGTAAGCCTCTCTTTCTTCTTTTGTTGTCCTTCTAACAACTGGACCCCTATCATCATCTGAGAAGACTTGCTGCTCTTGTTGGTATCCCAACCTCCTGTAACTTTCATCTGGCACATATTCCCCATCTGAATCATCACTGTCTCCCGACCAAAAGGGTGTGGATGAAAGAGCGTTTATCATAGGCCTCTGTTCATATCCTTGGTTTTCTTCTTCTAAAACCTTTTGTGCTATAAGGCATTGATCCTGAGGGTGAGGCATTTTGCAAATATCACACCACAACTCATCCACTATGAAATGATTATTCTTCTTGAGAGGATCTGGAGTATCCATCTACTTCTTTACTGGCCTTCCATCTTTCCACTCAGTATGGTAAGGCATATCATGTAACCTATACTTATCATTTGTGTTGAAATTTTTATCCTATCTCCCTGCTTGAAAATTACCTTTATTTGGTTGCAAATTCTTCATCAGACTCACTAATTCATCTATTTTATCATTATCATCATTCTTCTTCGGGGCAGTGGTGTCAAAAAGCTTAGGATCACTTCTCTTATCAATCCTTCTGGCAGCTATCCTATTGTTTTCAATATTAAGAGCATTCTTGAAAGCCTGTTGCAAGGTTGTTGGGTTATGAGATCTTATCTCATAGTTCATCTTCACATCAAAGGCTTTCAAGTAGAAGGTAATTAGGAAAGAGTCCATAGGGTGAATGTCTTTTGGAATCTTGTTCAACACCCTATTAAATCTCTTATTAAATTCCTTCACTATCTCATTTGTGTTTTTCCTCATAGTGGTTAATTCGTGAGTTACAAATGATGGGTCCTTGTGATCCCTGAACTCTTCTATAAACTGATCAATGAAGTTCTGCCAACTAGTGATTGATCCATCTAGCAAATTCCTATACCACTCATTGGCACCATCCTTGAGTGAAAGAACTAACATTTTCATGTGCACATCTTCATGTGTAATGTCGTATTCATAAACAGTATTCTTCACATTAATAACATGTTGTTCTGCTAGTTGAGATCCATCCCTCGTAAATTTAGGAATAGCGGTCTTCAATTTATTTGGTATAGGGTCAGGGTAACATATTACTTCTGATAAATCTAATGGTTTATACCTTTCATTAACTTCCTGACATCTATTGCTCCCTTGCCCACTATTAGGATTGTTTCTCTAATAGTTGTTCTAAATATTATTCCTAACCATATTTCTCTGTGTAAGGTTCCTCTGATTCTGGTTATTTCCATTTACATCCTCATAGTTAGGCCTCCGTAAGTTTTGATTGTTTGCAAGATCTTGATCAAGGTACTCATCATAATTGCTTTCTATATTTAAAGTATCAAAACCAACTCTAGGTCTTCTAGGACCATCATGATTGTTTTTATGTGGAACATTCTCAGCATCATACCCAGTTACTTTAGAATGACCATAAACCCTATGACCTTGTTGTATAGGGTTTTGAGTTGGATTCTGCCCCATACAATATCCTTGTGAACTATAGTCATGATCATGATACTTAGGTATGGGATTCTTACCGTCATAATAATGTTGAGGATTCCTTATCTGTTTGTTTATATTTCTTCGATTAGGCATCTGATAATCCTTAACATTTTGATTGGGCATATTATATGCATTGACTCTATTAGGACTATTTCTTCTACCCCATGTATAGGCATCATCCAATCCACTAACATAATCCTGATTCTGATTACTTTTATGATGTGCCATGTTCCTACACTAGTTATAATTCTTTGGATCATGTTGATTAGTATTAAAAATATCTCTATCCATTTCATTTTTATGCCTATATTCATGATTCTGATAATCATCATTATTAAACTTATAAGGTTTATATGCACTATGTCCCATCTCTCTATTATAAATCATTTCAATCTTATCTAGCACATATTGATATAAATGATTATTATTTTCAAACTGCCCCATTTCATTCATATTGGCCCTATTTATATTCTGAGCATCAATACAATTATACGTACCTGGCATGTTATGAGAATCACTCAGAACCTTTCCTGGTTGGGGACACTCTTCTGAATTTTGTATGTTGTGATTGTCCCTTTCATAACCTTATATTTGCATTGTACCTGGCATCTGCACATTTATCCCTTCTTCCTATGCATGTGATCTAGGGTTGTATATCTCACTTGTATATTGATCTGCATAGGTAAATGGCCACTCATTATTTTGATCCTGCGCAAGCTGAGAGTGCACATGCATGTTCTTATTTAAATAATATATATTGTTATCAAAACCGGTATCATATTTATCTATTTTCATAGGTTGTTTATTAAAAAATGTATGGTGCTGACTTTGTGCAACACCAGCAGGCTGCTCGCATTGATTTTGCACATTATAGTTACCACGTTTTTTATTATGTTGTTCATTAAAATGCTGCATTTGTTTATATCTTTTATTCTCTTGATACTTCTCATTCTGTGCATGCTCATTATTATTTATTTGCTACTTGTAATAACTATTATTTCCTCCATTATTATTGCATTCCTCTTTGGTTTCAACTTGAGATGGGAGAAATTTATTCTCACCGTTGTTTTTAACACTAGGGCACTATGGCTGCCAATGAGGATCAACGTGATTGTTGTCACGAGGCCATTCATACGTGAAATCTGGGTGACTACGAGTGCTATGCTTTTTTTTGTTACATTTCTCATCACCTTTTCCCAGAATATAAGACTGTTGGCCAACATTGTTACTCTGTCGCTGATATTCCTGCTGTTTGCACGTTATATTTGGCATGTTATCATATTTTTTTTCTTTGTTTATACACAGCTGGGACTGTTGCATTTCTTCATGCTCCATGCCCTTTCGTTTATCATATTTGACATGATATGAATGCACTTTATCTGTATTTCTCTACAATTCCTTATACAAATTTATTTACTGCGTGTATTGCGAGTCATAATGCGTTGGCTCTTTATATTTATATGCAGTATCATTTCCAATATACGTAGCATGTCTGGGGGTAGATTCATTCCTTTGCATCTACAATATATTCATTCCTTTATTATATTTTCCATTGCATATATTTTCATCCCTGACCTATCCAAATTTGGGATCATATGGCTGTTGGGTGAAAATGGTACATTTGTTATCATTACCTCTATATCTTTGTGTGGAATCACAGTGCTGGAAACTATGTCTTTGGCTCATGGCATTATCTCCTTGTTTAAAAGCATCCATATGCTACGCATCATTTTGTTTTTGAATGTCATTATATGGTTGTTCACCCATATTGTTCAACCGGTTATTATGTTCCTTGAATAATTTAGCATCTTGCATACATAAATTTGGATGAGTAACACCAAGTACTTGCTGCTCATTATTTTGTCTATGCGTAGATATGCTATCATATTCGCATGGGTTTGGATCAATCTGGCATCTATCCCCCTCCATAATACTATTGCATTCATATGAATCATCATAGTTCTCCATAGGCAATATTTGATAATTTTTATTTTGATGAGTTGAATTAACATATTGTTTATTTCCTTCCTCATCATGAATCCTATCTTGAAACTATTTATAATATCCTTCCCTTTGCTGATTGCAAATGTAATGTTGTAACATATCATCTTTATCATGTTTCTAATAATCTCTCTTAGCATTTTTATCCCCTTGCATATCAGTATAAGGCTTATTATCATAATTATGCTCATAATTATTTTCCCAATGCTGTAGATTTCCATCATATTTGGTTTGATCCACACTATCAAATAGACTATACTTTTTCTTATTTAGCACAGGTTGTCTTTGTGAATCGCTTAATTCATACCCCTTACTATTCCAATAATCTTCAACTCAGTGAGTAATCTGTGCATACTGATCATACTTAAGGAGATTAATTTTATTATTCTGATCATGTTTTTTGCTAGTATCTTTTCTCCAATGATCATCATTTCCTTTACTATCATTCAAATTGCACATAGGATTGTCAAAGATTTTGAACCTTTTATCAAAATCTTCTATGGTTTTCCCCTCTTTGTTCATCTGCAACATAGGGCTATTAAAATCATTTTGAGTAACATTATTACTATTTTTTCTGTGAGGGGGAGTATACTTTAGTATTCTGACATTTTGATTTATTTCCCCTTCATCAACCCTTTCTCCTTCATTGATTTGTTCTGACCCTCCTATACTTTCTGGAGGAGTAACAATATCATTGGTTTGCAACCCAAAGCATTCCAAAACATCAGCTGGTTGTTTTCTGAAATTCCTTGTGAGCCTTTTCTTATCAGGGATAAGTTCAGCAAACTCTCGGATTGATTTTTGTATCCGAATGTCAATTTCATCATCCTCTTCCTCATTTTCATAATTGTATTGATTGACATTTGAGAAATAAGGATTTGCATTGCCTTCATCATTCTAATGGTCAGGGTCAGGAAACTGTTCGCAAGCAAGTTCCTAACCATCCTCGTCAGGCTGCTTCTCAGGAGACACATACGACATTTTCTTCTTTGGTTTCTTATTCTTCTTTTTTGGTTTCAATTCAAAAAATGAACTGTTCTTTAGGGATCTTCTCCCTAACATAAGTTTCACCTAATAGTGAATTCTAGAGTCACCACCTCACTTCCTCTGAGGAATTAGTAACTATTCTGGATCTTTCTCCCAGTAGAGTCTTCACAACTTAACCAGAGATTCTGTAATTGAATCTTTCCCCAGTAGAGTCGCCAATTTGTTGGGGCTCAAAAATGTTGGTCATTTTGAGGCCAACTGATAGGCACTGTAACAAGTGCCTCTACAATTTTGGTTCAATCGAACCAAGGCTAGTAAACCTAAAATTAATGATTTTTCCTAAATGAATAAACAAAATAATCTAAAGAATTGCCATAATAAAAGGATAATAAAAATTAACTATACTTAAAATAAAGACCAGTGCCTACTCCTGATCAGAAATGAAAAATATGTGTGATTACTTTAATTAAAGTCTACTGTCAAAATTCATTCAGTTTTATCTATTAACAACAAAATGAAAACTTGAATTAACTATAACTTTGGAGACAGATTATAAGATATCTATCAATTGAAATTGATCAAATAACAATAGCAACAGGAAGACAACTATTTAGAAAGATTTTAATTTCCAAAGGACAGACCGATTGAATTTAATAACATCCAAAGGGCATGCTTAGCCATACACAATAGAAAACTAATCTAACGTAGCTCTCAGATTCCTATTTGCAATTGCAATACAATAATCTCAAATAAAGAAAATATACTTTATCCAAAGCATTGAATTCAAAACAATCACAAAGGAACAGATGTTACCAGTGAATTTAGCAATTAAACTTCAAAAACCACTTGACCTATAAGTTGATCCAATAATTTCATATGATTCCAGAGCAAGAGCAATCATCCCGTTTTCCAATATATTCCAAATGTATTTTTTGTCGTCTTGATTTTTTAGGCATAGAAATTTTTGGTATCAAGAGAACCAATGAAAATTGAGGACAAAAAGACATAAATCACTCAAACATTTAAATTGTCCAAAGATTTGAAACCATTTAAAGGCTTGTCCCCTCATTTGTCCCCCCATTTATGAACAAAGAAAAGTTTTTGACTCAACCAAGGGATAACCATGATTACTTCACTCTACCCCCTACCCTTGGACATTTACTATAAATATGGAGCATTTTGGAGAGTATTTCTATCTTGGAATTTCATTTGCAAAGCATTGTTATTATAGGCATTTGAATAACATTCTAAGAGCAATTTGAGCATTTAGAGCAATTATCATTGTAGTTTTGTCATTTTGAGCTAGATTAAGCATGTAATCATCATAGAAGCATTGTAAAAGCATAATAGCAGCATAATTTCTCATTTTAGAAGTGTCACTAATGAGGATTTAAGTTGAGAGCTTCATTTACCACTTCTTTCTAGAGAACCATGGGATAATATAGATTGTAGTTTCATTTTAAAGTAGATTTGCATTGTATTTAGTTTAAATTGATGTTATTTGATCTTAATTTCATGAAGGTGATATTCATCATCACACAAATGGTGCCCACCATGGGGCCGTAGGCTGCATTATCATCATTTTCATCTCAATCTGCATGCTTGGATTGTATATTTTCCATGTTTATTTTGTAGGAAACAGATAAAATGTCACTTTACACCTCTGTATTAACGTTGATTAGCTGGAGATTCACACCTAAGTTTGTAAAGTGTTCAGCCTTTTCTTTGTAAAGTCATGCCTGTGACTCAGGGAGTATGGCCTAACCTTTGTTTGCCATCCCTTAAGTTCACACTTTGCTTCACATGTTACAGTCTCAGTCACGCTTTAGAAAGGAAAGTTATCGCTTACTGTTGTAAACATGTCGCTTAGAATGAATTATTTTGCACAATTTTAAGTTCTTTTTGTGCCTCTAGATAAACTGTTCACGCCTGTGTAACTTTGAGTAACGCTTGAGCCACTGCAAAGTGACGCTCACTATTATCAAAATTACGCTTGTCACCAGTTTGTTCACGCCTATTAGCTAGACAATGTCGCTTGATGTTTGTTGTCTGTATTGGTTGTTAATTTGATCTAATCAGTTGTCTAACTCCATGGTTTCTTTGATTTTGACAATAAATGAACCACCACAGGAAAGTACAGAAGCCCGAAAGTAGGTTTAACAAAGAAGAAAAGCCTTTAGCAAAGAGGATTAAGAAGGAGAACTTTGAGCACATAAAGGTTGTTCTTGAGAGTACATAGGAGAAGGAAAATAAGGTATATTAGGAATACCTTGCTATAGTTGAAGCATACAAAAATAAATTTGTTTCTTTAAATTGGATCTTTAGTCCTTAATTCAAATTTTTGTTTGAAAGATTTACAATTAAAGGGCTTAAAATTCATTACGTAAAATGCATGCTTTGTAAATTTGATTTTGGTTTCCCCTCACTTTGATTGTTAGTGTTGACTAACTTGTTGGAGGACACACACATTTGGAGGAGGTTATTGCCAAGGTGAGTTGATAAACAATGAAAAAATATTTCAAAAATGCGCCTAGCCTATGCTAGCTACAAGGAAAGGTATTTTTCTAATCAAGCTTGAACTTGATTAAATTGTGGCATTTCTCTTTGAACATAGCATTAATAAAAGCAAAGAATTGAATCAAACATTTCCATTTCTAAGAATCTCTATGTAATGAGATTGAAAAAGAACCTTATTGCTTGAGTGTTTGAGGAACTAAAGGGAAAGTTAGGGATATGCTCTTCACCTTTTAGGTGAAACAAATTCCCAAACACTTAACCTTAATTCCATTCTTCTTGCTTTCAATGAACATGCTAGTTAAAATAGAGATTTAGTGGGCTCACCTCCTGAGTTTTCCTTAACGAGGCCGGTGAGAGGGACAACCCAAAATGGGATACACTCGCTTTTGCCACTGGAATCTGACCCACTCTAAAATGAAACACATGTATCCTTAATGGGGTGCATGACAAACGGATTTTGATTTTTCAACCTTCCTCTAATAGTCTTAACAGATTGCACAAAGTCATACTTCGGTGCGTGTGGGAAGCCTCCTTGGAGGATGAGAGATTGAAGTCTATTTGAATGGAATATTTATTAAAACCTAGATAAAATAGCAAAGCCACCTTTTTAGAGCCATGTTTACAAGCCAATTTGTCTTTAGGTAGGCTATTTGGAATCTATTCTTGTGCTATACTTATGAAAAAATTTGAGAATATACACATTAGATTATTTTTAGAGACATTGATGTGTGTGCTGCATTTTTTAAAAATTTTCAAAAGATCTGATCTCAAACATTTAAAGAATTCAAAATTTTACAACCTAGTTAGAGAAGTGTCACTTGGAAATAAAACAATCACGCCTATCAGAGGTTTAGTCATGCCTGTGACTAGTGTAAAAATGCGTAGATAGAGAAAAGTCATGCTCAGAACCTTTATAAAAATGCCTGTGCAAACTGGAAAATCACCTATCAAAGGAAAAGTGCCACCTGCATCCTGCAGAGTTCCACCTAATAGAAAACCAGTACATGCGTATACCAAATTGGGTCACGCCTATAATCAATTCAGTGATGCCAAGAAATCTAAAAGGGAAAACATAGAGTATTTGTAGGGGGGGTAAAAAAATTTTAAGTATATTTTCGAGTACCCTTTTCTGCATTCTTACTGCTCCAACTTGTAGTCTAGTCAAAAATCCTGCTTTACACATTTTTTTGAAAAATTTGAAAAAGGATTAGACCCCGAGTAGTCTTGAATTTTATCCAAGGTTCATGCCGGCTTTCACTAGATCTTACTACGTTAAACAAACCTTGCAAGCAGATGGGACCTATTTGAGACAAGAGCTCCCTTACCCAGGAGATGAATCTACCACTCCTAGAGTACCCCAAAAATCACCCTAACAAGAAGTAGAAGACAACATGACGTATTATGGTAGTTTGGGAGGTAAAGATAATAGTGGTATTGATCTCACTAACCAAGGGAATGCCAATAATGGGGGCATTGGCATAAATAACCAAGACAATACCAATAATGGAGGGACAGATCAAAATGCTTAAGGGATTGGCAACACTCACAATAAAACTAACATCGAAGCAATGGTAGAAGATGCCATAGACAAAAAGGTTAGTGAGGCTATCCAATGTCCCTATTTCTAAAAGCTCATGGAAAAGGCAATGGATAGAGATAGAGAAAAGCACTTTCTGGATTTAGTACAAAAAGGCCTCAAGCTTCCCCATGACTACGATGTTAATCAACTCAAACTACTGGAAGTTGAGGAGAGTACCTTAGACATCATGAATAAGTAGTTCAAGATGTTTCAAATGCAATTGGACACCATTAAGAAAAGTGGAACTCCCAAGCCTTTCTCCATCAAAGCATTGTGTCCATTCCCATTTGATAAAAGCTTGGTCATGGTGCCATTCCCAATCAATGTGGTGTTCCCCAAGTATGGAAAATATGAGGGAACGTCAGATCCCCAAGACCACTTATGTGAATTTTGTGCATTGAGCTTAGAGTTCATGCATGATACAACATATTTAATGAGACTATTCCCATGAAGCTTAGGAGGCATGGCTATGGAGTGGTTTTCTAAGTTACCCTCCAGCATTAAGACCTTCGAAGAGTTAGCTTCGAAATTCATGGCCCATTACTCATATAACATCAAGCATGAGGTCATGATGATAACATTATGTAACACTAAACAAAAGGATGGAGAGGCATTTCTCACTTTTCTACAAAGATGGAGAACAATTTTTGCAAGATATCCTAGGAGCGTGCCCGAAAAAGAGAAGATGGATATCTTCATAAATAGTTTAAGCAATGAGTTGAACTACTAATTATGAATGCAATGTCCCAAGACCTTCCAAGATTTAATTTAAAATGGAGTCACAATGGAGGAAGTGTTGGTCAAAAGTGGAGAACTAAAATTGTACAAAGATAATAAGAACAACTCCAACAACAATAACTCCAGAAATGGCAACAATTAGAAGAATAATTGGTTCAATAGTAATAATGGGTATAAGAACAACAATAAGGGAATTGTTAATGATGGTGTGGTGGAGTCTAGAAACTTGAAGGTAGTTCCATTTTCTCTTACAAGGACACCTAATCAGGTGAATAATGCCAATCAGACATCCAATGCACCTTCCAATAACAACAATGCCAATAAGGGCAACCAAGGAAATAATGCAAGAAATAACAGATTTGATAAATATTTGGTGCCCACTCCTCAAAGGAACTTCACACCCTTGGGTTAACCCCTTGAAAGGGCATTAAAGACTCTCATGGCTAATAATTTCATTACTTTACCCAACATGTAGCCTTATGAGCTAAATAAGAAGCCTAGTTGGTGGAGTGCCAATAGCCATTGTGAGTACCACAAAATTCGAGGGCATCCAACAAATGAATGTCTGCAACTAAAGAATATAGTGCAAGATTTAATCAATGGTGGCACGATCACCATTGATGGATCTCAAAACAATGAAGATCATACAGCATTCAAACAACCTTTCTACAAACATGATAAAGGGGAGTCATCTAATGGTAAGAAACAAACTGCCAATAATCTTAACTTTGCGCCACCTTATGATAACATTGTGAATGCTGTAATAATCAATGAGCAGCCCCAAAAAGAGGTATCAAATGTCATTATAAGAGGGCAAAATTCTAGAATGACCCTACAAGGAGCTGCTCCTAAAGTTATTAGCACTCCACAATCCAACATTGTGGTCAAGCAACCTTCTACAGCAACAAAACCTTATAGCTTGGTTGATCAGTTGCAAAGAACTCTAGTGCAAATCTCTATCTTAGAATTGTTGAAGTTATCCCCAAACCATAAGGATATTTTGGAAAAATCTCTAATAGAGACAAACATTCCTACTAACTTAGAAGAGGAAAAGTTCCAAAATATGGTAGGTCATCTTGTGGCACCTCATTGTCTCTCATTTTCTGATCAAGATGACATGTCTATAACCCATCCTCAAAATCTACCATTGCATATAGAGGTCTTAATAGAAAGGCATAGATTCAAAAGAGCCCTCATTGATGGAGGAGCTGGCCTTAATATTTGTACTTTAAGTCTTGTTAAATCCTTAGGGTTGTCTGAGTCTTTCATTGACCCTACGAAGAAAATCACCATTAAAGCTTATGATGAAGCTGAAAGGGCCTCTAAAGGCATGATCTTATTGCCCATTCAAGTGGAACCAGTCAAGAAGGACACCAATTGCCAAGTTTTGGACATGAAATTAACTTATAATATTTTGTTGGGTAGACCATGGATTCATGAGATGCAAGCAGTCCCATCCATGTACCACCAATGCATCAAATTTCTGTACATGGGTGAAGAAATCATGGTTGGAGGGGACTCAAACCCATTCTAGTATTGCAATGCACTCAAACCCCTTCATGAGTTATATATTCCACATAACTAGGAAGGAATCATTCAAAGAGTCACCATTGAAGATACCAAAATGGATGATCCAGTCATAACATTAAATGCTACTCAAAACCCTCCTCAAGCTAGCACAACAACATCAACTAAGGGAAAGGAAAAGATGAGCTATGAGGGTCCAATTACTAATGAGGGTTCATATCAAACTCCTAAATCAGAGATAGTACCCTACAAACCTACTAGAGAAGGAAAACTACAAGAAAATGGATAAGATGATGGAGGCATTTGACAAACAGTGCAAAATTAGTTCAAAAGGAGTAGGGGAGTACACCGTTTCCCTATTTGACATGCCCACATCTCCAAGGAAACATGGAAAACCATCAAAAGGATCTTTTCCTCACAAGTACAACTCTTACTTCATAAGGGAAAGTGATACAGTGGCATTTGACAAGGAGGAAAATGAAGTACTTCAATGGCTCTATCATGATGAAGAAGATACCTCATACACTCCCATGGAACAAATTGAGCATGTTAATATACAAAAAAAGAAATATGGGAAAGGTTTTGAGATTATGTAGAAGATGGGATACAAGGGAAGAGGACCCTTAGGCAAAAGGAATAGAGGGTTACTAGAACCCATTGAACCTACTTGGAGGGAAAAACAAGAAAGATCTGGAGTAGGCTACCAATACAAAGGGGAAAGCTCAAGCCCAATGCAAGATTTTATCCTCAAATAAATGCCTTACAATCCGATGGAGATAGTGATGACTCCCAAGATTATGAGTGGGATACCCTATCAGATGAATCATGTCAAGATAAGGAGGTGATTGCAATACATACTTATGAAAAAATCCCAAGGAAAGAAATTCAAATCAATGAAGAACCTAATATCCAAGATATTAACATAGGGCATGCACCTACCAATCAAGCATGGATAGAGACATTTTGGATGCCTTCAGAGGAGGGAGATTCAAATGTTAGTTTTAATCCACTCGTGACTTTTCCCATGTTGTTTCCCGTAGAGGTCAAAGAGGACTCAAGTGAAGGGGATTTTGACCCTTCTTCCATGGATCATCTCAAGGAATCTCACATCATAGATCTAAATGATACAATGTATGAACCCTCAAATGAAGTCATGTCCATAAACCCTATTAATGACATTTTACCCAATGAATCCTTACTTTTGATGCATCTAGACCTCATTGATTGGGACCAAACTGAGCCAAATGACTTACTTTACTTTCCAAATGACCAAGAAACAAACCAGTACCTTAATGCCATTAAACCCTCTTTAACCAATGAATTCGATATGGACATGATGAGAACAGTGGGGCTCCATTCTCTTAGTCAAAAGAAAAAAATGAAAAAAAATAAAAAAATGAAAAGTTCTAGTGCTGAAAACCACTATGTGGCACCACTAGAACCAAAAAAAATAAAGATAAAAGATGTTTCCTATGGTGAAAACCCAACTGTGGCACCAAAGGAAGAGAGATTGGATACCTTGCCTGAACACAAGGAAGAAAGGTCACCTATTCTTATAGAACTGACAGAAAAGGTCAACATTGGGACAGAGTTGGATCCAAAGTTTATACACTTGGCAGCATCACTTACACCTCTAGAAAGAGAAGATTTCATCAATTTTTTCCAAGAACAACAAATAAACCTTGCATGGTCATATGCCGACATGCCTGGATTGGATCCCAATTTCATAATGCATCATTTGAATGTTAGACCTGGGGTTAAACCTGTGAAGCAAAAGTTATGAAAAATGCACCCACATGTAGCTTTCCTAGTGAAGGCAGAATTGGAAAAATTGTTAAAGGTTGGATTTATAAGGGCAATAGCATATGCTGGATGGATCTCTAACATTGTATTGGTCACAAAACATGATAAATCTATTCAGGTGTGTATGGATTTTAGAGACTTGAATCTCGCATGCCCTAAGGATGATTTTCCACTTTCGAGCATAGATGCCATAGTGGATTTGACAGTTAGTCACTCCATGTACTCATTAATGGATGGTTTTAGCAGCTACAATTAGATAAAAATTACACCTGAAGACCAAGAAAAGATAGCTTTTACTTGCCCTTGGGGCACTTTTTGTTGGAATGTCATGCCCTTCAGTCTTAAAAATGTTGGAGCCACATATCAAAGGGCCATGACAACTATCTTCCATGACATGATGCACACTTTTTTAGAGGATTATGTGGATGATATCCTAGAAAAGTCTCACAAAAGAGAAGAACACCTCCAAATTCTAAAGAAGATATTCATTTGGTTGGAACAATTCAAAGTTAGATTAAACCCAAAGAAATGTGCCTTTAGTGTCTAATCCGACAAGTTATTAGGCTATATAGTTTCTGCTAAAGGAATTGAAGTGGACCCGAAGAAAGTACAAGCCATCATAGACATGGAGATACCTAAGAACATCAGCCAAATGAGATCCTTACAAGGAAAAATACAATCCATAAGAAGGTTTATCTCTCAATTGGATAAAAGTGTCATTCCTTCACCAGATTGCTACATAAAGATACTATATTCATGTGGGATGAGGAATCTGATCAAGCTTTCACATTATTGAAGACTTATTTGATAAATCCACCTATTCTCATACCACCAATTAAGGGCAAAGCATTGCTTCTATACATATCTGCTACCGAAAGATCACTACGAGTGCTTTTAGCACAAGAAGATGAACAAGGAAAGGAAAGAGCTATCTACTATTTGAGTATAACTTTGATCAAATATGAGCTTAATTAAACATTTATGGAAAGGGCTTGCCTAGCAGTGGTGTTTGCATCTCAAAAGTTGAGGCAATATATGTTGCATAAGATCAAGTTAATTGCCAAAATTGACCCTCTCAAGTACTTGTTAAGTAAAATTGCCCTAATGGGTAGGATAGCCAAGTGGGTTATGATAGTGAGTGAATTTGACATTGAGTATGTCAATAGAAAGGCAATAAAATGGCAAGTGATAGAGGATCATTTAGCTGAGAATCCCATGATTGCTACACAAGCTATTCAAGTGGAATTTTTAGATTCTGCCATTGTAAACATAGAAGCAAAAACATGGAAGTTATATTTTGATGGCTCCTATACTCAATGAGGTTCCGGGGCTGGCATACTATTGGTCACTCCTCAAGGTTACACCATTCCAAAGTCTTACAAGCTTATGTTTCCATGTACAAATAATATAGCGGAATATGAGGCATTGGTCATAGGCATCAAAATGGCCTTAGAGTGGAATATCATGGAGTTACAAATTTATGGATATTCTCAACTCATCATCAATCAAGTCAAGAATGAATATAACACCAAAGATGAAAAGTTGCTGCCATATAAGACTATGATTGATGGATGGAAGAAATAATTTGCCTTGATCACTTTTGAGCAGATTCCTAGAGACAAAAATAGAGCAGCTGATGCCATGGCCACCTTGGCTTCCTTGTTACAAAAACTAGATCAAAATGAGAAGTATGAGTTCTTGGTGGAAGAGTTGGTGAAACCAGCATTTAACCTTCCCGAAACCCAAATTGTTGCCCTATTACATGGACATGACTCCCCTTGGTACAGACCTATATACACATATCTCAAAGACCAAGTGCTACCCTTAGACCAAACCCGAGCCCAAAAATGCAATTTCATACACCAAGCTGCCCGTTACCTAATCCTTTCAGAAACATTGTATCGTAAGGGTCTTGATGGGACATTACTTAGATGTCTAGAGGAAAAAGAGTCTAAGTTAGCTTTACACGAGGTTCACAATGACATTTATGGGTCACACTCAAGCAGTCTAAACCTAGCTAAGAAAATCCTTCGCTTAGGGTATTTCTGGAAGACATTAGAAAAGGATGCTTGCCATTTTGTGAAGATATGTAGTAAATGTGAATATCATGGGGACATGATACATGCACCGGCATAGGAATTACTCCCATTTATTACACCATGGCCTTTCTACCAATCGGGGTTTGATCTAATTGGCTTAATTTACCCACCTTCTTCAAATGGGCACAAATACATCATAACTGCAATGAAATATTTCACGAAGTGGGTTGAAGTGGTTCCTTTGATAATGACAATGGGTAAACAAATTTCCATGTTTATCTTGAATCACATCATTTGCCGATATGGCATTCCTCATGCCATAATAATAGATAATGGAAAACAATTTAAAAACAAGGATGTGGATGAACTTTGTGCAACATTTCATATCACTCACCACTCCTCATCAATTTATTACCCTCAGGGAAATGGGCAAGCTAAAGCCACGAATAAGAATATCTTGAAGATCTTGAAGAGGTCGGTCAATGAATCAGGAAGGGATTGGCATGTGCAAATTAATCTAGCATTGTGGGCCTATTAAGGACAAAAAGACATAAATCACTCAAACATTTAAATTGTCCAAAGATTTGAAACCATTTAAAGGCTTGTCCCCTCATTTGTCCCCCCATTTATGAACAAAGCAAAGTTTTTGACTCAACCAAGGGATAACCATGATTACTTCACTCTACCCCCTACCCTTGGACATTTGCTATAAATATGGAGCATTTTGGAGAGTATTTCCATCTTGGAATTTCATTTGCAAAGCATTGTTATTATAGGCATTTGAATAGCATTCTAAGAGCAATTTGAGCATTTAGAGCAATTATCATTGTAGTTTTGTCAATTTGAGCTAGATTAAGCATGGAATCATCATAGAAGCATTGTAAAAGCATAATAGCAGCATAATTTCTCATTTTAGAAGTGTCACTAGTGAGGATTTAAGCTGAGAGCTTCATTTACCACTTCTTTCTAGAGAACCATGGGATAATATAGATTGTAGTTTCATTTTAAAGTAGATTTGCATTGTATTTAATTTAAATTGATGCTATTTGATCTTAATTTCATGAAGGTGATATTCATCATCACACATGTAGTTTCATCTTCCTTTGTCAATTTACATCTAGTAGCCATCGATGTTCTTATAGGTTTAGCATCTTCCATATCAAATGTCTTCAAGACTTCCTTTATATATTTAGATTGTGAGATGAGTATCCCATCATTCTGTTGAATCACTTGTAGTCCTAGAAATAATTTAATCTCTCCAAACATAGACATCTCAAACTCTTTTCTCATCTCATTAGCAAAAGATTTACATACATGATCTTGACCTCCAAAAATAATATCATCAACAAATATCTCAGCAATAATAATAGTGTCATCAGTATCACCTTTCATGTACAAATTGTTGTTCTCACTAGTTCTAACAAATCCAATACTTAACAAGTAAGTATGCAGTCTTTCATACCAGGCTCTCGATGCTTGCTTCAAACCATATAAAGATTTATGTAATCTACATACCATGTCTTTGTTGTCTGGATCAACGAATCGTTCAGTTTGTTCTATGTAGACCTCTTCTTCAAGTATACCATTTAGAAATGTTGACTTCACATCCATTTGATAAACTTTAAATTTCTTGTGTGAAGCATATGCAAGTAGCATTCTAACTCCTTCCAATCTAGCAATAGGTGCAAATGTCTCACCATAATCAATGCCTTCTTCCTGTGCATATCCCTTGCATACCAATCTAGCTTTATTTCTTGTGACCTCACCATTTTCATTCAGTTTGTTCCTGAATATCCACTTAGTACCGATAACATTCTTATCTTTAGGTTACAGTACTAAGGACCAGGTTTTGTTTTTCTCTATTTGTTCTATTTCCTCTTTCATTGCATTAACCCATTATTCATTCTCTAATGCAACTTTCACATTTTTTGGTTCAAATTCACAAACTAGACATGTACCTTGTCTTTCTTTGCTTCTTGTCTACATGCCAACTTGTCTGTCTCCAATCATTTGTGTCTTAGGATGATGTCTCCTAAAAAAAATATCCAGTACTCAGTTTTTTCTTTCTTGTTCATCCTGTTTAGGTTCATGTGCTTGCTCAGTAGCTCCATCTTGTTCGTCTATTTCCCTTTTCTATTCCTCGGGGTTATTTTCCTACTGACCAATTATCACAGGTTGTGACTTTGGTAGATAATCAGGATGTTCAATGTAAGTGAATCTACCATAGTCTTCCGGTTCCTTTCTACTTTCCTTTGTGTTCTTGTCATCAAACTCATCAACATGGACATTAGTACTTTTGATTATCTTATTTGTAACCTTATTCAGACATTTATATACTTTACTCTTAGTAGAATATCCTAAGAATATTCCTTCATCATCTTTTGAATCAAATTTCCCATTTCTCTCATCTTTTAGAATAAAACATTTGCTTCCAAAAATCCTGAAATAACTTACAATAGGTTTGTGTCCAAACCATAGCTCATAGGGTGTCCGGTTGGTGTCCTTTTTTAGTTGTACTCGATTAAGCACATATACAACTATACTGATAGCTTCCCTCCAGTATGTCTAAGAAATATTCTTTTACAACATTAGTGTTCTTGCATAGTCAATTATTGACCTATTCCTTCTTTCAGCAATCCCATTCTGCTGAGGTGTTCTCAGTGCAGAGACCTATCTTTTGATACCATGCTCATTACAGAAATTAGTGAATCAATCAGAGATAAATTCACCTCCTCTATTAGATCTTAAGCATTTTAGTTCTTTTCCAGTCTCTTTTTCTACCTTTTCCTTATACCACTTAAACATCTTAAATGCTTCAAATTTTTCTTTTAAGAACATAATTGTCATCAGTCTAGTATAGTCATCAACAAAAAGAATAAAGTATCTATCACCATAATAACTCTGAGTTCTCATAGGACCACATAGGTCAGTATGAACCAACTCAAGTATCTTCTTTGTTGAGTAGTCTTCTCTTTTAAAACTAGACTTAGTCATCTTACCTTTCTGACATTCATGACACATAGCATGATCAAGTTTTGACAAGTTAGGCAACCCTCTAACTCTTTTCTTCTTACTAATCTTGATCATGTTATCAAAGTTCACATGGCATAACCTTTTATGCCACAACCATGCATCTTCATCCTTCATTAATAAACAAGAAGACTGATCAATATCAAGATAAAATAGATTACCTCTGGATTGTGTACTAGTTATGACAAGTCTTCCTCCATCATCATAGATTTTTACCTTTTTTCTCTCAAAAGCAAGTCGGTGGCCTGAATTATTTAGTTGTGCCACACTTAACAAATTATAGTTCAATCCATCTACCCAGTATGCATTTTCACATTTTATTCTATCATTAATCATCAGTGAACCTTTACCTCTTACCATACAAGGTGCATCATTTTCCATCCTAACAGATCCTCCATCGTATTCATCAAGTAGGTCAAATTTCTCTACATCACCAATCATATGATGTGTACAACTACTATCTATGATCCATGTATCATTTCTGATTACTTTAGAGATCAGTGCTGTTTCTTCATGTTTCTCTTCTTCCTCTAAGTCATCTTTCATAGCAACAAATACTACTTCTATATCATCATCAGTATCAGATTCAGATTCAATATCTTCGGCTATGTAACATACCTTTTTCCCTTTGTCATAGCTATATTGGTTATCTTTGTTGTTGTGTCGATAGCCTTTGTTGACTCTTCTCCCATAGCTTCCTTCATATCAGTCTTTGGATCTATCATCATCTTTCTTATTCAGACATCTAGTAGTGATGTGGCTAACTTCTTTACAATTAAAGCATGCCAAAGGTAGCTTACCTCTATACCTTCCTTTACCTTTGGGTAACCTTCTAGCCATAAGAGCTTCAAGCTCATCAAGTTCATCATCGGTATCACTATCACTATCATTATTCTTATTATTCCTACTACTAGATTTAACAATCTTCAAAGAAGACATGAAAGTGGATTCAATAGAAGGTACAACACTATTGTCAAAGTTATTCAATTCAAAGGTTGTAAGTTTACCAATTAGTGTGTCAAGAGTAAGGTTGGATGTAGCTCTAGTTTCATAAATTGCAGAGATCCTGATTGCATAAACTGGCAGTAAAGTTATGAGAATCTTGCTTATCACTGTTTCATCCTCAATAATTCCATCTGATGCTCTAATAGCATGTACTACCTCTTTTAGTCTATTTGAGTATTGCACAATGTTCTCACCTTCTTTCATCTTCATATTGTCAAATTGACCTCTTAGGCTTTCTGTTGTGGCTCTTTTAACATTCAAATCTCTACTATATATTAGAGTCAGTTTATCCCACATGGCTTTGGTAGTAGTGCATCCCTTAATATCTTCAAATTCGGCATCAGTACAGGTAGCAGCAAGTTCCATTATAGTAATATTGTGTTCATTCCTATCTTTCAGTTGATCAAGGGTTAAGGGACTAGGTGTTGGTCCAATGTAGCCATTCTGCATTAGTTCTAGTGTAGAATTCCCAATTCTAGATATGTGCAACTTCATTCGGCTTTGCCATACTGTGAAGCTCTCTTTGTTTAGCTTTGGCACTTCCCTCTTATACATCTTGAGATCTTTGTGCCGGAGTCCTTAAAACTCTATTCTAAGCAACCACAACTCTGATACCAATTGTTAGAATAATTGAGAGGGGGGTGAATTAGTTATCTAGTGTCCCAATTCAAAATGTATAATCCAAAATAAATTCTTCAACTTCTACTACTCGATAAACATAAAATACTTTCATTGTCTGTGCTTTTACCGATTATCAATCTAAAACTTATAGTAGTTACCGATCAAATCTAATATGCAATATGCAAAGTATGATAACAAACAAATATCACAATCAACAAATAACACAAGAGATTTAACATGGAAAACCTTTGAAGGGAAAAACCACCTGGGACCGACAACCCAAAAATGTTCACTCTTTTGAAGTGAGGTCGGTGAAGACCCAACCCTGTTAAAGGTTACAAACACACTGTTAGGTGTGACCTTGTTAGAGGATTTTAGACCAGAAGTTATCATCCAACCAGCAGTCACTCTGGGGTTGACAGGATAACAATGTTCACTCTATGAATGAAACATAAAAAGACTTTCTTAGTGCACTCAGTTAAGAGATTTGACTGTGTACAATGGTTAAATATGTAATAGTAGATGATCTACCTTGATACAACTTCAATTGCAGTTTACAGATCAATATTCAGATCATACAAATCTTTTTGATCAATATATCACTTCAGATTCAACACTATATCAACTTACTATCCATTGGTAATTACTCTTTGTAGCTCGATAATTGTTCTACAGTTCAGTTCTCACTAACCAGTATGATTAGGATGCATGAAAAAATT
Source organism: Chamaecyparis obtusa (assembly GCA_027943335.1). Classification (NCBI taxonomy): domain Eukaryota; kingdom Viridiplantae; phylum Streptophyta; class Pinopsida; order Cupressales; family Cupressaceae; genus Chamaecyparis; species Chamaecyparis obtusa. The sequence goes on from BSBK01003182.1 coordinate 1,875,916, forward strand.
ATTCACATGATAATTCTATAGTATCTTCTTCTTCTGGCATCCTTTCAACAATGAAACCAATGTCTCTTATATAGATGAGTAAATCATTTTCTTTTTGTCCATCTGATTTTTCCACTTAATCTCATTCATTGATTTTTCCACTTTAACCTTCTTCAGCTGATGTGTCAATAAAATGTTTCAATCTACTCCATTAGATCTTCCTTGAATTATGTTAGCCGTCGATCTTCATAACAAACCTTATCTGTTACCTAGATTTCATACACTTTCCAGTTCATCAATTTATCAGCTAAACTAATCATTTAATTCCTTTCTATTCTACTTGGTTAACAAAGAAATGCATCATTGAACACAAGCTCAATTAACGCTGCGCTTGGTATACACTACACTTTGTCAGTGTATACTAGAATGCTTCATTTACCGACAACACTGCTTTGTGTTTTTCAGCTCTATTCTTCATCATAGATGAATGCAACATAATAAAGTCGATATCATTAAGTCATAGACTCATCAACAAGTTACTCAGTGTATTCCTTATCCTCATCTGACATATACATCTTCCTCATGTAGATACTTATGTTCTTCATCTCTTTCACCTTTCTTCATATGTTTCGGTATAGTAACTTACAAGATAAGTATTGTCAAGCTAGTTGACATCAATGACAACATAATACTGATTTAATCATCTTGCATATCTAATCAACAACTCCTCATTGATCTTTAATCATAGATTCTTCATTCAGGTTCTAAATCAGTTGTATTTCATCATATTAGAGGTCCATAGCTAGGTGGATGCATGTATCGGCGGCCTCGCTTGAATTTTTGCTCGTGAATGGAGATCACCATCTTCAAAAAGGTAAAAATGGCTCAGAGCAAAAAGTTAAAAGGAGAGGTAAAAATGACTTTTACCCCTATATATAGCCCATTTTGACCTAAAAAGACTATCTTTGACCAAAAAAATGACCAGGGACCCAAATTTTTCACCCATTCTACCAAATCAGGGGCATTTGACATCAAATCATCATGAATAAATTATCTGAAATGAAATCAAAATTCATTATTAATTGACCTAATTCACACAAACTTGATCTAAAAGGTCATATATTTCATCAATACTAAAATTTCATTTCATTTTAGAGGGGGCATACACTCAGATAATCAGGATGGGAATCATAATCAACAAATCAAGGGCACAACCATCAAATCAAAGCGTAATATTGTATTAGAAAATTTTTCATTTATCAATCGAAAGAGACATTAAACATCAAATCATATCAAATCAAGTACCATTTCAGGCAACTTATCATCAGATCAACCATCAAGGACTTCAAATCAATTAGAATTACACCAGTTTTATCATCAGAATCTGCATCTTTTATCACATCAAATCAGACATTAGTTGATCGGGACTTCACATTAGAAATGATCATGGCATTCTTTGAATCAATACGCTTCATGCATCAATTCAAAGAGGGGAATTTGTAATCACCTAAAAATGGACAAGATCAATTGAGTAATCGAGGCAAAAATTAATGCAGTAAAATCAAATCAAGCTAAAATCAAAGCAAAATTACAACCAAGCCATAATTCAAATTTAATTAAAAACCAAAAGCCATAAAATCAATTAAAATAAAATAAATCAAATGAAATCAATTAATTGTGCAATTAATCTAATTAATTGCATAGTTCATTTAAATCAAATCAACCCATTCAAGTGGTACACATGGCTAAACATATTAATTAAATTCAATTAATAAATCCTATTTTCCCTCAACCACCAAATGGGAGGAAAATGTATTAACCAATAAGATTTGAGAACCAAGTTCACATGGATCAAGCTCACATCGAATCTCCATCACCCATAAGGAGAAAGAATCTTGTCCACCCATTTTTTCCTCTTGTCCCAAGCTTTGAGGACAAAATATTTAAATGGTCTCCAAAGGTGGAACTATGGACTCAACCCTCATCAAACCATGATCAAATCAACTCCACCCCCTACCCTTGCCAAAATTTATAAAAGCAACACATAATTCAAGAAATAATGATCCACAATTTTTGAGAAGCATCAAACCTCTTACAATTTTAAGCTAGAAAGGAAAATCTAGAGCTAATTGGTCTATTTCTTTTGGAATTAACTTGTTTTAGCTTACTTTACCTTGCTTTCTCATATTAGGACTATCACTAGTGAGAGCTTGCTGAGAGCTCATCATTAGCATCCCTAATTAGAGAGCCATAGAGTGCTCATTTGTCTTTTAAATAGCTTAATTGAATTGGATTTGTGGAAATTTAGTTCTCATTTTGATTTATTTGACAAAGCTAACCCTATGAAGGAACTAATCCTAGTACACATCTTACTTTGACCAAACTTTGACCATCCATATCTTGAGAAGAGAGGCTCCATTTTTCAAAGATTCAAGGTGGTTTCTAGTTCATCTCGACAAGATATTTGATTTGAGACCACTTGCACCAGATTTGAAAATGGCCAAATTTTTAGCTACGAACACTGTATTGACTTCCTTTCTTTAACCAAACTTTGACCATCCGTATCTTGAGAAGAGAGTCTCCATTTTCCAAGATTCAAGGTGTTTTTTGGTTCATCTTGATGAGATCTTCCATTTGAGACCACTTTCACCACATTTGGAAATGGTCAAATTTTTACCTACGAACACTGTACTAACTTCCTTAATTTGACCAAACTTTCACATTTCATATCTGTAGACACTAAAAAATGGACAAGTGCTTAAAATCATCAAAATGGCAAATTCTTAATCAAAATGCTCTAAATTCTGATAAAAAAGGATCAAATCAAATTTAAATAGACATTTATTAAATCAAATTGGACAAAAATCAATCAAATCAAAGGAAAAATCAAATGAGGACATTAAATAATTAAATACAAGCTTAAAGGGGTGAAAAACACTATATAATTGATTTTAATCAATTAATTGTATAGTTGTTTAATCAAAAATCAAATTGAACCTATTCCCTTGGCTTATTTAAGTAATTAATGGAATTTAATTAATCCTAATATCTTTCAACAACAATTTGAGCAACCAATGAGAATTGAGGAACAAAAGCACATGGATCACTCCAAAATAGTTGAATCTCAATCACACATTTCAACTTTGAATCTCATCCACTCAATTTTGTCTTTTTGTCCAAAGCTTTGAGACAAGCATTTAAAAACATTGCAAAGTTTTTGACTCAACCAAGACTAAATCATGGTTACTTCACTCTACCCCCTACCCTTGGGAATTTACTATAAATGAGAGGCATTTTGAGAGAAATAATCATCTTAGAAATCCATTTGCAAAGAATCACCATTATAGTCAATTTCATAGAAATTGAGAGCATTTGAGAGCATTTGAATTATCTTTGTATCACATTATCAATTTGAGAGCTAGATTAAGCATTTGTACTATCATATTTCTCATTGTAGATTTGTTACTAGTGGAGAATAGGTTAAGAGCTTCACTTACCAAATTAGTTAGAGAACCATGAGATGTCATGGATGTTAAATTCAATTCTTAGTTTAAATTTGCATTGTATTTACTTAGAATTGTTAGTTAATGATCCTAATTTAATGAAGGTGTTAAACTTACACACACAAATGACACGCACCATGGGGCTTTGAGCCTCATTTCTAACATTTTCATCAAGTTTTGTATGTTTTTGTTGTCATTTTTCTGTGAATTTTTGTAGAAAATAGGAGAAATGACGCTTATGAAGCATCTAGTGACGCCTATGACTATTCTAATGACACTCACCAGCAATTAACTAATGCCTGAGAGATAAAGTGTGACACTTGTGAGATAAATTGATATGCCTGAGACTGTAAAGCAATGCCTGAGAACTGAGAAATACTGGGTATTTGTTGTCTTTTGCCGCATGTGATGATCTTTACAACAAAATTTACAGTGATCTATCATGCCTAGTATTTCTTAAATGAAACCTAGTAGTTTTTTATTGCTTCTTTAAATATCTTATCGTATGAAATTTTCAATACTTTTAACACCTATCATTTAAAGTATTACGCTTGCTAATCTTTAAGTATCGCTTGAGTCACTGGAACGTGATGGCTGCTATTTTTAATGTTACGCCTGCTAATCTTTAAATATCGCTTGAGTCACTGGAAATTGATGCCTACTATTTTTAAAGTTACGTTTGCTAATCTTTAAATCACGCGTATTAGCTGACTAATGACACCTAGTACTTTCTGCTATAATTTTTTGTCAAATCAATAAATTTTGTTTTCTTACTCTCTGTCTATGTTTTTCTAGTAGATGAGCAAACATAGGAAAGTTCAAAAATCAAAGAGCAGAGTCACACAACCAAGCAAAGAGGTAAGAATTCAAGTTAAACGTGAAAAAGAGATTTATAGTGCTACAATTTTAGAGAGTTTGGAATTAGAAGAGAAATTTTATGCTCATTACATTAAAGTGTTAGATGCTTACAAGAATAAATTCCCTACTTTGGATTTAAATTGCTTGTGTTAAGTTGTTGAAATTTCTTCAAAAAATCTTGTCAAAAACACTTAATGGCAATTGCACTTTGTTCCTTTTTGTTTCCCTCATTTTGTATGGCTTTGTTGGACTAACTTGTTGGAGGAGGGAGCGGGAATGATCACCACTAGGTGAGTGAGCAAATCGAAAAGCCAAAAATCTCATAAAAGTGCATAGCCTTTGCTAGCTACAAAAGAGAGGTATTCATCAAATCAAGCTTGCATTTTCTTAAATTGTGGCTTTCATTGGATCTAGCTTAATAGAAATAAGGAATTAACCAAACACTTCAATTATAAGAATCTCTCTATCAAGAGATTGAAAAAGAACAATTGTTGCTTAAAGTGATTGGAGTGAAGAAAGACAATAGGGATATGCTCTTCACTTTTTAAGTGAACCAAATTCCCAAACTTGTTGGACTAAGTTCAATTTTTTGCTTTTCTATACATGCTAGTTAAAATAGAGCAATAAAGGGCCTGCCTCCCGAGATTTTCCTTATGAGGATGGTGAGAGGGAACTACCCAAGTGGGATACAATTGCCTTAGCTACAGTACTATCTGACCCACTATAAAAAATAAAACTCTTCCTTAATAGGGGAATGACTAGATTATGTGCAAGTTTCTTCACTTCCTCTAGTAGTCCTTTTGGATTGCACCAAATCATGATTTTGTGCGTGTGGGAAGCCCACAAGTGGGAAAAAGAACTTGGCATGATTTAGAATGGAAATATTCATTAAATCCAGATAAGTAGTAAGCTACCTTATAGAGCCAAACATGTTAAAAGCCAAATTTGACTATAGGTAGATTGCTTGGAAGACTTTCTTGTTCAATACTTGTGAAAAACAACTGAGAACATACACTTTTAGTGTGGTTTTAGGGACATGGTGCAAATTTGATGTGCATGTTGCATTTTTACTTCATTTTCAAGCAAGAAAATTCTACAAACCTGATCTTACAATTTTTAAAATCTAAAATTTACAACCTGGTTTGTCAAGTTTCACCTATACAAAGAGAAAAACTGCATGTGCATAGAGAAGTTACACCTATGATTTGTAAAAAGATGCCTGGAAACAATAAAGTCACACCTGTAACAGTTTAAGTGACACCTGGAAAAATTTAAATCACACCTACCAATAGGCAAAAGCCGCTTGCTCAACTGTAGAGTGCCGCCTGAGAATATTCTAGTCACCGCATATCAAACTTAAAGTCATGCCTACACACTGGAAAGTGATGCCCAGAAATTAAAAAAGGGAAAATAATGAGCATTTCTTGAGGGTTTCAAAATTTTTTGGTTCTAGATTTAGATACCATTTTGGCTGTTTTATTTGTTCCAGTACCCTGCCTAGTCAGAAATCTTGATTTTGAGAAATTTTGAAAATTTCACAAGGATTCAGCCACAAGCAAGCAAGATAAAAGCCTATTTTCAAGTGTCTTATGTTCATGCCTACATTTACTCGATCATATTATGTAAAGAAAACATTGCAAGAAGATGGAACTTATCTGAGACAAGAGCTTCCCTTCCCAAGTGATACTTCTATCACCCTAAAAATACCACAAGAATCTGTTCAAGAAGTGAAAACCAACATGATGTACTCTGGTAGCTTGGGTAATAATAACAATGGAGGTATTGACCCAAAAAATCAGGGTAATACCAATAATGGAGGAATGGACCCTAACAGTCAAGGGATTAACAAAAATACTAACGGGGGCAATGGTGAACCAACTGTTGATGATGCAACTGATGAAAAGGTTAGTGAAGTTATACAAAGCCCATACTTTTTAAAACTCATGGAGAAAGAAATGGAAAGAGAGAAGGAAAAGTACTTTCTACACCTAGCCCGAACGGGTCTTAAACTCCCTCATGACTATGATGTTAATCAACTTAGACCACCAGAAGTTGAAGAGAGCCAGATCGATATCATGAATAAACAATTTAAGTTATTTCAAATGCAATTGGACATAATAAAGCAAAGCGGGACTCCAAAGCCCTTTTCTATAGAAGCATTATGTCCTTTTCTATTTGACAAGAGTCTAATCATGGTACCATTCCCTATCAACATAGTATTTCCTAAGTGTGATAAATACAAAGGAACATCGGATCCTCAAGATCATCTATGGGAATTTTGTGCATTGAGCTTGGAATTCATGCACGATACCACTTATTTAATGAGATTATTTCCTAGAAGTTTGGGAGGTATGGCCATGGAATGGTTTTCAAAATTACCTTCCAGCATTAAAACTTTTGAAGAGCTGGCTTCTAAATTTTTGGTGCACTATTCATACAATATCAAACATGAAGTCACAATGATTACCTTATGTAATACCAAGAAAAAAGAAGGAGAAGGATTCCTAATTTTCCTACAAAGATGGAGGATGATATTTGCTAGATATCCTTGGAGTGTACCAGAAAAAGAGAAGATGGATATCTTTATCAATAGCTTGAGTAGTGAGATGAATTATCGGTTGAGAATGCAATGTCCTAAGACCTTCCAAGACCTTATTGAAAATGGGGTGCTACTGAAGAGGTATTGGTTAAGATTGGAGAGTTAAAACTCTAAAAGGATAATAAGAATTACAATAACAATACCTCCAACAACAACCATCACAACCAAAATAAGAACTTTTCTAACAGCTATAATCAGTTTGGGTTGAAGAACAATAATAAAAGAGTGGTCAATGATGGTGTTGTTGATTCTAGTAATTTAAAAGTGGCTCCCTTTGCTCTCACAAGAACACCTAATCAGGTGAACAATGTCAATCAGGCTCCCAATGTGCCTTACAATAGCAATACCAATAGTGGAAATTTTGGGAGTAATCAAGCAGGTAACAAATCTAACAAATTCTTGGCACCAACCCCCAAGAGGACCTTCAAACTTTTGGGTGAACCTCTTGAGAAAGCATTGAGGACTCTCATTACTAACAAGATCATTAATTTACCTAGCATTCAACCCTATGAGCCACAACACAAGCCCAGCTGGTGGAGTGAGAATAGTCATTGTGAATATCATAGAATTAGAGGGCATAAGAAAAATGATTACTTACAGCTAAAGAATGTGGTACAAGACCTGATTGATAATGGTATGATCACTATAGAGGGGCCTCAAAGTAATGAAGATCACACAACATTTAAACAACCTTTTTATAACCATGAAAAAGGTGGATCATCCAATGGGAATAAACAAAGCAGTAAAAATGTCAATTTTTCTCCTCATTATGACAAAATCATCAATACTTTATCTAGTCATGAGCATGTTGTCAATACTATTGTGATCAAGGAACAACCCCAAAAGGAAACATCTAATGTTATCACTAGGAGGTAGGCTTCAAGGATTACCTTACAAGGGGTTGATTCTAAACCTATTGGCCCTCCACAATCCAAAATTTTGGAAAAACAACTAGCTACAACAACAAAACCATATAGTTTGGTGGATCAACTACAAAAGACTCTAGCACAAATTTCTATCTTGGAGTTATTAAAGTTATCACCAAATCACAAGGAAATCTTAGAGAAAGCTTTAGTGGAAACTAATGTTCCTACCAAATTGGATAAGGAGAAGTTTTAGAATATGGTAGGACATCTCATTGTGTCTCATTTCCTTTCATTTTTAGACCATGATGACATGTCCATTACCCATCCCTAAAATCTGCCACTACATATAGAAGTCTTGATTAAAAGACATAGGGTCAAGAGAGCTCTCATAGATGGGGGAGCTAGTCTTAACATATGCACTTTGAGCCTTGTCAAATCTCTAGGATTATCTAAGTCATGCATTGATCCTACAAAAAGAATTACCATAAAGGCCTATGACAAAGTGAAAAGAGCTTCAAAAGGCATGATTATATTGCCCATTCAAGTTGGACCTATCAAAAAGGACACAAAATGCCAAGTCTTAGATATGAAATTAACTTATAATATCTTATTTGGGAGGCCATGGATCCATGAGATGCAAGAAATTCCATCCATGTATCATCAATGCATAAAATTTCCATACATGGGTGAGGAAATCAAAATTGGCAGGGATTCAAATCCTTTCCAATATTGCAATGCACTAAAGCCTCTCCACGAATTATTTATTCCGCATAACAGAGAAGGGATTATCCAAAGGGCTACCATTGAAGACATTAAAGTGGATAATCCTAAGTTAACATTAAGTGATACCCCTATTCCAAGCCCTCCTCAAATTAACTCAACTACATCAACTAAAGGAAAGGAGAAAGTGAGTTATGAGGGTCCAACTTCAAATGAAAATTCAGATAAAGCATCTACACCAAAGATAGAACCTTCAAAATCCACCAAAGAAGAGAAAGATAAAGCTAAAGAGGACCATTACAAAAAAATGAGGGAGATGATGCATACATTTGAAAAATAATGTAGAATTAATTCCAAGGGAGTAGGGGAATATTATGTTTCCTTATTTGACTTATCGACATCTCCAAGAACACACGGGAAACTATCTAAGGAAAATCTTCCTCATAAATATAACTCTTATTTTGTAAGGGAAAGTGACAAGGAAACATTTGACAAAGAAGAAGATGAAGTTCTTCAATGGTTGTATCAAGATGCAAATGATACCTCAAATACTCCCATAGAGAGACTTCAACACATTAACATTCAAACCGACCAATATGGGAAAGGATTTGAAATAATGAAAAAAATGGGGTACAAGGAAGATGAACCTTAGGAAAAGAAATAGAGGTTTTCTAGAGCCTATTGAACCTTCTTGGAGGTCAAAAGAGGAAAATTTAGGGGTAGGCTACCGGCACAAAGGAGAAAGCTCTAGTCCCATGCATGATTCAGATCCACAAGTGAACACGATGGAATCTGATGTTGATAGTGATGATTCTTGAGACTATGAGTGGGACACTTTGTCTAATGACTCATGCCATGATAAAGAGGTTGTCACAATACATGCTTATGCTAATGTTCCTAGGTAGAAAAATCAAGGTAATGAAGATCCTAATATACAAGAACTCAACATAGGACACGCACCTATTAATCAGCCATGGATAAGGGAACCTTGGGTACCTTCATGGGCAAGTGATTTGAATGTTAATTTTAACCCACATGAATTATTTCCCATAGAAGTCTTAGAGGATAATCTTCAAGACAATACTCAAGCTAGTGCAAATCCAGAGGAACTTCCTACACAAATACAACCAGATCCACAAGAATCTCTCATAGGGAAAGCTCACAATTATCAATGGGTAGGTGAACCTTATATACCTTCATGGTGGGATGATTCATATGGTAGGTTTACCCTACATGTTTTCTCTCCCAAAGAAGTCTTTGAGGAATCAAGTGAAGAGGACTTTGATCCTTCTTCCATGGACCATCTTGAGGAAGCTCACGTCATTGACCTTAATGATACAATGTATGAACCATCCAATGAGGTCATGTCCATAAATCTAGCTGATGACACTTTGCCAAATGAATCCTTATCCTTGATGCATCCCAAACGTATTGATTGAGAACTAACCAAGCCAAGTGACTTACTCTATTTCCCAAATGACCAAGCAATGACCCAATACTTAAACGTGGTTGAGCCCCCTTTCACCAATGAGTTTGATCTGAACATGATGAGAACAATGAGGGTCCAATCTCTTAATCCAAAGAAAAAAATGAAAAAAAATAATAAAAAAATGAAAAGTTCTAGTGATGAAAACCACTATGTGGAAGCACTAGAACCAAAAAAAGTAAAGATAAAGGATGTTTCCTATGGTGAAAACCCAATTGTGGCACCAAAGGAAGAGAGGTTGGATACCCTACCTGAACATGAAGAAGAAAGGTCCCCAATTCTCATAGAGCCAATGTAGAAGGTCAACATTGGAACAGAATTGGATCCTAAATTCATACACCTAGTAGCGTCACTTACACCTTTAGAAAGAAAGGATTTTATCAAGTTTTTCCAAGAAAAATAATTGAACTTTGCATGGTCCTATGCCGACATGCCAAGATTGGATCCCAACTTCATCATGCACCATTTGAATGTTAAATTGGGGGTTAAGCCCATCAAGCAAAAGTTGAGAAAGATGCACCCACATGTAGCTCTCCTAGTCAAAGAAGAATTGGAAAAATTGTTGAAGGTGGGGTTTATAAGAGCAATTGCATATGCTGAATGGATATCTGATATTGTACCAATCACCAAGCATGAAAAATCCATTCATGTATGCACAAATTTTAGAGACTTGAATCTTGCATGTCCCAAAGATGACTTCCCACTTCCAAGCATAGATGCAATAGTAGACTTGACAGTTGGTCACTCCATGTATTCATTGATGGACGGTTTTAGCAGATACAATCAGATAAAAATTGCACTCAAAGACCAAGAGAAGATATCCTTTACATGCCCTTGGGGTACCTTTTGTTGGAACATAATGCCCTTTAGCCTTAAAAATGCCAAAGCCACATACCAAAGGGAAATAACCACTATTTTCCATGATATGATGCACACCTTTCTAGAAGATTATGTGGATGACATATTGGCAAAATCACATCAAAGAGAAGACCACTTGAAAATTCTAGAAAAGATATTCACAAGTTTGGAGCAATTCAAAGTGAAACTTAATCCAAAAAAATGTTCCTTTGGTGTTCAATCCGGCAAATTATTAGGCTACATAGTTTCCGCAAAAGGCATTGAAGTAGATCTTGAAAAGGTCCAAGCAATAATGGATATGGAGATTCCAAAGAATATAAGTCAAATGAGGTCTCTTCAAGGCAAGATTCAATCAATAAGAAGATTTATCTCTCAATTAGCCAAAAAGTGCCATTCATTCACAAGGTTACTACACAAAGACACCATTTTCATGTGGGATGAAGAATGTGACAAAGCCTTCACTTTATTGAAGACTTATTTGATAAATCTGCAAATCTTAATGCCACCAATCAAAGGGAAACCATTGTTGCTGTACATATCTACCACCGAGAGGTCTCTAGGAGTTCTTTTGGCACAAGAAGATGACCAAGGGAAAGAAAGAGAAATATACTATTTGAGTAGAACATTGATCAAGTATGAACTCAACTACACATTCATGGAAAGAGCATGTTTAGCGGTTGTATTTGCATCCCAAAAATTGAGACATTATATGTTGATGCACAAGGTGAAACTTATTGCAAAAATTGATCCCCTAAAATACTTGCTAAGAAAAACTACCTTAACGGGTAGAATAGAAAAATGGGTCATGATATTAAGTGAGTTCAACATTGAGTATGTGGATAGGAAGGCCATAAAAGGACAAGTGATAGAAAATTACTTAGCAAAAAATCCATTGATTTCTACACAAACCATTCAAGTGGAGTTTTTGAATTCAGCAATTGTCAACATAGAGGCCAAGACATGGAAGTTGTACTTCAATGGATCATATACACAAGGAGGTTCTGGGGATGGCATATTATTGATTACCCCTCAAGGGTATACTATTCCCAAGTCATACAAGCTTTTGTTCCCATGCACAAATAACATAGTAGAATATGAAGCTTTAGTCATTGGCATTAAGATGGATTTAGAATGGAACATCATCAAACTACAAGTATATGGAGACTCTCAATTAGTAATCAATTAGATCAATGATGAATACAATACCGAAGATGAAAAACTAATGCCATACAAGACTATGATTGATTCTTGGAAAAAGTACTTTTCTTTGATAACTTTTGAGAAAATTCCAAGAGAGAAGAACAGAGCAGTTGATGCAATGGCGACCTTGGCTTCCTTACTTCAAAAACCTGATCAGAATGAGAAGTATGAATTCTTGGTGGAAGAGTTGGAAAAATTGGCATTTGACCTTCCTGATACCCAAATTGTTTCCCTACTCAATGGACATGACTCACCTTAGTATGGCCCTATCTATACCTATCTCAAAGACCAAGTATTACCTATAGACCAATCTTGAGCCCAAAAATGAAATTTCATTTGACAATCAGCCCATTACATAATCCTTTCCGACACATTGTATCATAAGGGTCTTGACGGGACATTACTTAGATGTCTAGAGAAAGAGGAGTCTAAGTTAGCTTTACGTGAGGTTCACAAGGGCATTTGTGGGTCACACTCAAGCGGTTTAAACCTATCCAAGAAGATCCTTCACATGGGGTATTTTTGGAAAACCTTAGAGAAAGATGCTTGTCATTTTGTCAAAATATGCAACAAATGTCAATACCATGGTGACATGATACATGTACAGGCACAAGAATTGCATCGCTTTGTAACACCATGGCCATTCTATCAATGGAGATTTGACCTGATTGGCGTGATCTATCCACCATCTTCCAATGGGCACAAGTACATCATCACCGCTATGAAGTATTTCACAAAGTGGGTAGAAGCCATTCCTTTGATCACGACCACGGGCAAATAGATCTCCATGTTCATACTCAATCACATCATTTGCAGATATGGTATCCCTCATACCATAATTATAGATAATGAAAAATAATTCAAAAAAAAAGATGTGGATGAACTTTGCGATACATTCCATATTACTCATCACTCTTTGTCCATTTATTATCCTCAAGGAAATGGACAAGCCGAAGCTAAAAATAAGAACATCCTCAAAATCTTGAAAAGATAGGTGAATAAGTCAGGAAGAGATTGGCATGTGAAAATCAACCCGACATTATGGGCCTATAGAACTAGCATCCAGACACCTATAGGAGCTACACCATATTCATTAGTTTATGGAGCCAAATCTATTCTACCTTTAGAGGTTGAAATCCCATCTTTACGAGTATCAATTCAAGGGTTAATAATAGATGAGGACTATAGAGTTTCCCAGCTTCAACAATTAGAATTGCTAGAAGAACAAACACAAGCCTATGAACACTTGAAAGTCTATCAGAATAGGATCTCAAGAAATTATAATAAGCATTGATGGGCTTCTAAATTAGCCATCTTTTTCACCACTTTTTATCCTCTTTCTAAGATAGTTGATTGCACATAGACATACATTTATGGTTTTAAGCATATGAACTTATGGTTTCTATGTATATGATTATATATGTGTGTGAACATAAGATGGAATGCGAATACCTCTAAAGACATAATATCTACTTAATTTCATGGACAAGAATGGTGAATATAATAGTTATACATGTTAATGGATGTTTTCTCTCCTAAGCTATGTTTTGGGTAGTTATCCCCTGTAGCCGTAGGTTTGCAAGAGTGATAATTAAGACTAACACCTTTTTCCTAATATTGATGTTGTGGATATATATGTATATGGTTGGATATGTGTGCATTAATTATCTTTCAAGAGTTGAACATGGATATTCAAGGACCAACATATTAGCACAGGAGTCATAAAAGCCAACCGTGATTGCAGAATCTTTGCAAGCAAGTCAATGCTTTCTGTTGCATGTAATGCGCAGATTTAGTGTGCGCTATATTCTGGGATTGTTCATGGTCAATAATGTTTTTGTTATGAAACTTTATGAGTTGTAACTGATCCTCATTATGAAGTGATCATAGGTTTAGGAGTTAGTGGTAGTTTCCTTTTAAATAATTGATTGTTGTGACTCTTTTGGAGTTAGTCAAACAAACTAGTTTTTAATATAGAACTCTTGCATACTATTTCAATCAAGTTTAATTGTTTTTATGAATGAATAGAATGATCAGTTCAAGTTTGAAACTTTCATCTTGATTATACTTTTAATTCACTCATTCAAGGGGGCCCACTTGATGAGTGAATTGCTTTGTTAGTGTAGAGTTCATTTCCTATTCATTTATATGTTTTAGAACTCTGTTGTTCTTGTAGCTACCGATACCATAATTAGTAGCCTGTTCCTATAGCACAGTCAGTTGGAGTAGTTCCTAACTATAATTCCCTTCTTTGATTAGAATACATTTTCTTACCAGTTTTAGTTTAGTTTTCCTAAAGCATAAGCAATTGAATTCCTTAGATAGGCTTAGAAGAGGAAGTTTAAAGCATATACTTTGCAGATGCCATTCCAAGTTTACGTCCCTGGTCGATAATTAAATGAGACTAAATAGTGCATTAGGAATCATTTGGGGTGTCCAATCCTGAATTAAGCAGTCCATTGCTTTGGGTTTCTGATACTATTGTTTGGCCAAGCATTTTTGGTGCCGCTACTGGGGATGGTGTTAATTCAAACTAATCCTTGTAGTTGCGGTCTTAGTTTTAATCTAGTACTTAAGTAAGCATTTTTATGCATAGAAGGAGAGATCACCTTGGGAGATTTCTTCCTCATAACTACCAAGGAGAACCATTTGATTTATTTAATCCTCAAATTGAAGAACCACAAAGTGAGAACAAAGAAGAAGAACCCTTTGAAAATCCATTGGCTGATGCTCAGGAACATATATCCTCTTCATCATTTGAAGAATCACTGCATTTGAACAACCTATTTGCTAAACTTGAATATCAAGATAATCTGCTTGCTCTTGTTGTATATCAGCCATGACCACAAGGTCCTCCTCCCAAAATGGCTACTCAAGCTCCCTTTCCTTTTCCTATACCTCAACAGCAAGGAAACCAAAATCTGAAGAATATACCTACTGCTGCACTTCGCAAATTTGATGGCCTCCTAACAGAAGACCCTGAGACCTTTCTCTTTGAATTTGATATTCTTTACCAGAGTTATGACTATACCATTGATGCCCACAAGATGAAGTTGTTCCCATCAACTCTAAAAGAAGTTGCTTTGAGATGGTTCATGGGGTTGGGTGCTAATGTTGTAGCAAATTGGAATGCCATGCATACAATGTTTCTTACAAAGTACAAAGAGTACTATAGAGGTCAAGATTTGAAAGGTGATGACATTTTTAAAATGTCTCAGGAGGATGAAACACTGGAGGATTATGTATCCAAATTTATGTTCAACCTCCAGCATAATACTCAACACCAGCTAAATGATGCATCTCAGAAGCACCTTTTCTTAAAGGGTGTGAATGACAGAAGTATTGAGGCTCTAGACCTAATGGCAGGAGGTGATATCAAGCAAAAAGCTTGGGATGAAATAAAGAATATATGTCAAAATTACTCAAGAGCCACTTTAAAGAAGGTTAGGGGACTCAGAGACCTACCATATAAATCCAATGGAGGTTCAGGAGTATCTAAAATGGAGCTGTCTAATCTACTATCTGATTTCAAGTAGGACATTATTAATGATGTTTCCACTCAGCTGGATAGTATGCAAGAAAGGAGGAAGAAGGAAGAGTCAGATGCTATGCTTGCTAAGTTTTGTTCTCATTGCAGAGAGAGGAAAAGAAACTATAAATGTAAGATGGTTGCATCTGTGGACATTAACTCAATGCCCATCGAGTTCAAAGCTATAGACAAGGAAAATGGAGAATTTTTCTACGTTACTCAAAGGCGTCCATGGGCTCAGAGACAAGGTATGCCTCCGGACCCACTGAATAATTTTGGTTATAATAATAATAGTAGTTATTGGCCAAACCAAAACCCCCAAAATTCTTCTCCTCAAGGTCAGAATTGGAATCACAATTGGTCCAATCAACATCCATACTATAACCAAGCCTATCTACAACAACCACCATTTAACCCACACCAACAACAGTATAACCCCTATCAATAGCCGCAATAGAATAGCCAATGGCCACCTCAGGGTAGTTGGCAACCACAACCTCAGTGGGGACCTAATCAGCCTAATCAACAACAAGTACTAATGCCTCCACCTCAGTAGCAAGCTATTATGCTGCCACCTCCTATTGCAAATAAAAATCCTGAAAAGCCAACTCAACTTCCAGCTCAGCCAACTCCAAATCCTAATAATAAGCAGCAGGCTTATTCCTTGCATATAAATGACATCCATATTAGATCTGGAACTACACTGTCTGCACCCAAGGAGCCAATAATAACTGAAGTTGCTGATGCTGAGGATATACCCATGAGCCAGCCTATTAATATTCCACCTATTGCTCAAACTGCACCAGTGCCTAAGAATCCTCCTTATCCACGAAGATTGTCTCAAGCTATCCCTCTAAAAGAAAATCTTGTAGCCACTGATTTGATTGATCAGCTCAAACAAATGACACTACAGATTCCCTTGTTGGATGCCCTTAAAGAAATTCTAGTCTATACCAAAGCAATTAAAGAAGCCTGTATCAAACAACCTGGAAGGAAAAAGAAAGACCCTGATACCGTCCATGTCTTAGGCCAACTCTCTGATCTCATGCTAAGTAAAGTTATCATGCCTAAGTATTCAGATCCAGGAAGTCCAGTGGTAACCATCTTCATTAATGGTACCCAAATTTAGAATGTTTTAATTGACTTGGGAGCATCAATTAATGTTATGACTAGAGAAGTTCTGTTGAAACTTAGTATCATTAGTTTGTAGGATACACCAACAATATTGCAGTTAGCTGATAATTCCACAATCAAGCCTGATGGTATGGTTGAGGATATTGTAGTTACTCTAGATTCTTTAGAGTACCCCTCAGATTTTATAGTCTTGTCACCCAAAGCCACTCTTGGAGGTTACCCATTAATCCTAGGAAGGCCTTGGTTAGCACGGCTAATGCTTGCATTGCATGTCATTTAGGAAAGATGACCATATCAGATGGAATAAATACCAAGAAGTTAACTCTGTATTCTCCACAAAAACCCCAAAGTGAACTTGATCAATTTGTCTAGCCCGACTTAGGAGATGCTGCCCTTGAAGTAAGCTCTGTGCAAAAACTCATGGTCATTGAGAGAAATCCATTCATGATATCCCAAGAAGAAGATGACATTATTGCAGCAATCCTTACCAACCAGTATGGTTTTGAGGAGTCATCTTGTAATGATCCAAATTTTTCCCTTCAAACAATACTGTGTAAATAGACCACATCTCAGTTTCCTACAGCAACTAATTACCTTCACACTTTTCTACCTCATGAGATAAAGTCACCAACCATAGCCAAAGTGCTGATGTTAGAAAAGGCTAAGAGAGTTGAAATTGCTTTAGGAAAAGAACTGAATGTTAATAAAAACCTCACTGAGTCTCAGATGTCTAGTATCCTCAAGCTTTTACAAGATAGCTAGCAAGCCTTTGCATGGGATTACACTGACATGGTAGGTTTAGATCCTACACTCTGTACTCATAGAATATATATAAGCCCATAATACAAGCCAGTAAGGCAAGCCCAAAGAAGGATAAACCCTACCTTGAGAGACATAGTCAAGACTAAATTGCAAAAACTTCTTAGTGCAGGCTTTATTTATCCTATCTTTGATATTCAATGGGTTTCTCCTCTTGTCATTATTCCAAAGAAAAGAGGAAAGTGGAGAGTTTTTGTTGACTATAGAGAACTTAACAAAGCCACTAAGAAATATCACTTTCCACTGCCTTTCATTGACCAAGTGCTTGATAATCTACTAGGTAAAAAGTACTTTTCATTTCTAGATGGCTTAAGTGGGTATAATCAGATACAAATATCACCAGAAGATCAGGACAAGACAACATTTACCTATCCTTGGGGAACCTTTTCTTATTTAGTCTTTCCATTTGGATTGTGTAATGCCCCTGCTACTTTTCAGAGAGCAGTGCTCGGTATTTTCTCTGACATTGTTGTTGATTGTGTTGAAATCTATATGGACAACTTTACAACTCATGGCGCAACATTTGATGAAGCACAAGCTAACTTGGAAAATCTTCTTAAGAGATGTCAAGATTATAATCTCTCTCTCAATAGTGAAAAGTGCTACATGATGATGGAGGAAGGAGTAGTCCTCAGACATTATCTTTCATCCTTTGGAATTCAGGTTGATCCTGCAAAAATTGTAGTTATAAATACACTTCCCACACCGGCTAAGTAGAAGGATGTCATAAGTTTCATTGGCCATGTTGGTTACTACAGAAGGTTCATAAAGGATTTTAGCCAACTTGCAGCACCATTGTAAAATTTGTTCAAGAAAGAAGCTGAATTTGCATGGAAAGAAGAATGTGAAGCATCATTCCAAAAGTTGAAGGATGTTCTGACAACAACACCTATTCTTAGAGGACCTGATTGGAAGCTTCCATTCCATATCCACATAGATGCATTTGATTATGCTAATGGAGTAGTTTTGGGACAAAAGGAAGGTATTATTGAACATGCAATTTACTATATTAGTAAAAATTTGCAAGGAGCAAAATTGAATTATATTGTTACTAAAAAAGAATTGTTAGTAGTTGTTTATGCACTAAACAAATTTAGGCACTACATTACAAGCTATGAAGTATTTTTTTATACTGATCATTCAGCTATCAAGTACTTAATGAATAAACCTGCCATTAGTGGTAGACTAGCATGCTGGTTACTCCTCATGCAGGAGTTTGATATAAAGATCATAGACAAACCAGGCAAGGCTAATGTAGTGGCAGATTTCTTGTCATGATTGGAAGTGCCAGATGATCCTGTAGCAATTGATGACAGTTTTCCTGGTGAGCACTTGTTTTCTATTGACTCCTTTAATCCATGGTATGTAGACTTGGAAAACTACCTTGCTATAGGAAGAATGCCACCTCATTTTTCTCCTAAACAGTGTCGTCTATTAGTTGAGAAGAGTTTTAACTTCTCTTGGATCTCAGGCTTCATGTTTTATGCAAGACCAGACTAGGTCACAAGGAGATGTGTTTGAGAGGATGAAACTTATGACATCCTTTGGGCATGCCATGATGAGCCATGTGGAGGATACTTTTCCGCAAAGAGGACAGCCTATAAAATTTTGACAACTGGGTACTGCTGGCCTACTTTGCATAAGGATGTAGCAAAACATACTCGGCACTATGATAGGTGACAACATATGGGATGACCTACAAAGACTAATGAAATTCCCCTGTAGCCGTAGGTAGTTGTCACACCCTTTGACAAGTGGGGTATTGACTTCATTGGACCTATTGAGCCCTCTTCTCATGGAAAGTCTTACATCTTAGTATGTACAGATTATGCAACAAAATGGGTTGAAGCCAAAGCTATGAGACATGCCAGAGACCACAAAGTGGTCGAGTTTCTTTATGAATACATATTCACCAGATTTGGAGTACCAAGGGAGATTGTCACAGATCAAGGGGCACAATTCACATCTAACCTTATCACTGAGTTAATGTAGGAGTACATGGTGTGTCATGGAAAGTCTTCACCCTACCACCCTCAGGCCAATGGCTAAGCTAAAATCACAAACTAGGAGATAGAGTCTATTCTCACTAAAATAGTAGTTGTACATAAAAAGGATTGGGCTACTAGCCTTCCTAAAGCCATATGGGCTTACCATACCACATGGAAAACCACCACAGAGTTTACTCCTTTTGAGTTGGTATATGGAAAATCTGCCTCTATGTCGATCAAGTTCCGGCATAAAACACTACACACTACTTTAGATCTAGATATAGATATCACCAAAGCACAACAAGCAAGGTTATTGCAATTAAATGAGTTGGATGAATACAGGAAATTTTCTCTACACAATACAAAGTTGATACAGTAGCAAAGGAAAAAGTGGCATGATAAGTTCATCTGTGATAAGAAATTTTCTATTAGAGATTGGGCACTGTTATATGATTCAAGATACCAACATACACCAGGAAAATTTCATACCAGATGGCTTGGGCCTTATGAGATTACTTCAGTATTTGACAATGGAGTTGTACAAATTTCAACAATAGATCCTGTTCAATTCAAGTTACTCGTCAATGGGCATCGTCTGAAACTTTACCACAAACCTATAAGCCATGATGAGTTCCAGAGCACAATTGAAGCAACTGTTCCTATAGCCAAAGAATCTGGGTCTTCCACCCATGATTCTATCGATTCTTGATTCCATTCAAGACCACCATAATAAATATTTCACATTTCATGGAACACTTTCTCTGTAATAATTTTTCATCTCACCTTCTCTCTTTTCCACCCATCCACCCCATCCCATCACTTCACATGCAGGTTTAGTTTTTCAAACAACTCTTCCTACAACGCTTCACTCTTGCTTAACCTGGCTTTGTGGGACCCATGCCATTACTTAGTTGGGGGGGGAAAGTATTCTATTTTCAAAATTTAAAATTGGCAGGTAAAAATTAAAGTTCATGTTTTGAAATATGTCTGTGACATGACGTGATGAGCTGTCCTTTTGTGATTATGTCATCACAATCAAAATGAATTAAAGATATTAAAAGATGATCTTGATTTTTAATGATGTGTTGCGACGTGTTCAAGGTGGTAGCCTTGGCACGCGTGAGCTTTTATGAGATGTTATGTAAAACTCATATCATTAGATTTCATGCAAGCAAATCTTTAATTTTATGAATCAAGTTGCAGTTGTACGCCATCTTTCTTCTGCAGCATTTTGTTCCATAATGCATTAAGGTCTTGCCATCATTGAATTCTACAAGTTAGAAATTTTTCTAAGAAGCAATGGGAGGTGACCTTCAAAGGCATGAACCAGTGGACCACATAGTTTTGTTAAATGATGCACCCACCTGTGAAATGTTTAGAAGGAGAGGGTGGCTAGATTATTGTTTAAGCCTTAAGGGGTTTAATGAGGAGGTTTCTCTGTAATTTATGTCCACCTTAAAGGATGGGATTGCAGAAGTTAAAGGTTTGAAAATTGAGTTCACAGAAGATGCAGTTACTGAGGTGACAGGTTTGCCTTAGGAAGGTGAACAATGGGTGAAAGATTTCAACCTGCAATCAGTGAGAGCATAGTTCACTTTGCATGGTGATCCTCAGTTGGATATTGAAAAGAAGCAAGGAACCTGGTGATTATCTTTTCCCATGGAGTTCATTCAGCCGGCCACATTTGTTATTCAATACTTCACCTGTGAGGGACGCTACAAATACCTGCATGCTTTGCAATTCAAAATTCTTAGTCATCTCCACCATGATAACCAACTGGTAAATCTTCCCAGCTTCTTATTTAACATTGTGAAAAAGCAGCGTTTATTAGTCCAATCAGGAAGCAACTAGTCTATTTCACACCATTGCTTAATAAAATTAATTGTGGAAAGGGAATTGAATAGACAAAAGGTTGGGACATGGGAAGAATTTTTGCAGATAAATGAGGTTGAACCTAGAATAGTAGGCCCTAGAGGTCATGGTGTTGGTAGGAGAGAAAAAACATCTTCTAGGGTTCGTAAAATTTTTCAAAGAATTGAGAATGATCCTGAAGCCTCTCCCTCCATTTCTAGGTCACCTAGAAAAAGAATTTTCAATTCTAGAGCCTCTACTTCTCAAAGGAAGAAAAACAAGAGTGCATAAGCTCCTAATATTCTGGAATCTTCACCATCTGTAAGGACAAGGGCTTAATCTAGAAAGGGTAAGGGTGAAATAACAGAACTAGAAGAGGAAACATTAGAACCTCAGCCTGGTGACAATGTTGATAATATGGAAGAAACCCTACATTCCCCTAGGGAAGAAAGTTCTAAGAACCCTAGGGAAGAACATTTTGAAAACCTCCTGAAGAACATTTTGAGAATCCTCCTGAAGAGAATCTTGAGAATCCTAAGAAGGAGAATGTTGAAAAACCTCCTAAAGCAGTGGCAGAGGAGGTGGTCATTAAGAAAAAGAAGTGGAAGAGTCCTTCGAGCTCATCCACACCCCCTATAAGGAGAAGTAGAAGACTTTTTGAGAAAGATGTTGAAGCATATGTTCCTATTGTTAACATTGATTCTTTTGAATCTATAGAAAATGAACCTTTAAACAATTCCTCTTTTGAGGAATTGGAAAATCAACCTGCAACCAGTGACATAATAATGAGAGAGCAGAGTCCAGAAATAGAGGTTAGCCCTGGATTTAACTACATACTGATAGATAGTGATAAGGACTTTGAGGACTCTGAGGACATAGAGGAATATGTAGATAATTCTGCCTAGCCAGATGTTAGTATGAATTTAGAGGAAATTCTTGACTTTGGAATTGAAATCATTGAAGAGGTACCCCAACAGGGTAGTTAGGAAAAGTTAGAAATGATGGCTAAGGTGGCAGCTGATGTTAGTGAGGAAACCAATTTGATCAGGACAATTGTTGTGTGGAAGGGTAAGTCCTCTGCACCTAAAGAAAATAGTTAAAATTCCTCACTTTTCCTCTGGATGGGTGGACTTACTCAATTAGGAACCTTTACCCCCACCAGATTTGTCTACACCTCTTGCAGCAGGGATAAGTTTGTACCAACAGTTGTTATGGGAAAAGACACAATGGAATTTAGAAAAAGAAAAATTGAAATGAGTCATTAATGAGCAGAATTCTCAGTTGGAGCAAAAATCAGATGAGATTGACGCATTGAAATGAAGAATTGATTAGATTACTGGGCTAATTCCATAGTTGATGGAATGCAGATCACCCTCACCAGTGTATGCAATATTCCTTCAAGAGAAACTTGTTAATTTCAAATTAACAAGTATTGTAGAAGGCCTCAATCCATCCATATCAACTCCCCATGAATTTTACTATGCCTTTCAGTCTGCCCCAATGACTCTGAAAAATCTGTTATGTGAATTGTACTTGCATAACCTGGCAGTTCCTGATGACATAGAGTGGAATTCATTCCTCTATGTGGGAGATGTATAGCTCAAAGCAGTTATGTCATGGATGTAGAATGAGATAAGTCGAGAACCCCAGGCTGCACCATACAGGGAGAAAGAAATGTCAGTTCCTTTGATGATGAGTCCTAAGGTGCAACACTGTAGGAGAACATATTTTGATTGGATCTCTGTTACAACAAACACTAGTGGAGCCAATAAGATCTATCCAGTGAGAGAACAAGCCTTTTTAGACTAGGACTAGCATTCCTCATGGGATGTTGCTGCAGTAATTAATGCCTCTAGGAAAAGGTGGATAAGGATGTCATAGGATCTAAAGAAAATGGAACCTCATTCACCTCAGAATCTAACCCTTGCCATAAGGAGAGTTCCATGGTATACTATGTTGGGCAGGTCACTCCTTAACCGTTGGGTTCCATTAAGGTTTCAGCCTCCACTCTTCCTTTAGCCATTGCTGGCAATGAACAATAGTGCATTAGATTATGACATGGCTTCTGAAGTCCAGTGTTGGGAAAGACTCAAAGAGACTCATGGATACTTTGATTATATTCATGATGAACCTAGGCAGAGAACAACTAGTGATTTGAGGGTTCGTGCCAAGGTTTGAAACTTTATGATTGTTGGGGGCTAGCAATAGTTTAGTTGGGGGGAATGCTGGGCTTCTAAATTAGCCATCTTTTTCACCACTTTTTATCCTCTTTCTAAGACAATTGATTGCACATAGACATACATTTATGGTTTTAAGCATATGAACTTATGGTTTCTACGTATATGATTATATATGTGTGTGAACATAAGATGGAATGCGGATACCTCTAAAGACATAATATCTACTTAATTTCATGGACAAGAATGGTGAATATAATAGTTATACATGTTAATGGATGTTTTCTCTCCTAAGCTATGTTTTGGGTAGTTACCTCCTGTAGCCATAGGTTTGCAAGAGTGATAATTAAGACTAACACCTTTTTCCTAATATTGATGATGTGGATATATATGTATATGGTTGGATACGTGTGCATTAATTATCTTACAAGAGTTGAACATGGATATTCAAGGACCAACATATTAGCGCAGGAGTCATAAAAGCCAACCATGATTGCAGAATCTTCGTAAGCAAGTCAATGCTTTCTGTTGCATGCAATGCACAAATTTAGTGTGTGCTATATTCTGGGATTGTTCATGGTCAATAATGTTTCTGTTATGAAGCTTGATGAGTTGTAACTGATCCTCATTATGAAGTGATCATAGGTTTAGGAGCTAGTGGTAGTTTTCTTTAAATAATCAACTATTGTGACTCTTTTGGAGTTAGTCGAACAAACTAGTTTTTAATATAGAACTCTTGCATACTATTTCAATCAAGTGTAATTGTTTTTATGAATGAATAGAATGATCAGTTCAAGTTTGCAACTTTCATCTTGATTGTACTTTTAATTCACTCATTCAAGGGGGCCCACTTGATGAGTGAATTGCTTTGTTAGTGTAGATTTCATTTCCTATTCATTTATATGTTTTAGAACTCTGTTGTTCCTACAGCTACTGATACCAAAATTAGTTTCGTATTCCTATAGCACAATCAGTTGGAGTAGTTCCTAATTGTAATTCCCTACTTTGATTATAATGCATTTGCTTACCAGTTTTAGTTTAGTTTTCCTAAAGCATAAGCAATTGAATTCCTTAGATAGGCTTAGAAGAGGAAGTTTGAAGCATATACTTTGTAGATGCCATTCCAAGTTTACGTCCCTGGTCAATAATTAAATGAGACTAAATAGTGCATTAGGAATCATTTGGGGTGTCCAATCCTGAATCAAGCAATCCATTGCTTTGGGTTTCTGATACCATTGTTTGGCCAAGCAAGCATATCAAACCAAGAGTCTTTCAAGTAGGTGACTTAGTGCTAAGAGAAAACCCTAAAAATAAAGCCGAAAGGGAGAAGAAGGGTAAATGGGAGGCTAATTGGATTGGTCCATTCATCATTGTTTCTTCATTTGGAATGGGAACTTATAAATTAGCAGATTGTGATGGAGAAGAGCTACAAGAACCTATCAATAGAATCCATCTAAAGAGGTTCTATACATGAGGTAGATGAAAGAGTATAAAGAGTATCAGATGAGAAGCATCATATTTATTGTACATAGTCAAAAGAGACCTTGAAAATACCAAAAAATTTGAAAAAAAAAAAAGAAAAGAAAAAAGAAAAAAAGAAAAAAGAAAAAAAGTGCCTTGGTGAAAACTTAGCAATAGGCGCCTTGGTAGAAAAAAAAAGAGAAAAAGAGAAAAAGACCCAAAAGGTGAAAACTTGGTAATTGAGCACCTTTTGTTCCCTTAAGTCTTTCCTAGTTGCATGTGTACATATTGCATTTTCATCATCTCACTTGTAAATCTTCATTACATCAGTCATTTGTGCATAGTCATAATAAAACCTGTCAGCTGCATTGTTGCATTGTCTATTTGCCCTATGTTTGTCACACAATCACATTTATCACTTGGGGGAAGGAAAGGTTTAGATTTTTGGTACAAACAGATTCAATTAGTGTTACATTCGGTCACAATATCAAAGAGGGAATTATTAGAGCTTTAGAAGAGAGAGATTTTGTTGAACCTTTGATGGATATCATTGTTCACACCCAAGTATTTTGATCCTACAACTTGATCCTTGGGCCTTCATTGACTTTATTATTCAGGATTAAAAATTGACAACACTTAAAAGATCAGAATGTTTGGAAATTCTATTTGAAAATCTTGATACATTGCAAAACACTTGAAGCTTTCTTTTGATGATCTTTATTGAAATGACTTTTATCATGTTTCCATAACTAATCGATGATGTTTAGACTAGATTGGCCATGCTAGAGAGATGATATTTTCTTGCCTTTGAGTAACTGTCTTGAGGGAGATCCATCAACTTATGTGAATTCATCTAATGACATGGTCATCAAAGAACCATCGAGGACTATCACATAGGATGAAGAATTGACCTTTGCTTGTTTACGCAAATAGATACCTTGGCTATTTAGATCTTCCATATCTTAATACCAAAATCCACTTGCAACATTGAATCCATTGAAACCGGTATTCATACTCCCATAGTTGGTCATCCCACTAGTGAGGGTTGTACTAGTTTCCTAAGAGGTTACTAAAAGTGATATAAAAGTGGTATTCATATCATCATGATGTGTTCAGTGATGGTTGTACTTGCTTTCTGGTTTGACAATGCTCAATGATGAAAATATTTCTCTATGGCATTTCTTTTCTAAAAGCTAGTGACAAATTAGTTTCATTGCATTGCATTTTCATGTTAGATTAAGTGCATGTTTGTAGTTAATTTTCCAAGGGAAGAGGGGTTCAGTTAATCAGCTTAAGAAAAATGTTAAAAAAAGGGGGTTCAATTAAATGTTTTAGCCTTGATTTTCATCAATGATGTGAGAATCTTTTGCATTCATCCATAGCATTACTCATTATTCATTATCCATATATCAGAAAAGCAAAAGAACAAAATTCATTCATCATACATCATTTGCATATATATAGTTGAGTATAGAATTGCATACATCAAAAAAATCAAAAACTTAGGTGCATCCATATTTCCATTAAAGCTTTGCATCCATACATTGAAAATTAGAAAAACATATCAAAAGTGTATTATCATTGCATCCATATATCTATATCATACATGAGATACATTGCATCCATAGCATAATCAAAAGTAAAATGCATTATAAAACATCATATAGCTGCATATAAAGATGATCTCACATGTACACATCAAGAGAATCAAGGAAGGTATATCATCATATAAATTTTCATAACATCAATGATCCATCAAATCAGTATATCAGAGATACAATGTCATCAACAAAGAGGTACATCAAGTCCTGATCAATAAACATCAACATGATACAAGTCATCAAAATGAGGAGATCCATAATCAATAATCATGATCCTATGGCACCACCCAATCCATCACCAGCACCTGATCCATCTGGACCCCCATCACCTGGTCTATCCTGAGTAGGAGGAGTCTAACTAGTGCTAGCCATACTAGACCTTTGAGTCACAATTTTCATAAACTGCTACATCATAATCGCTACCTGGTCTAATCTGCCAACAACAGTTGATAAATTTGTCTGCAATGACCAAACATCCTATGATAGAATGTCTATACTAGGAGCAGCCTGAGATGTTTGACCCATATCCTGAGATTGAGGAACCTATGGAGGCACCTGCTATACTAGAATCTGATCCTACTGCGCCAAGGAAACCCACTATAACTAAACCAAAGGATCATGTCCTCCAGGAACCTGTCTAGCAACATCAATATGTACCTACCTCTGGGCTCTCTACTATCTCTGATGTCCTTGTACCAATGCAGCTCTAGGATGAACAAACCCAGGTCCCTGTTGTAACTGCCTGACATCTCTAGCCCTATCCCTAACATGTCCACCTTGTACCCATGGTCCATCTCATCCTCTGCCCATAGCTCTCTATCCTCTATGAGATATTCAATGCCTAGGCCTGTCGCCATCATCACCATCATCCCCATCATCACCCACATCATCCTCTGATCTCTCATCTCTATTCGAGATAGGCTCTGCCAGATCTATGAATCTAAAAAACTTGTTCTGCAACCACCAATCTCTAAACTTAGGAGACATACTAGCATCTTCTACATGCACTAACATATCCTATCTATAGTACATCATCTAGGAAATCTGAGCACCCCACATGGATCACTCTACCTGAACTCTAGTATACAAAGTCATGCCCTGTGGCATATACTGAACCCTGCCATACTGTCTGGAAACCCAACCAAAGAAAAATTAGTCAATTACAATCATAGATCTACCAATCATCCAACGAGGAGAAAACATATATGGGAGCTCATCATCATCCTCCCTCCAACCCTCACAAAATAGTTAAGGTCTCCAAACGACCTGATCCATGTCATCAATCCTACAATGCCAATACTCAAGTTTTCCTAGATGATGCTGGACAACCATGCCACCATATAGAAAAGCATAAGGAAAACCTCGCTGAAGGATCTGATCTGACACTGGCCTAGTGATGGAAGATGCTCCCACACCCATAACTAAAGAATCACTGCACCTACTAACAAAGATGTGCTCGATCTGTACACCACCTCATGTAAATCATGATACAACTGTACGAGAATGCATGAACCTTAATTGAATCATCAAGGTTGTGCAAGAAAATCCTCTAGAATCTGGCCCCATCCAATAGAGAAACCACGACCTTGCCGATTAGGAAGTAGTAATCTGCCAATTAGAGCACCTAGAACTGCTGGCAAAGTGGGAAAAGAAGCAAACTGCACCCACGTGATAGTATCATCATCAATGGTGTTATCTCTGAACACCCATCTGCACACTGTACTATCATAAACTGAATCATAGTACACCATCTCTCCTCAAGTAGGAATGTGCAACAATCGATACACGTCCTCTGGCATGATCATCATCTCTCCGAAAGGTAAATGGAAAGTATTGTGGTCAGAGTGCCATCTCTCTGCCAAAGCTGTAAGGAGACCACGGTTTAGCTAGAACCATGAGATATCAAGCAGGAAACTCAGACCGCACATCTCAATAACACAGTACTCTGTTGGGGTCAAAGCCCAACCTAGATCAATAACCCAAGATGCAACGGTCCATATGTAAAGCTTACGAAAATGTGCCTATTTGGGCAAATCAAGGGAATCATATCAGTTTTCTATATCAGTGAATCATTTTAAGTCAATCAATCCTATCAAAATCAAAGTATCAAGTTATTAAACCTAGTACCATTTATTCGTGTCTCTATGTCTTGAGAGTGAATTATCATTTATCTACTTATCAATTTCCACACTAATCAATCAATTCTACCTATCAGTATCCCACTATCAAATTTTATATCCTATCAGATTAACAAATCAAACATTCATTGGTACCATTATCTTGATATCCTAATCACTTGTTTTTCTTAACTACAACAGACTCTAACTATCTAGAAATTCAATCAACTAGTCAGAGACATCAAATTTTAATTAGAAAATCAAGTTTGAGTTTCAAAATTTTAAAAATCCTTAGGCGTCATTTGCTTATTAGGACGCGGCATTTTACCTTAGGCAGTGCAGAAAATTGCATACATAGAATTTTATTATTAGCACGTGTCATTTAACGGTTCAAGTGACATTTGGCAGCTCTAGGCGTCATTTTATCTGGCCTATGTGACATTTAAAACCTAGGGTTTCTCACGCAGAAATCATTTCTAAATTGGCAATATAACCCTAGTGCTACGCAATAGTTAAAAATGATCAGGCGACTCTTTACCCTATCTTAAGTGGCATTTTAACACAGAGGCATCATTAAAATGTGCAGATGCGTTGTTTTAAGGTTCTACGCAGCATTTAACATATACTACGTGACATTTTTCAAAATTTAGTCTATGACAACAAGCAATAAATGCAATAAATGCTATTAAAGAGAAATAAATGCACAAAGGATGGTTTGAAATCACTCACAGGAGGTCCGTAATCCAAGGGTCTCTGATACCAATGACCTCTCTTGAACTGATGCTCCCAAATAGGCACAACCATCGTGAATAATCAACTCAAGATCAGAGAAAAATCTCAACAATTAAAAGTGAAAATGAATGGTAAATCTAGGTTTTTCAACCTATTTAAGCTAAATTTGACCTAATTTGAGGTAATTTTTCACCTAGTGACCTATATCAATCTATCAATCAAACCGGGGCATTTGTTTGAACCAAGGCCATCATCAATATTTTTCAGAAATGAAAACATATTGAATCAATATAAATCAATCATCAAATTTTTCAAATCAAACAATCAATATATTTCATTTCTGAGGGGGCATCAGAGTATCAAATTGGCATCACATAGAATCTGGGGCATCAACATTTTTGAACTATTATCAGTGGGGCATATCATGTCATTTTATCAAATCAAATCAGAGGCATATCATTAATCAAATCAGGACCTAAAAGTGATTAGGACTTAAAAATTTCTTTGAATCAATGTTCTTCACACATCAATTCAAAGAGGGGCATTTTGGTGCAGAAGCACCTCTATGAGGGCCCTCACCTTCAAAGTTTGGTGTGTCTTACTTTTGGTTTGAATTATGTAATTAAATAAGGGCCACAAGGTGTTTGGCTCATTTATTTTTGTTGTGTCTAGGCATAGACTACGACCTAGAAGCTTAGTTTCTAATCTTTCTAGTCTGATTGTCTGCATACTATCCAAGGAATGCAATGCACTTGGAGTGTGTGGATTGGGGTTGATAATCCTAGGTTGGTGTTTTTTTATAAGCACAAGTGTGCTTTAGAAGTGTTTTGTATGAGAAAGCAAGAGTTCCTGCAAGAGGAAGCCAGAGTTCCTGTAGCAACTAAAAGTTGCAAGTCTTATATGACTAAAAGGCTATAAGCCCTAAAACCTATGCACACACTTGGGAAAAAGTATATTTAATATTTTGAAAACCCTAATCCTGAGGTTGGACGTCAGTTTGTATGGCTACAGTAAGCCATGAAGGAAAAAACATAGTTTGGAGCATGAAATTGCTGGTTTTCGCTTTGTTTTGCTGTAAATACTGAAAACTTCTTGGATTTTTTGTGTGTTATTTTGTTACTAGTGTTAGTTCTTCTTTTTTATGCATTAGAATAGTTTCTTTAAGCTTTTATTGTGCTGGTTTTGTATATATTCTTCTGTAACCAGCTTGCTGCCAGTTTGGAGTGAGTTGTGTAAATGGGCCTGTATCTTTAGTTTCCACCGTGGCCAAGCCATGAAACTTTGAAATCATAAAGTACAGAACCATACCTATAACATAATGCAAGCAGGGCCCTGGAGAAAGTGGATAAGCTACAGTTTGAGGAGGCCCTAGGTGAGCTAGAGCAAAGCCCGGCTAGGAGTAGTCAGCGAAGAAATGCATGCCAAGAGTGCAGGACAGGGTTTCAAGACCTATCCTCTTAACAAGTTTTAGAGGGGTGTTAGAAGGTCTTATCTTGTGAAGGAGGGGGTCGGAGGAATTGTGGAAGGTTGTTGTCGCACTTGATCTTTGCATTGCCAGTTCAGGAAACCAAACAATCCTAGAAACCTTATAAATTGGTACAGGCATAGAACGGTCTCTTGGGCACATGAGACCCTAAAAATATATTAGAGGGGGTCAATCTAAGCATATTGTTTTCAGACCAGGAATTTTGAAACTCTTAGCAAAGGGTATCAAATTGCAAATTAAACCAGGTGGAGGGCTAGTTAAGCCTAGTCTAGTAACCTTAGTTTCCAAAGGAACTATCAAATCGGGTGTTTCCCAAACCTTCTCAATGCCATGGATAGGTGAAAACAGCCATAAAAAGTCCCTAGAACCCAAAAGAACTCTTTGTTTGGATGTGCAGCAGGTCAAGAAGCAAAAATACCCTTTTTGAGCCATAATGTGGGTTAGCGACAGGAAGCAAGGAATGACATGGAGATAGTTGGACTTGTTTAACTCAGTGGGATAGCTGGGTAGATCAAGGAGTTCTTGAATACATCAAATACCCTATAGATCATCCATAGGTGTCAGAGTACACTGGAGGCCTTAGACAAGGTTCAGAGCATAGACTAGCTAGTCTATCCTAGCTTGTCCCATCACATTTGTAGACACTAAAAAATGGACAAGTGCTTAAAATCATCAAAATAGAAAATTCTTAATCAAAATGCTCTAAATTCTAATAAAAAAGGATCAAATCAAATTTAAATGGACATTTATTAAATCAAATTGGACAAAAATCAATCAAATCAAAGGAAAAATCAAATGAGGACATTAAATAATTAAATACAAGTATAAGGGGTGAAAAACACTATATAATTGATTTTAATCAATTAATTGTATAGTGTTTAATCAAAAATCAAATTGAACCTATTCTCTTACATGGCTAATTTAATTAATTAATGGAATTTAATTAATCCTAATATCTTTCAACAACAATTTGAGCAACTAATGAGAATTGAAGAACAAAAGCACATGGATCACTCCAAAATAGTTGAATCTCAATCACACATTTCAACTTTGAATCTCATCCACTCAATTTTGTCCTTTTGTCCAAAACTTTGAGACAAGCATTTAAATTGTCCCCCCATTTAAAAATATTGCAAAGTTTTTGACTCAACCAAGGCCAAATCATGGTTACTTCACTCTACCCCCTACCCTTGGGAATTTACTATAAATGAGAGGCATTTTGAAAGCAATAATCATCTTATAAATTCATTTGAAAAGTATCACCATTATAGTCAATTTCTTAGCAATTGAGAGCATTTGAGAGCATTTGAATTCTCTTTGTATCACATTATCAATTTGAGAGCTAGATTAAGCATTTGTACTATAATATTTCTCATTCTAGATTTGTCACTAGTGGAGAATAGGCTGAGAGCTTCACTTACCAAATTAGTTAGAGAACCATGAGATGTCATGGATGTTAAATTCAATTCTTAGTTTAAATTTGCATTGTATTTTCTTAGAATTGTTAGTTAATGATCCTAATTTCATGAAGGTGTTAAACCTACACACACAGTATCTTGAAAAGAGAGGCTCTATTTTTTAAGATTCAAAATGTTTTTTAGTTCATCTCAACAAGATCTTCTATTTGAGACCAGTTTGACCATATTTGGAAATGGTCAAAATTTTAGCTACAAGCACTGTACTGACTTCCTTGCTTTGACCAAACTTTGACCATCTGTATCTTGAGAAGAGAGGCTCAGTTTTTCAAGATTTAACATGTTTTTTGGTTCATCTCGACGAGATCTTTCATTTAAGAATACTTTCACTAGATTTGGAAATGGTCAAATTTTTAGCTACGAACACTGTACTGACTTCCTTGCTTTGACCAAACTTTGACCATCTGTATCTAGAGAAGAGAGGCTTCATTTTTCAAGATTAAACATATTTTTTGGTTCATCTTGACGAGATCTTCAATTTGAGACCACTTTCACCAAAATTAGAAATGGTCAAATTTTTAGCTACGAATACTGTACTGACTTCTTTCCTTTGACCAAACTTTGACCATCCGTATCTTGAGAAGAGGCTCTATTTTTCAAGATTTAAAGTTTTTTTTTGTTCATCTCAGAGAGAACTTTGATTTGAGACCACTTTCACCAGATTTTGAAATGGTCAAATTTTTAGCTACAAACACTGTACTTACTTTCTTGCTTTGACCAAACATTGACCGTTCATATTTGGAAAAGACAGGTGCCATTTTTCAAGATTCAAGGTGTTTTCTAGTTCATCTCGACGAGATCTTTGATTTGAGATAACTTTCACCAGATTTTGAAATGGTCAAATTTGAAGCTACAAACATTGTACTGACTCCTTGCTTTGACCAAACTTTGACTGTCTGTATCTTGAGAAGAGAGGCTCCATTTTTTAAGAATCAAGGTGTTTTTTTGGTTCATCTCAACAAGATATTGAATTTGAGACCACTTTCACCAGATTTGGAAACGGTCAAATTTTTAGCTACAAACACTGTACTGAGTTCCTTACTTTGACTAAACTTTGATCGTCTGTATCTTGAGAAGAGAGGCTCTATTGTTTAAGATTCAAAGTTTTTTTTGGTTCATCTCGATGAGATCTTTGATTTGAGACCACTTTCACCAGATTTGGAAATTGTCAAATTTTTAGCTATGAACATTGTACTGACTTCCTTGCTTTGACAAAAGTTTGACCATTTGTATCTTGGGAAGGGAGGCTCTATTTTTCAAAATTCAAGGTGTTTTTTGGTTTATCTCGATGAGATTTTTAATTTGAGACCACTTTCACCAAATTTGGAAATGGTCAAATTTTTAGCTACAAACACTATATTGACTTCGTTGCTTTGACCAAACTTTGTCTATCTATATCTTGAGAAGAGAAGTTCTATTTTTCAAGATTTAAGGTGTTTTCTGATTCATCTCGATGAGATCTTCGATTTGAGGCCACTTTCACCAGATTTGGAAATGATCATATTTTTAGCTACGAACACTGTACTGACTTCCTTGCTTTGACCAAACTTTGACCATCCCTATCTTGAGAAGAGGCTCCATTTTTCAAGATTCAAGGTGTTTTTTGGTTTATCTTGATAAAATCTTCGATTTGAAACCACTTTCGCAAGATTTGGAAATGGTCAAATTTTTAGCTATGAACACTGTACTGACTTCCTATCTTTGACAAAACTTTGACTATTCATATCTTGAGAAGAGAGGCTCTATTTTTCAAGACTCAAGGTGTTTTTTGGTTCATCTCGATGAGATCTTCGATTTGAGACCACTTTCACTAGATTTGGAAATGGTCAAATTTTTAGCTATGAACATTGTACTGACTTCCTTGCTTTGACAAAACTTTGACCACTTGTATCTTGAGAAGAGAGGCTCCATTTTTCAAGATTCAAGGTGTTTTTTGGTTCATCTCAATGAGATCTTTGATTTGAGACCACTTTCACCAGATTTGGAAATGGTCAATTTTTTAGTTACGAACACTGCACTAACTTGCTTGCTTTAACCAAATTTTGACCATCTGTAACTTAAGAAGAGAGGCTCCATTTTTCAAGATTCAAGGTGTTTTTTGGTTCATCTCGACGAGATCTTTGATTTGAGACCACTTTCACCATATTTGGAAATGGTCAAATTTTTAGCTACGAACACTGTACTCACTTCCTTGTTTTGACCAAACTTTGACTAGCCATATCTTGATAAGAGAGGCTCCATTTTTCAAGACTCAAGGTGATTTTTGGTTCATCTCGATGATATCTTCGATTTGATACTACTTTTACCAGATTTGGAAACTGTTAAAATTTTAGCTACCAACATTGTACTGACTTCAACGCTTTGACCAAAATTTGATCATTCATATCTTAAGAAGAGAGGTTCTATTTTTCAAGATTCAAGGTATTATTTGATTCATCTCAATGAGATGTTCGATTCAAGACCACTTTCACCTGATTTGGAAATGGTCAAATTTTTAGCTATGGACACTGTACTGACTTCCTTGCTTTGACCAAAATATGATAGTTTGTATATTGAGAAGAGAAGCTCTATTTTTCAAGATTCAAGGTGTTTTTTGGTTCATCTTGACGAGATCTTCCATTTGAGACCACTTTCACTATATTTGGAAATAGTCAAATTTTTAGCTATGAACACTATACTGAATTCCTTGCTTTGACCAAACTTTGTCCATCCGTATCTTGAGAAGAGAGGCTCCATTTTTCAAGATTCAAGGTGTTTTTTGGTTCATCTCAATGAGATCTTCAATTTGAGACCACTTTCACCAGATTTGGAAATGGTGAAATTTTTAGCTACGAACAATGTATTGACTTCCTTGCTTTGAAAAAACTTTGATCATCAAATCTTGAGAACAAAGGCTCCATTTTCCAAGATTCAAGGTTTTTTTTGGTTCATCTCGACGAGATCTTTGATTTCGGACAACTTTTCCTAGATTCAAAAATAGTCAAATTTTTAACTACGAACACTATACTGACTTGATTGCTTTGACGAAACTTTGACCATCTGTATCTTGAGAAGAGAGGCTCTATTTTTCAAGATTCAAGGTGTTTTTTGGATCATCTCGATGAGATCTTTGATTTGAGACCACTTTCACCAGATTTGGAAATAGTCAATTTTTTAGCTAGGAACACTGTACTGACTTCCTTGTTTTGACAAAACTTTGACCGGTCATATCTTGAGAAGAGAAGATCCATTTTTCAAGACTCAAGGTGTTTTTTGGTTCATCTTGACGAGATCTTTGATTTGAGACTACTTTTACTAGATTTGGAAATTATCAAACATTTAGCTACAAACATAGTACTGACTTCACCGCTTTGACCAAACTTTGATCGTCCGTGTCTTGAGAAGAGAGGCTCTATTTTTCAAGATTCAAGGTATTATTTGTTTCATCTCAATGAGATCTTTAATTTGAGACCACTTTCACTAGATTTGAAAATGGTCAAATTTTTAGCTATGGACACTATACTAACTTCTTTGCTTTGACAAAAATTTGATCGTTCGTATCTTGAGAAGAGAAGCTCTATTTTTCAACCATTTGAGACCACTTTCACTAGATTTGGAAATAGTGAAATTTTTAGCTATGAACACTGTACTGACTACGTTGCTTTTACAAAACTTTGTCCAACCATGTATTGAGAAGAGAGGCTCCATTTTTCAAGATTAAAGGTGTTTTTTGGTTCATCTCGATGAGATCTTCAATTTGAGACCACTTTCACTAGATTTAGAAATGATCAAATTTTTAGCTATGAGCAATGTACTGACTTCGTTGCTTTGACCAAACTTTGATCATCTGATCTTGAGAAGAGAGGCTACATTTTTCAAGATTCAAGGTGTTTTTTTAGTTCATCTCGATGAGATCTTCGATTTGAGACCACTTTTCCCAAATTCAAAAATAGTCAAGTTTTTAACAATGAACACT
This sequence comes from Chamaecyparis obtusa, assembly GCA_027943335.1. Lineage (NCBI taxonomy): Eukaryota > Viridiplantae > Streptophyta > Pinopsida > Cupressales > Cupressaceae > Chamaecyparis > Chamaecyparis obtusa. The sequence goes on from BSBK01003182.1 coordinate 1,912,310, forward strand.
ATTCTGACTTCCTTGCTTTGACCAAACTTTCAATTTTCATATCTTGAGAAGAGAGGCTCTATTTTTCAATAGTCAAGGTGTTTTTTTGTTCATCTCAACAAGATCTTCGATTTGAGACCACTTTCACCAGATTTGGAAATAATCAAATTTTTAGCTACGAACACTATACTGACTTCCTTTTTTTGACCATCCATATCTTGAGAAGAGAGGTTCCATTTTTCAAGATTCAAGATGTTTTTTGGTTCATCCCAACAAGATCTTTAATTTGAGACAACTTTCACCAAATTCAAAAACAATGAAATCTTTAGCTATGAACACTATACTGATTTTCTTGCTTTGACCAAAATTTGACCATCCATATCTTGAGAAGAGAGGCTCCATTTTTCAAAATTCAAAGTGTTTTTTGGTTCATTTCAATGAGATCTTCGATTTGAGACCACTTTCACTAGATTTGGAAATGTTCAAATTTTTAGCTACAAACATTGTACTGACCTCATTTCTTTGACAAAACTTTGACCATCTGTATCTTGGGAAGAGAGGGTTCATTTTTCAAGATTCAATGTGTTTTTTGGTTCATCTCGACGAGATCTTCAATTTGAGACCACTTTCAACATATTTGGAAATGGTCAAATTTTTAGCTCCAAACACTATACTGACTTCCTTTCTTTGACCAAACTTTTACCATCCATATCTTGAGAAGAGAGGCTCCATTTTTCAAGATTCAAGGTGTTTTTTGGTTCATCTCGATGAGATCTTTGATCTCAGACCATTTTCACTAGATTTGGAAATGGTCAAATTTTTAGCTACGAACATTGTACTAACTTACTTGCTTTGACCAAACTTTGATTGTCCATATCTTGAGAAGAGAGGCTCCATTTTTCAAGATTCAAGGTGTTTAGTGGTTCATCCCGACGAGATCTCTAATTTGAAACCACTTTCACTAGATTTGGAAATAATCAACTTTAGCTACGAATAGTGTACTGACTTCCTTGCTTTGACCAAAATTTGACCGTCCATATCTTAAGAAGAGAGGCTCCATTTTTAAAGATTCAAGGTGTTTTTTGGTTCATCTCAATGAGATCTTCAATTTGAGACCACTTTCACCAGATTTGGAAACGTTCAAATGTCTAGCTACAAACACTGTACTAACTTTCTTTCTTTGACAAAACTTTGACCATCTATATCTTGAAAAGAGAGGGTCCTTTTTTCAAGATTCAAGGTGTTTTTTGGTTCATCTCGACAAGATCTTTGATTTGAGACCACTTTCAAAAAATTTGGCAATAGTCAAATTTTTAGCTACGAACACTGTACTGACTTTCTTTTTTTGACTAAACTTTTACCGTCCATATCTTGAGAAGAGAGGCTCCATTTTTCAAGATTCAAGGTGTTTTTTGGTTCATCATGATGAGATCTTTGATCTAAGACCATTTTCACTAGATTTGGAAATGGTCAACTTTTTAGCTACAAACACTGTACTGACTTCCTTGCTTTGACCAAACTTTAACCATCTGTATCTTGAGAAGAGAGGCTCCATTTTTCAAGATTCAATATTTTTTTTAGTTCATCTCGATGAGATATTGGATTTGAGACCACTTTCACCAGATTTGGAAATAGTCAAATTTTTAGCTACGAACACTATACTAACTTCCTTTCTTTGATCAGACTTTCACCATTTGTATCTTGAGAAGAGAGGCTCCATTTTTTAAGATTCAAGGTGTTTTTGGTTCATCTCAACAAGATCTTTGGTTTGAGACCACTTTCACCAAATTTGGAAATGGTCTAATTTTTAGCTATGAACACTGTACTGACTTCCTTGCTTAGACCAAACTTTGACTGTCTGTATTTTGAGAAGGGGGGCTCCATTTTTAAGATTCAAGCTTTTTTTTGGTTCATCTCGATGAGATCTTCGATTTGAGACCACTTTCACTAGATTTGAAAATGGTCAAAGTTTTAACTATGAATATTGTACTGACTTCCTCTCTTTGACCAAACTTTGACCATCTGTATCTTGAGAAGAAAGGCTCCATTTTTCAAGATTCAAGGTGTTTTTTGGTTCATCTTAATGAGATCTTTGATTTGAGACAACTTTCACCAAATTTGGAATTGGTTGAATTTTTAGCTACAAACACTGTACTAACTTCCTTGCTTTGACCAAACTTTGATTGTTCGTATCTTAAGGAGAGAGGTTATGTTTTTTAACATTCAAGGTTTTTTTGGGTTCATCTCGATAAGATCTTCGATTTGAGACCACTCTCACCAGATTTGGAAACAGTGAAATTTTTAGCTATGAACACTTTATTGACTTCCTTTTTATGACCAAAATTTGACCGTTTGTATCTTGAGAAGAGAGGCTTTATTTTTCAAATTCAAGGTGTTTTTTGGTTCATTTTAATGAGATCTTCAATTTGAGGTCACGTTCACCAGATTTGGAAATGATCAAATTTTTAGCTACGAACACTGTACTGACTTCCTTGCTTTGACTAAACTTTAACCTTCCCTATCTTGAGAAGAGAGGTTCCATTTTTCAAGATTCAAGGTGCTTTTTGGTTCATCTCAATGAGATCTTTGATTTGAGACCAGTTTCGCCAGATTTGGAAATGGTCAATTTTTTAGCTACGAACACAGTACTGACTTCCTTGCTTTAACCAAATTTTGACCTTCTATTTCTTGAGAAGAGAGGCTCCTTTTTTTAAGATTCAAGGTGTTTTGGGGTTCATCTCGATGAGGTCTACAATTTGAGACCACTTTCACCAAATTTGGAAATGGTCAAATTTCTAGCTACGAACACAGTACTCACTTCCTTGCTTTGACTAAACTTTGATCATCTGTATCTTGAGAAGAGAGGCTCCATTTTTCAAGATTGAATGTGTTTTTTGGTTTATCTTTACAAGATCTTTGATTTCAGACCACTGTCACCAGATTTGGAAAGAGTGAAATTTTTAGCTATGAACACTGTACTGACTTCCTATCTTTGACCAAACTTTAAGCATTTGCATATTGAGAAGTGAGGCTCTATTTTTCAAGATTGAAGGTGTTTTTTTGTTAATCTCAACGAGATCTTCTATTTGAGACCACTTTCACTAGATTTGGAAATGGTCAATTTTTTAGGTATGAACACTGTACTGACTTCATTACTTTGACCAAACTTTGACTATCTGTATCTTGAGAAGAGAGGCTCCATTTTTCAGGATTCAAGGTGTTTTTTAGTTCATCTCGATGAGATCTTTGATTTGAGATCACTTTCACTTGATTTGGAAACTCTCAAATTTTTAGCTATGAACACTGTATTGAATTCCTTTCTTTGACAAAACTTTGACCATCCATATCTTGAGAAGAGAGGCTCTATTTTTCAACATTCAAAGTGTTTTTTAGTTCATCTCATTGAGATCTTTGATTTGAGACCACTTTAACCAGATTTGAAAATGGTCAAATGTTCAGCTATGAACATTGTACTAACTTCCTTTTTTTGACCAAACTTTGACCATTTGTATTGCTTGGCTAAATAATGGTATTAGAAACCCATAGAATTGGACTACTTATTTTAGGATTGGACACCCTAAATAGTTTCTAATGAGATCATTCAGTTTCATTTAATTATCAACCAGGGACGTAAACTTGGAATGGCATCCCCAAAGTAGATGCTTCAAACTCTCTTGATTTTAATGACTATTCTTTGTAATTCAAATACATTGAGCAGTAGGAAATCTATGCTAATATGAGTAAATGAATTGTTCTAGCAAAACAAGTAATCACAGATAGGAATTATGCTAATTGCCTATGTTGGAGGAACAGTCTACTAGTTCTATTTCTAGTGGCTGCAGGAACAACATAGTTCTACTTCCCTTCTAAGTAAGCATAAAAATAATTCCTACTCTAACTAATAAATTAACTCACCAAGTGGGGCCCCTTGGATGAGTGAATAGAAACACAATCAAGATAAAAAGATTAAACTCAAACTGTGCATTCTAATCATTCATAGAAAATAAGTACACTTGGACTGAAACAGTATTATAGCTACAATAGTTCTATTAAAAAAATTGACTAACTCTAAAGAGTTACAACAATTGTCTTATTTAAAGAAAAACTACAACTACTTCCTAAATCTAAGATCACTCCATAAATGAGGATCATTACAGATTCATAATTTCTTATAATAGAAATAGTATTTATCAAGAATATGTCCTCCTAGAATATAGCACATTGTGGGTGCTAAATCTGTATGTTGCATTTAATAGGAAATGATATTGACTTGTTCCTCTTGCGAAGATCTTGCAACAATGGTTGGCTTGGACTTCTTTAGCACCACAATGCCAATCTTTAAATATTCTATGTTTAATACCTGCAAAATGATTAATGCATACACAACCTTCGATACATACATATTCACATCATTAATATTAGGAAGAAAGTGTTAAGCTCTAATTAATACTCTTTCAAGACATATGGCTACAGGAAGGAAACTACCAAAAACATAGCATAGGTAAAGGATCATTCATTAGCATATGTAATTACTGTATTCTACCATTTATATCCATTAGTTTCAAGAAAATGTACGATGTCCTTTTATCATCCACATTCCTACTTCATGTCTTTACACATAAAAATCATAAGTTCATGTATCTATTTGCAAGTAAACTACTTGAAAGGAAATAAAAAGCATTTAGAAAGATGGCCTTTTAAGAGAATCATTAATTCCCCCAACTACTCTATTGCTAGTCCCCAACAATCATAAAGTTCCAGATTCTAGCTCTCAATCTTAAATCATTGGTTGGCTTCTCACCAGGTTCATCATCAATGTAATTAAAATATCCATGGTTCTCCCTAAGTCTTTCCTATTGTTGAACTTCTTTAGCCATATCATGATTTGCAACATTTTCATTCATTTCCAGCAATGGTTGTAGGAGAACAGGAGGTCGAAACCTTAATGGAAACCAATAATTAAGCATGGTCCTACCCAACATGATATACCATGGAGCTCTTTTGGTAGAAAGGGATAGATTTTGTGGAGAGTGAGGTTCCCTAATCTTTAGGTCATGTGACATTCTTATCCATCTCTACCTACAAGAAGTGATTGCAACTACAATATCATGAGATGAATGTTGATCCCAATCTACATAAGCTTGTTCTCTAACTGGGAATACTTTATTATCTCCACTCGAGTTTACTATAACAAAAATCCAATCAAGAAATGTTTTCCTCTAAGAATGTTGAACCTTAGCTCTCATGAGCAAGGGAGTTTCCATCTCACTATTCCTAAATGGTAAAGCTTGATGCTCCCCGCTTATCTCATTTTTCATCCAAGACATCACTGCTCTTAATTGAAAATCCCCCACATAAAGGAGTGAATTCCAATCCTTATCATCTGGCATGACAAGGTTATGCAAATATAATTCACACAATAAATTCTTTAAGGACATTGGAGGTGATTGGAATGCATCATAAAACTTGTGAGGTGTTGAAACAGAGGAATTTAGTCCTTCCACAATTCTTGTCAATTTGAAATTAATGAATTGTTCCTTAAGGAACATATCATACACCGAAGACAGTGATCTACATGCCATGACTTTTGGAATTAACTCTTTTATCTGATCAATCCTTCTTTTCAAAACTTCAATTTGAACTATTTTCTTTTCTAATTGATGAGCTTGCTCATCAATAGTACATTTCAATTTTTCTTTATCTATCTTCCATTGTGCTCTTTCCCATAACAATTGTTGATACAAACTTAATCCTATAGTCAGGGGTATAGATAAGTCCGATGGTGGCATGGGTTCCTGATTGAAAATGTCAATCCATCCAAGTGCTAGCTAAGGGGTTTTTACTGTGTTTTCCTGTGTGGAGGATTTTCCTTTCTACACAACAAGAGTTGTTACTACATCATCCCCTTTATAGGATTTAGATGCCCTAGCCAGTGTATCTAACCCATCTTTATTGATTTATTCTATCACCTCTTCAATAATATCCTCATTGAGTTTAGGGAATTCTTCAGAAGGAAAATATTCTGAATCATCAAGAATATGTTGCCTACCAGAGTTGTCAACAAACTCCTTGACATCTTCATAATATTAATCACTATCAATGAGTATATAGTCAACATTAGGGTTAACTTTTGCTTCTAAATTCTGATTGTGGAATACATTATCACTATCTACATTTTGTTGAAACATTGCCTCAGAAGAGGATCTCTCCATAGATTCAAAGGAATCTAAATTAAAAATTAGAATAGGAGACTGAGCATCCTTTTTGTTTACAAAAATCCTTGCACTTCTTCTGGCAAGGTTTTTTGAAGAGCATGGAGGATTCTTACGTTTCCTCCTACTAGTAGACTTTTCCTTTGTAGCTGCTACAAAAGGTTTTTCTAGTGTTTCTTCCTCATGCGAGGGAAAGGTTTCATTGGCTTTATCACTATCATTTTGTTATGGTATTTCCTCTTCTATCTCCAAGGTTTTTCCCTTGTCTTTTCTAGAGGTAGACCTAGTCTTCATAGACGGTGGGGTTTCAGGAATATCATTAGTTTCTTTTCTTTTATTTTTCTTTCTACTAGAAATAGGAGTACCAATATCACAAGTTCTCTTCCTAGATGGTTTGGGAGTGGAGGAAGAAGCTTCAGGAATAATTAATGTTCTTATCTCTTCTCCCTATACCTTGGCCTCTAGGGCCAACCATCCTAGGTTCTATTTCATCAATTTTTAGAAATTCATCCCAAGTCCCAATCATTTTCTTATTTAATTATCTTTCCACAATTAGCTTAATTAAACAATGATGGGAAACTGATTGATCTTTTCTAGACTAAACCAAAGAAGCTTGCTTCTTCACAATATTAAATAAGAAGTTAGGCAAATTTACCGATCTATTATCGTGTCGGAGATGGCTCAAGATTTTGAAATGCAGATTGTGTAGATACTTGTAGCGTCCTTCATAGGTAAAATAATAAATGATAAATGTAGCTAGATGGATATAGTCCAAGGGAAATGACACCCTTGAAGTGCCTTGCTTCTTGTCAATGTCTAACTGTGGGTCACCATGCAAGGTGAGCTACGACCTAGCTAAACATAAGTCAAGGTCCTTGGTCCACTTTTCTCCATCCTGTGGCAATTCGGACACTTTTTCCATAATATCATATGTGAATTCAATTATCAACCCTTTTACCACTGCAAATCCATTCTGGAGAGTATTTAAAAATTATATAGAAATTTCCTCGTCAAGTCCTTTGAGGCTTAGATATTAATCCAACCAACCTTTTCTTCAGAACATCTCACAGTTGGATGAATCTCCCATTAAAACTTTGTGATCAATTAGCTCATGCCTCTAAAGATCACCCCCCATTGCTATGAACAAAAATGTTTTGTAGAAGCTTTTCATAGAAGCACAAAAATGGAAAATCAAGATTCAAAATGCTACAGACTGAGGGTGTTGTAGATGAGAAAGATAGAGTACAAAATGCTATTCACTTTAGGTAATTAAAAGCATTTTAATGAATGAAATCTGATAATATTTTCACTCATGTCAAGGCCTGCCACCCCGAACATGACATGAACATATCATCATAAATTACACTTTAGATTTTAATATTTTTTAATTCCTTTCAATCATGATGATACAATCATAGAATGAAAGATTGTTTAAAACCTGATGGTAGTCATCTCTAAAAGATAAGAAATTCATTCTTTACATGCTAATTTTAAGTTTTGAAAAATAGAATATTCCCCTCCCCCCAACTAAGTTTAAGGCATGGGTCCCACCAGACCAAGACATTCAAGATTAAAAATTAAAACAATACGCAATAATAATAAAAATAAATAAAATAAAATATGTACAAAGGTATGTGTCATGAACCTAGTAAGCGTTGCAAGAATAGTGTTCTGAAATATGACATGCATTGATGGTGCAGAAAAGTGGTAGAGAGAGGAGGTGAGGTGGAGTTTATTAAGAGGAATAATTTTATGCAAAGTGAAATGTTTATTATGGAGTCCTTGATGAAAATTAAGGATTAGTAGAAATTTGGGTGGAAGACCCAGATCTTTCTGCTGTAGGAGTGTTGTCATTGTGTTGTTGGAACTGCTATAGGAAGTCTTTGTGACTCACTAGCTTGTGATAGATCTTGAGTCTACGACCATTGACAAGTAATTTGAACTAGATGGGATCAATAATAGATAGCTAAACTGCTCCATTTTCAAACACTGAGACTATCTCATAGGGTCCTAACCACCATGTCTAAAATTTACCTGGGGTATGCTAGTAGCATGAGTCATATAGTAGTGCCCAATCACCAACTGAAAATTTATTTTCTTTGATGAACTTGTCATGCCACTTTTTCCTCCACTTCTAAATTAATTCAATGTTGTGAAGTGCAAATTTATGATACTCATCCAACCCATTCAACTATAAAATCCGCTCCTCTTGTTCTCTAATAAGGTCAATGTCTAATTCCAATGTCGTTCTGAGGGTCTTATGCTAAAACTCAATAGGCATAGATGTAGATTTACCATAAACTAACTCAAAAGGGGTAAAGCCAATTATTGTTTTCCAAGTTGTTCCATAAGCCCAAATAGCTTTAGGAAGGCGGGTAGCCCAATCCTTCTTATGAACAACTTTTTTGGTTAGGATGGCTTCAATTTCCTATTTTTTTATCTCTACTTGCCCATTGGCCTAGGGATGGTATGGTGAGGATTTACCATGTCTCATTGTGTATTCATGCATCAATTTTGTAATAAGATTAGAGGTAAACTATGCACCTTAATCTGTGACTATCTCACAAGGTACTCCAAATCTGGTGAAGATATATTCATAAAGAAATTATGCCACCTTATGATATCTGGCATGCCTCATTGATTTAGCTTCTACTCATTTTGTGGCATAGTGAGTACATACTAATATATATGACTGACCATGAGAAGATGGCTTGATGTGTCCAATGAAATTGATGCCCCACTTGTCAAATGGTGTCACCACCACCTGAGACTACATGGGCATTTCATCTGACTTAGTTGGCCATCCCATGTACTGGCATCTGTCATAGTGTCTTGTATTCTTAGCTGCATCTTGAGATCAATCATAAATTGAAACTTTTCTCAACTAGAAGTCAATGTTCTTTAGGCAAGAAATGAGGTGGTATCCTTCCTGTAGAAAGGTAGTTTTCTATGTCAGCATACCATGGGTTGAAATTATCAATGGAGATTAGGTGCTCATCAGGGAAGCTATCATCAATTGTTGTAGGATCATATGGAACTTGTAATATAGATAAGAAATCAGCCACCACATTAGCCTTGCATGGTTTATCAATGATTTTCACATCAAACTCCTGCATAAGGAGTAACCATCTTTCCAATGTGCCAGTGATGGAAGGCTTGTTCATCAAGTATTTGATGGCTAAATGATCAATATATACAAATACTTCATAACCAGTGATGTAATGCCTAAATTTATTGAGAGCATAGATTACTGCAAGAAGTTCTTTTTCAGTGATAGTATAGTTCAGTTCAGCACATTGCAAGTTTTTACTAATGTAATAATAGCATGCTCAATTGTACCTTCCTTTTGTCCTAACACTGCTCCAATGACATATTTAGATGCATTAGTGTGAATATGAAATGGAAGCTTCCAGTTAGGTCCTCTACGGATGGGTGTCTTTGTCAGAACACCTTTTAGCTACTGAAATGATAATTCACAGTCATTTGTCCATTCAAACTCTACTTCCTTCTTCAATAGGTTGTACAAAGGTGGTGCAGTTTGGCTAAATTCTTTGATGAATCTCATGTAGTAACCAATGTGACCAAGAAAAATCCTGACATCCTTCTACTTGACTAGTATTGGAAGTATGTTAATGACTGCAATCTTTACAAGGTCAACCTAGATACCAAAAGATAAAAGGTAGTGTCCTAAAACAACTCCCTCCTCCGTCATCATGTAGCACTTCTCACTATTAAGGGAGAGGTTGTATTCCTAACATCTCTTGATAACCTTCTCCAAGTTAGCTTTCACATCCTCAAATGTAGTTCCATATGTAGTGAACTCATCCATATATATTTCAACACAGTCATCAGAAATATCAAAGAAAATATTGATTGCTTCCCTCTAGAAAGTAGTAGGTGCATTGCACAATCCAAATGGAAAGACTAAATAAGAAAATGTTTCCCATGGATAGGTGAACATTGTCTTATCCTAGTCTTCTAGTGATATCTAGATTTGGTTATAGCCACTGAAGCCATCTAGAAATGAAAAATACTTTTTACCAACAAGATTATCAAGTAATTGGTCAATGAATGGTAATGGAAAGTGATCCTTTTTAGTGGCTTTGTTAAGCTCCTTATAGTCCACACAAACTCTCCATTTCCCTCCTTTCTTTGGAACAATCACTAAAGGAGAAACCCACTGGATATCATAAATAGGATTTATGAAACCAACACTAAGGATTTTTTGCAACTCAGTCTTTACTATATCTCTCAGAGCAGGATTAATTCTTCTCTGGGCTTGTCTAATTGGCTTGAAATCAAAACTTATGTAGATCCTATGGGTACAAAGCTTAGGGTCTAACCCCTTCATATTGATATAGTCCCATGCAAAGGCTTTTTGAATTTCTTGCAAAAGTTGGAGAAGACTGGTCATCTGAGATGTAGTGAGATTCTTATTGACATTCAACTCCTTTCCTAAGGCAATTTCAACCCTTTTTACTTTATCCAGCATCATAATTTATGCAAATCATGGTGACTTTATCTCATGAGGTAACAAGGTATGGAGGTAATCAAATACTACAGGAAACTTAGGTGAGGTCTACTTGGGTATTATGGTTTGGAGGGAATAGTTAGGGACAACATAAGAAGATGCTTCAAATTCATACTGGTTAGTGATAATTTCTGCTAGTTTTTCATCTTCTTCCTGTGAGACCATAAATGGGTCTCTTTTAATAACCATGAGATGGTGCACTGAATTTTCTTCAAGGATAGCATCACCTAGGTCTACCCAGATAACTTGGTCAAGTTCAACTTGGGGTTTGGTTGGAGAATACAGAGTTAGTTTCTTGGTATTTATCCCATCAGATATTGTCATTTTTCGTGAGCGACATGCAATGTAAGCATCAGATGTGGCTAACCAAGGTCTTCCTAGGATTAATAGATATCCTCCTATAGTGGCTTTGGGGGATAGGATTATGAAATATGAAGGGTAATCCAAGGAATCAAGTATTACAATGATGTCTTCTACCATGCCATCTGGCTTAACAATGGAATTATTAGCTAACTAAAGTATTGTAGGTGTTTCCCTTAAACCAATAATGCTAAGTCTCAAAAAAAATTCTCTAGTCATTACATTGATGGATGCTCCTAGATCAATCAAGACATTCTATATTTATATACCATTGATATGAATAGTAACCATCGGGCTTCCTAGATCAGAGTATTTAGGCATTAAATTTTTTTTTAACATGAGATCAAAAAGCTATCGAAGGATATAGACAGTGTCATGGTCTCTCTTCTTTCTCCCCGGTTGCTTAATACAGGCTTCCTTGATTGCCTTATTAGAAATTGGAACTTCTTTAAAGGGCATCCAACAAGGGAATTTGAACCATCATTTTCTTAAGTTAGTCAATTAAATCAATTGCAATAGGATTTTATTCTGGGGGTGCTAATTGGGCCAATCTCTGTGGATAGGGAAGATTTTTCAATACTGGTGCAGATTGAGGAATTGGTGGAACAACAGTGGTTTGGTTCATAGGTATTTCCTTAGTATCAATAACTTCAGTTATTATAGGCTCCTTAGGTGCAAGAAATTTAGTTCTTGATCTTAGATGAATATCATTCACTTGTAGGGAAGAGTTTTGTTGCTTGCTGTTAGGATTTGGAGTTGGTTGTGCAGGCAGTTGTGTTGGCTTCTGAGGACTATTATTGGCTACATGAGGTGGAGGCATAATAGCTTGCTTCTAAGGTGGAGGCATGAGAGATTGATTTTTATTAGGCTAATTGGGTCCCCATTGAGGTTGTTGTTTCCAGTTACCATGCGGTTGCCATTGGTTATTCTGTTGTGGCTATAGATATTGGTTAAATTTTTGTTGGTATGGGTTAAATGGAGGTTGTTTCTAATAGGATTTTCTATATTGTGGCTATTGGTTAGACCAGTTATAATTCCAATTTTGTCCTTGAGGGCCAGAATTTTGAGGGTTGTGGTTTTTCCATTGACTACTATTATTATAACCAAAATTATTCAAGGGATCTAGAGGCATACCTTGTCTTTGAGCCCATGGTCACCTTTGAGAAACATAGAAAAATTCTCTATTCTCCTCATCTATAGCTTTAAACTTGGTAGGAATTGAATTAGTGTCCACAGATGAAATTTTTTTATACTTATAGTTTCTCTTCTTTTCTCTTCAGTGAGAGTAGAATTCAGCCAGCATAGCTTCTGCCTCATCCTTCTTCCTTCTTGCTTGCATGTTGTCCAGCTAAGTGGAAACATCATTGATGATGTCCTACTTAAAGTCAAATAGAATATTGGACAACTCCATCTTAGACACCCCTGAACCATTAGACTTATGAGGTAAGTCTCTGAGTCCTCTACCTTTCTTCACAATAGCCCTTGAATAGTTCAGACATATATTCTTTATATCAGCTCAGTTATTTTGAGTGATTTCTACACCTGCCATAAGGTCTAAGGCCTCAATGGTTCCATCATTTACACCTTTTAATAAAATATGTTCTTGTGACTCCTCATTCAATTGATGTTGTGTGTTGCACTGCAAGTTGAACATAAACCTTAAGACATAGTCTTCCAAGGTCTCTTCCTTCTTTTGTGACATTTTGAAAATTTTATCTCCCTTGAAATCACAACCCCTACAATACTCCTTATATTTAGAAGGGAAAATATTGCTCATTGCATCCCAATCTGATACATAATTGGCACCTAACCCCATGAACCATCTTAGAGTAGCCTCCTTGAGAGTAGATGGAAACAATTTCTTATGGGTGTCAGTTGTGTAATCATATCTCATACAGAGGATGTCAAATTCAAAGAGGAAATTTTTAGGGTCCTCAGTAATAAGGCCATAAAATTTGGGAAGTGCAGAGGCATGCATGTTTTTAAGATTATGATTACCATGCTGAGTAGGGATGGGGAAAGGAAAGGTAGGCTAGGCCATTCTTAGAGGAGGACCTGGTGGTCATAGCTGATAGATACCAAGAGAAAATGGGTTGTCCCAATACTCAGGCTTAACAAAAAGGTCATTCAAATGTAGCGATCCTTTAGAGGATGATGGTGAAGATATATGTTCTTGTGCATCAACAAATGGGTTTTCAAATGGTTCTTCTTCTTTGTTCTCAACTTGGGGTTCCTCAGGTTCATGATTAAAAATATCAAATGTTAAACAATGGTATTAGAAACCCATAGCATTGGACTGCTTAATTTAGGATTGGACACCCTAAATGGTTGCTAATTAGATCATTCAGTCTCATTTAATTATCGACCAGGGACGTAAACTTGGAATGGCATCCACAAAGTATATGCTTCAAACTCTCTTGATTTTCATGACTATTCTATGGAATTCAAATATATTGAGCTGTAGGAAATCTATGCTAATACCAGTAAATGAATTTTTCTAGAAAAATAAGTAATCACGGATAGGAATTACTCTAACCGCCTATGCTACAGGAATAATCTACTAGTTTTGTTACTAGTGGTTGCAGGAACAACATAGTTCTACTTCACTTCTAAGTAAGCATGAAAATAATTCCTAATCTAACTAAGCGATTCACTCACCAAGTGTCCCCCCTTGGATGAGTGAATAGAAACCCAATCAAGATAAAAATATTGAACTCAAAATGTGCATTCTATTCATTCATGAAAAATAAGTAAACTTGGACTGAAACAATATTATAGCTACAATAGTTCTATTCAAAAAATCGACTAACTCTAAAGAGTTACAATAGTCGTCTTATTTAAAGGAAAATTAAAACTACTCCCTAAATCTAAGATCACTCCATAAATGAGGATTGTTACAGATTCATAATGTCTTATAATAGAAATAGTATTTATCAAGAATAAGACCTCCCAGAATATAGCGTGTTGTGGGTACTAAATCCGCACGTTGCATTTAATAGGAAAAAGTATTAACTTGTTCCTCTTGCAAAGATCTTGCAGAAATGACTAGCTTTGACTTCTTTAGCACCACACTGTCGATCTTTAAATACACCATGACATATTCACATCATTAATATTAGGAAGAAAGTGTTAAGCTCTAATTAATACTCTTGCAAGGCATATGGCTACAGGAAGGAAACTACCCAAAAACATAGCATAGGCAAAGGATCATTTATTAGCATATGAAATTATTGTATTATACCATTTATGTCCATTAGTTTCAAGTAAATATACCATGTCCTTTTATTATCCACATTCCTACTTCATGTCTTTACACATATAAAATATACATATAAAAACCATAAGTTCATGTATCTGTTTGCAAGTAAACTGCTTGAAAGGAAATAAAAAGCATTTAGGAAGACGACCTTTTAAGAGGCTCATCACGTATCTTGAGAAGAGAGGCTCTATTTATCAATATTCAAAGTTTTTTTTTGGTTCATCTCGATGAGATCTTTGATTTCAGACCAATTTCACCAGATTTGGAAATGCTTACATTTTTATCTACGAACACACTACTGACTTCCTTGCTTTGACCAAACCTTGACCAATTGTATCTTAAGAAGAGAGGCTCTATTTTTCAAGATTCAAGTTGTTTTTTGGTTCATCTCGACAAGATCTTCGATTTGAGACCAATTTTAACAGATTTGGAAATAGTTAAATTTTTAGCTACGAACATTGTACTGACTTCTTTGCTTTAACCAAACTTTGACCATCTGTATCTCAAGAAGAGAGACTCCTTTTTTCAATAGTCAAGGTGTTTTTTGGTTCATCTCGACAAGATCTTTGATTTGAGACCACATTCACCAGATTTGGAAATGATCAAATTTTAAGCTACGAACAATGTACTGACTTTCTTACTTTAACCAAACTTTGATCGTGTAAATCTTGAGAAGAGAGGCTTCATTTTTCAAGTTTCAAGGTATTGTTTGGTTCATCTCAATGAGATCTTCGATTTGAGACAACTTTCACCAGATTTGGAAATAGTTAAATTTTTAGCTATGAGCACTGTACTGACTTCCTTGCTTTAACCAAACTTTGACCATTTGTATCTTGAGAAGAGAGGCTCTATTTTTCAAGATTCAAGGTGTTGTTTAGTTCATCTCGAGGAGATCTTCAATTTGAGACCACTTTCAATAGATTTGGAAATGGTCAAATTTTTAGCTATGAATATTGTACTGATTTCCTTGCTTTGACCAAACTTTAACCATCCGTATCTTGAAAGAGATGCTCTATTTTTCAAGATTCAAAATGTTTTTTGGTTCATCTTAACGAGATCTTTGATTTCATACCACTTTCACCAGATTTGGAAATGGTCAAATTTTTAGCTACGAACATTGTATTGACTTCCTTGTTTAGACCAAACTTTGATAATCTATATCTTGAGAAGAGAGGCTTCATTTTTCAAGATTCAAGGTGTTTTTTGGTTCATCTCAACAAGATCTTCAATTTGAGACCACTTTCACTAGATTTGGAAATGGTCAAATTTTTAGCTACAAGAACTGTACTGACTTCCTTTGCTTTGACCAAACTTTGACCATCCGTATCTTGAGAAGAGGCTACATTTTTCAAGATTCAAGGTATTTTTTTGTTCATCTTGATGAGATCTTTGATTTGAGACCACTTTCACCAGATTTGGAAACAGTCAATTTTTTAACTACAAACACTGTACTGACATGCATGCTCTAACTAAACTTTGATCATCTATATCTTGAGAAGAGACGCTCCATTTTTCAATATTCAAAGTGTTTTTTAGTTTATCTCGACGAGATCTTTGATTTGAGACAACTTTCACTAGATATGGAAATGGTCAAATTTTTAGCTACGAACATTGTATTGACTTCCTTTCTTTGACCAAACTTTGATAATTTGTATCTTGAAAAGAGAGGCTCCCTTTTCCAAGATTCAAGGTGTTTTTTGGTTCATCCTCACGAGATCTTTGATTTGAGACCACTTTCACCAGATTTGGAAATGGTCAAATTTTTAGCTACAAACACTATACTGACTTCCTTGCTTTGACGAAACTTTGACCGTCTGTATCTTGAGAAGAGAGGCTTCATTTTTTTAAGATTCAAGGTTTTTTTTGGTTCATCTTAATGAGATCTTCAATTTGGGACCACTTTCAAAAAATTTAGAAATGGTCAAATTTTAGCTACGAACACTGTACTAACTTCCTTGCTTTGACCAAACTTTGACCATCTGTATCCTGAGATGAGAAGCTCCATTATCAAGATTCAAGGTGTTTTTGGGTTAATCTCCATGAGATCTTTGATTTGAGACCACTTTTACCAGATTTGAAATGATCAAGTTTTTTAGCTACAAACACTTTACTGACTACCTTACCTTGACCAAACTTTGACAATCCATATTTTTAGATGAGAGGCTTTATTTTTTAAGATTCAAGGTGTTTTTTTGTTCATCTCGATGAGATCTTCGATTTGAGACCGCTTTCACAAGATTTGGAAATGGTCAAATTTTTAGTTACAAACATTGTACTGTCTTCCTTGCTTTGACCAAACTTTGACCATCCGTATCTTGAGAAGAGAGATTCTATTTTTCAAGATTCAAGTTATTTGTTGGTTCATCTCAATGAGATCTTTGATTTGAGACCACTTTCACCAAATTTGGAAATGGTGAAATTTTTAGCTACGAACACTTTACTAATTTCCTTGCTTTCACCAAATCTTGACCTTTCCTATCTTGAGAAGAGAGGCTCTATTTTTCAAGATTCAAGGTGTTTTTTGGTTCGTCTTCGATTTGAGACCAGTTTCACCAGATTTGGAAATGATCAAATTTTTAGCTACGAACACTATACTGACTTCCTTTCTTCAACCAAACTTTGACCATCTGTATCTTGAGAAGACAGGCTCCATTTTTCAAAATTCAAGGTGTTTTTTGGTTCATATCGACAAGATCTTTAATATGAGACCACTTTCACTAGATTTGGAAATAGTCAAATTTTTAGCTACGAACACTGTACTGACTTCCTTGCTTTAACTAAACTTTGACCATCCATATCTTGAGAAGAGAGGCCCTATTTTTCAAGATTCAATGTATTTTTTAGTTCATCTTGATGATATCATTGATTTGAGACCACTTTCACAAGAGTTGGAAATGGTCATATTTTTAGCTACAAGCACTATACTCACTTTGTTGCATTGACCAAACTTTGACCTTTGTATCTTGAGAAGAGAGGCTTCATTTTTCAAGATTCAAGATGTTTGATGGTTCATCTTGACAAGATATTCAATTTGAGACCACTTTTACCAAATTTGGAAATGGTCAAATTTTTAGCTACTGACTTCCTTTCTTTGACCAAACTTTGACTATACATATCTTTAGAAGAGAGGCTCCATTTTTCAAGATTCAAGGTGTTTTTTGGTTTTTCTCGAGGAGATCTTTGATTTGAGACCACTTTCACCAGATTTGGAAAAGGTTAAATTTATAGCTACGAACATTGTATTGACTTCCTTGCTTTGACCAAACTTTGACCATCTGTATCTTGAGAAGAGAGGCTCCATTTTTCAAGATTCAAAGTGTTTTTTGGTTCATCTCGACAAGATCTTCAATTTTAGACCACTTTAACAAAATTTGGAAATGGTCAAATTTTTATCTACAAACACTGTACTCACTTCCTTTCTTTACCCAAATGTTGACCATTTGAAACTTGAGAAGAGACGTTCTATTTTTCAAGATTCAAGGTGTTTTTGGGTTAATCTCAACGAGATCTTCAATTTGAGACCACTTTGACAAGATTTGGAGATTGTCAAATATTTAGCTACGGATACTCTACTGACTTCCTTTCTTTGACCAAACTTTCATCATACGTATTTTGAGAATATTAATATGAATTAGAACAATAAAGAGGGGGGGTGAATTAGTTGTTCTCAGGTCCAAATGTATAAATAAACTTTTAAACACTTCAACAACCAAAAGCTACTCGGTCATTACATAATGCATATCAAAAATATATAACAGTGCAGTCCACTATCCAATAGTATTTAACTTGCAAAACATAGAAATGTTCAAACCAAAACATTCACACAAGCATTAACACCAGGATTTATAATGGAAACCCAATTTGGGAAAAACCACTTTGCAACATGCTACTGATATTTTCACTCTTTTGAAGTGAGCTCTATGAAAAGCCAACCTTGTCAAAGGTTTACAAACACACTGCTAGGTGTGACCCGATTAAAGGATTTCAAGCACCCTGTTAGGAGTGCGCCTTG
The DNA here is from genome assembly GCA_027943335.1 of Chamaecyparis obtusa. Classification (NCBI taxonomy): domain Eukaryota; kingdom Viridiplantae; phylum Streptophyta; class Pinopsida; order Cupressales; family Cupressaceae; genus Chamaecyparis; species Chamaecyparis obtusa. The sequence goes on from BSBK01003182.1 coordinate 1,930,663, forward strand.
TTAAAGGACTTAAGTACATTCTATTCGAATGCAACCTTGTTCAGATAATTTATACAATAACTGTTAGGTCAACCTTAATTAAAAGATTTAAACTGATACAATGCTTAGAAAGTAACAATAGTGTTTGATCTGAAAACATACAACTCACTTTGCAAATAATAGATCCAATTCTTACAAATATATGTTGGCTTACTGACTATGATCCATCACTCATCTTCTCAGAAATCCTTTCAAGAAATCACAACTCCTTCTCCTTCAGCCTTTTTTGCTTATTTAGTCAATAACAACAACAACTCTAGCATCCTTCTTCAACCTCACACTTAGGTTTCCTTAATACCTCTTCGATAGGTCGATCTAACTTTTGCCACTTAATCTACTCTGTAGATCTTAGGGTTAGGTCAGATTCATCAAATCCTTCCAACATTATGTTCTTCATCCATCCTTCTAGAAACATCTCTAATATATTTATGGAATAACAACAAAATGGTTTACAGTGCATTAAATGCTTCCATACATTCAATAAATAATGTCAACATGATTTACATAATCTAAGAATTCAACTATGTCGGCTAGGAATATGAATTCTTCCTCAAATGTAAATTATTGACGCTTGGTCAATACTATGTTCAACTCCTCGGTCATCACTGGGTAGCTCGTCACCACTGAAACTATTTCATCAACTATTACTATCTTTCTCGACAATAAACTGATGTTCGATCAACACTAAATTTACTCGGCATATACTAGCTTAGTCGACACTAACATCACTCGGCTTAAACTAGATTTCTTCACTTTTTCTCAGTTAAGTCTACTTGTTTAGTCTTACTTCTTACTTAGATAAGCAATACATTATCTTATCATTGTGCCACATAATCAAGTACCCATTGAAGTATCAAGATAACTCAACCTTTCCTTAGGTGCTATTGCTATTACCTCTGCCCTAATCCTTCTCAACAATTAAATAGATATAGTAATTTCTTAGATAATAGTAGTCTTACCAGTTAAGGTTTGACATCAATGACAATACAACAATTTCTTCAATTACAGTTTCCTACAATCTCCCTCTTTGGCATTGATGGCAACACCATATGAATAACACTTGAATCACCAACCAATCCAAAAATTTGTTTGTTCATCATAAATATTTATAATATCCTTAGCTTCATTCTGATTCTGAATCTCTTAGCCTTGCTTGCATGACCATCCACACAATAACTTCCACTAAATCTCTTATGTGTTCCTTTCCTCTGAATCTCTCCCTCTTACTTGATCTTCCATGAAATCTTACTATGTGTTTTCATCTTATTCATCTCCCTCTTTGACAATAATGTCAAAACAGCAACTAAAATATACATCCTTTAGATGTAGATGTCATCTTGTCAGTTCAGTAAAATTATTTCTCTCTCTATCATCTTTTCATATGACTGATTATTAGCTTTGATGTACTTTTCACAACTCTAGGCTGCTCCTAAAGTGTGACCTTTTTCTGCATCAATTTGTTAGATACTCTTTGCAACACATTTGATGTAGTGCTCCTAGCTTGACTAGGCAGCCTTAGTGAGGGGAAGAACCCCTAATTGTCCTCTCAGATATTCATGAGCTTATTTAGGTAAGGCTTTAGTGAATATGTCTTCTAGTTGTTCCTTTGTATTCATATATTCCATTTTGACCTCTTTATCTTGTACCAATTCCCTCAAGTAATGATACTTGATGGTGATATGTTTGGTCTTTCTGTGCATCACTAGGTTTTTAGATATGTTGATAGCACTTGTGTTGTCACAAAAGATGACAACTGGTTCAATAATCTCTTCTTTCATGCCTATCAACAATTACTTTATCTATACCAAGTTTGAACAGTTCACTATTGTAGCTACATACTTGGCTTCAGCTGTAGATTGGGAAATGCAATTTTGTTTCTTTCTTGTCCAGGAAATTAATCTCTATCCAAGAAAGAAAACTCCACCACTAGTACTCTTTCTATCATCCACATTTCCTGCCTAATCTGCATCATTATAGACTTTCAGTTCAAATCTTTCATGCTTCTTGTAGTACAGTCCATAATATGCAATCCCTTTCAAATATCTCATTATCCTTTTTACAACCATCATGTGAGTTTCCTTAGGATTGACAGAGAATCTTGCCATAATCCCAATTGCTAGAGCAATATCTGGTCTACTGTGAACAACATACTGCAGTTTTCCAATCATGGACTTATACAAAGTATGGTTTACTTCAGCAACATCATCATTTTTAGACAATTTTTGTCTAGTAGCCATGGGAGTACTTATTGGCCTTGAATCCTCCATACCAAAGGTTTCCAGTATCTCATTCACATATTTAGACTGGGTAATGAAAATACCTTTCTCCATCTGATATACTTGCAAACCAACAAAGAATTTTATCTCCCCAAACATTGACATTTCAAATTCAGTTTGCATCTCATTTGAAAATTTCTTACACAGGGAATCTTGTCCACCAAATATAATATTATCTACAAAAATCTTAGCGAACAAGATTCCTTTACCTTCTTCATCTTTCATGTACAGATTGCTTGTGTCATTTGTCCTTGAGAATCCAATATGTATCAAGTAATTATGCAGCCTCTAATACCATGCTCTGGGGGATTGCTTTAGTCCATACAATGCCTTATTCAGTTTGCAAACCATGTGTCTCTTGTTTGGATCAACAAATCCTTTAGGTTGTTCTATGTACACTTCTTCTAATATGCCATTTTAAAATGCATACTTGACATCCATTTGGTATACTTTGAAATCTTTGTAGGCAACATATGCAAGTAGAGTTCTCACTCCTAGTCTTTCTATAGGGGAAAATGTCTCCCCATAATCTATTCCTTCTTCTTGTGCATTGCCTTTGCATACCAACCTTGCTTTGTTCCTTGTGATTTGTCCATGTTCATTCAACTTGTTTCTGAATACCCATTTTGTTCCAATGACATTTTTATTTTTTGGTCTTGGCACCAAAGTCTAGGTATCATTCCTCTCTATTTGGTCTATCTCCTTAGTCATGGGTTGGATCTAGTCTTCATTTTCTAGTGCCTCTCTTGTTGTCTTAGGCTCGAATTCACACAGTAAACATGTAGGGTCTGTTAACTTGCTTCTGGTCAGAGCTCTAGTTTCTTTGTCTCCAATGATTTGTTCAGGATTGTGATGTCTCCTTACATATTGTGCCAAAACAACTTCTACTCTCTTTTCTCCTTGCTCTTCAGGTTCTCCAATAATATTGTCAGATTCAGCTTCTGAATGTTTGGAAACCTCTTCCTGATACTCAACAACATCCTCTTGTCAGTTGAAATTTTATTCTTGTCACTCAAAATTATTTCCCTGATGCTCGGCATTGTTTACCCAAGACTCTGTATTAGGTGCAAGTTTGTCACTTGCCTCTCCTTCTATATAGACAAAAGATCTATAATCTTTTGGTTCTCTCTTTCTTTCCTATTCATTTTTCTCTGCATATCAACCTTGACATTTACACTTTCCACAATTTTGTTAGTGTTAGAGTTCAAACACTTGTAAGCTTTACTCTTTGTGGAATAACCTAGGAATATGCCCTCATTACTTTTAGCATCAAACTTTCCATTCCTATTGTCTTTTAGTATATAGAATTTGCTCCCAAAAATTCTAAAGTACTTTACATTAGGTGCATACTCGTGCCATAACTCATAAGGTGTAATAATTGTACCTTTTTTGACCTATACTTAGTTTAGGGTTAAAGTAGTTGTACTTACAACTTCTCTCCAGTACTTTTGTGCAACATTCTTCTCAATCATTAGTGTTCTTACATAATCCATGATAGATCTGTTCCTTCTCTCTGCTATACCATTCTGTGGAGGTGTTCTAGGTGTAGACATCTGTCTCTTGATTCCTCTATCATTGGAGAATAGATTGAACTCATTTGATATAAATTCTCCACCTCGGTCAAATCTTAGACACTTCAGGTTCCTACCTGTCTCCTTTTCAACCTTAGCCAAATACCACTTAAAAAATTGAAATGCATCAATTTTTTCTTTCAAAAACATTACAGTCATCATTCTGATGTAATCATCAATAAATAGAATAAAATATCTAGCTCCGCAATAGATTTGTATACCCATAGGTCCACAAAGGTCAGTATGAACCAAATCTAAAGCATTTTTAGAAGTAAAATTCTTGCTCTTGAAACTAGACTTTGTCATCTTACCCAACTAACATTGTTTGCACATTACATTATCAGGTTTCTTCAATATTGACAGGCCTCTCACTTTCTTCTTTTTACTAATATCTACCAGATTGTCAAAGTTAACATGACATAGCTGCTTATTCCATAACCATATATCATCAAGTTTTGCAATCAAACATGTCTCTTCAGATAGGTCTAGATAGAACAAATTACCTCTTGTCTTTTCTCCACTTCCAATTAGTTCACCAGTGGCATCAAATATTTTAGCCTTCCTGTGATGAAATTCCACTCGGTAGCCAGTGCTATTAAGTTGTGCAACACTTAGCAGATTATAATTAAGACCCTCAACCCAATAAGCATTTTCACACGTGATCTTATCAGTCATCTTAATCAATCCTTTACTCTTAACATGATATGGTGCATCATTACCAAATTTAACACTTATACCTTTGTAATGATCTAGGGTATCAAACTTACTTTTGTCACCAGTCATATGGTGTGAGAAACCACTATCAATAATCCACTTATCATTTTTTTTCACATAGGATACAAGTGTAGTTTTCTCATCCTCATCAGACTCATCTGTCATAGCAGCATAGACTATTTCAATTTCAAAATCATCACTATCAGTGTTAGTTTCTTCTTCAACAATATACAAATACTTCTTATCTTTATCTTTGTAGTCCTTGTACCTTCAGTAACCTCTGTCTTATCTTTTATCTTTGTGCTTGCTATCTCTTTCCTCATCCTTGTCATCCCTATCAAGACATCTTGCAACTATAGGACCAACTTTGTTATATGAGAAACATATGATAGGGAGTTTACCTTTATACTTGCCTTTTCCCCTTTTTAATCTTCTGGCCATAAGAGCTTCAAGATCCTCTAGTTCTTCATCAGAAGTGTCAGTATCACTTTCACTCTCATTGATGCATCTTTCCTTTTCTTTCTTAGACTTGTTCAAAACCAATTGTGATTTGAATGCAAGATTAAACATTAGCAACAGTGAAGTTATCATAATTAGAAAGCTCCAAAGTAGTAAGCTTACCAACAAGACTTTCCAGTGTAAGAGCATTGCTAGGGTTACATCTAGATTCTTGAATTGCTGAAATTTTGATGGCATAAATAGGGCACAAAGTTCTCAATACTTTTCCAATAATAGTCTCATCATCAATAGTTCTATTAGCTCCTCTAATAGCATTTACAACTTCTTTTATCCTACCATAATATTGAGCAATATTCTCACCTTCTTGCATTTTCATTTCATCAAATTTTCTTCTCAGGCTTTTAGCTTTTTCCCTTAGTACATTTATGTCACCACCATAGATGTTTGCAAGAGTTTCCCACATTTGCTTTGCATTTGTGCAATCTTTGATGTATTCAAATTTAGGATAGCTTAAGGCAGATGCAATCTCCAACATTTCTTGATTGTGTTCTTGTTTAGCTCTCATCTCCTTGACAGTCAAAGGTGCAACAGGTGTAACATAGTCATGTTCAATATAATACTTTGTTGAGTCACCAATACTAGCTAGATGTAGTTTCATCAGACTCTGTCATGAAAGGAAGTTCTCCTTATTTAGCTTTGGTACCTCCTTCTTATACATCCTGATCATTTACTTCAAGTACCTTTAAACTTGTTCTCTGTAAGCACCAACAACTATGATACCAATTGTTAATATGATTTAGAAAAATAGAGAGGGGGGTGAATAATTTATTCTCAGGTCTAGATGTATAAATAAACTTTTAAACACTTCAACAACTCAGATCTAACAACCAACAACTACTCGGTCATTACAGAATACATATCAAAAACATATAACAATGCAGTCCACTATCCAATAGTATTTAACTTGAAAAACACAAATATGTTCAAAACAAAACATTCACACAAGCAATAACACCATGATTTATAGTGGAAACCCAATTTGGGAAAAAACATGTTGTAACATGCTACTGATATTTTCACTCTTATGAAGTGAGCTCTGTGAAAAGCCAGCCCTGTCAAAGGTTTACAAACACACTACTAGGTGTGACCCAATTAAAAGATTTCAACCACCTTGTTAGGAGTGCGCCTTGTTAAAGGACTTAAGTATATTCCATTAGAACGCAACCTTGTTCAAAGGATTTATACAATGACTGTTGGGTCAACCCTGATTAAAGGATTTAAACTGATACAATGGTTAGAAAGTAACAACAATATTTGATCTAAAAACATACAACTCGCTTTGCAAATAACATATCCAATTCTTACAAATATATGCTGGCTTACTGACTATGATCCATTTCCATCTCCATCACTGATCTGCTCGAAAATCCCTTCAAGCAATCACAACTTCTTCTCCTTCGGCCTTTTCTGCTTATTCAGTCAATAACAACAACTCCAACATCCTTCTTCAACCTCACACTTAGGTTTCCTTAATACCTCTTCAATAGGTCGATCTAACTTTTGCTACTTAATCTCCTCTGTAGATCTTAGGGTTATGTTGGATTCATCGAATCCTTCCAACATTATGTTCTTCATCCATCCTTCTAGAAACATCTCTAATATCTTTATGGAATAACAATAAAACAGTTTACAGTGTATTAAATACTTCCATACATTCAATAAATAAAGTCAACATGATTTACATAATCCAAGAATTCAACTATGTCGGCTAGGAATCTGAATTCTTCCTCAAATGGAAATTACTGACGCTCGGTCAATACTGTGTTCAACTCCTCGGTCATCACTGGGTAGCCCGATCACCCCTGAGACTGTTTCCTCGGCTAATACTATCTTTTTCGACAATAAACTGATGTTCAGTCAACACTGAATTTACTCGGCATATATTGGCTCGATCGACACTAACATCACTCGGCTTAAATTATATTTCTTCACTTTTTCTCGGTTAAGCCTACTTGTTTAGTCTTACTTCTTACTTAGATAAGAAATACATTATCTTATCATTGTGTCACATAATCAAGTACCCATTAAAGTATCAAGATAACTCAACCTTTCCTTAGGTGCTATTGTTATCACCTCTTCCCTAATCGTTCTCAACAGTCAAATAGATATAGTACTTTCTTAGATAGAAACAGTCTTACCAGTTAAGGTTTGACATCAATGACAATAAAACAATTGCTTCAATTGTAGTTTCCAAGAGAGAAGAGAGGCTACATTTTTCAAGAATCAAGGTGTTTTTTGGTTCATTTCCACAAGATTTTTGATTTGAGACCACTTTCACCAGATTTGGAAATAGTCAAATTTTTAGCTACGAACACTATACTGACTTCCTTGCTTTGACCAAACTTTAACCGTCCGTATCTTTAGAAGATAGGTTCTATTTTCTAATATTCAAAGTGTTTTTTGGTTCATCGAGATGAGATCTTCGATTTGAGACCACTTTCACTAGATTTTGAAATGCTCAAATTTTTAGCTATGAACATTGTACTGACTTCCTTGCTTTGACCAAACTTTGACCCTCAGAATGTTGAGAATAGGGGTTCCATTTTTCAAGATTCAAGGTGTTTTTTGGTTCATCTCAATGAGATCTTTGATTTGAGACCACTTTAACCAGAGTTGGAAATGGTCAAATTTTTGGCTACGAACATTGTACTGACTTCCTTGCATTTACCAAACTTTGACCATCTGTATCTTGAGAAGAGAGGCTCCATTTTTTAAGATTGAAAGTATTTTTGGTTCATCTCAACAAGATCTTCGATTTGAGACCACTTTTACTAGATTTGGAAATGGTCATATTTTTAGCTACAAACACTGTACTGACTTCCTTGCTTTGACCAAACTTTGATCGTATGTATATTGAGAAGAGAGGCTTTGTTTTTCAACATTCAAGATGTTTTTTGGTTCATCTTGACGAGATCTTTGATTTAAAACCACTTTCACAAAATTTGAAAACGGTTAAATCTTTAGCTACGAACACTATACTGACTTCTTTGCTTTGACCAGACTTTGATCGTCTGAATCTTGAGAAGAGAGGCTCCATTTTTAAGGATTCAAAGTGTTTTTTGGGTTCATCTCAATGAGATCTTCAATTTGAGACCACTTTCACTAGATTTGAAAATGGTCAAATTTTTAGCTACGAATATTGAACTGACTTCTTTTCTTTGACCAAACTTTGACCATTCGTATCTTGAGAAGAGATGTTACATTTTTCAAGATTCAAGGTGGTTTTTGGTTCATCTCCACAAGATCTTCGATTTGAGACCACTTTCACCAGATTTGGAAATGGTCAAATTTTTAGCTAAGAACATTGTACTAACTTCCTTGCTTTGACCAAACTTTAATCGTCTGTAACTTGAGAAGATAGGCTCCATTTTTCAATATTCAAAGTATTTTTTGGGTAACTCGATGAGATCTTCGATTTCAGACAACTTTCATTAGATTTGGAAATGGTTAAATTTTTAGCTATGAACATTGTACTAACTTCCTTGCTTTGACCAAACTTTTTCCCTCCATATCTTGAGAAGAGAGGCTCCATTTTTAAAGATTCAAGGTGTTATTAGGTTCATCTCTACCAAATATTTGATTTTAGACCACTTTCACCAGATTTGGAAATGGTCAAATTTTTAGCTATGAACATTGTACTAACTTCCTTGCTTTGACTATCCGTATCTTGTGAAGAGAGGCTTCATTTTTTAAGATTCAAGGTATTTTTTGGTTCATCTCGATGAGATCTTTGATTTTGAGACGACTTTCACTAGAATTGGAAATGGTCAAATTTTTAGCTACGAACATTGTACTTACTTCCTTGCTTTGACCAAACTTTGAAAGTCCTTATCTTGAGAAGAGATGCTCTAGTTTTCAAAGATTCAAGGTGTTTTTTGGTTCATCTCGATGAGATCTTTAATTTGAGACCACTTTTACTAGATTTGGAAATAGTTAAATTTTTAGCTACGAACATTGTACTGACTTTCTTGCTTTGACCAAACTTTGACCATTCATATCTTGAGAAGAGAGGCTCCATTTTTAAAGATTCACGGTGTTTTTTTGTTCATCTCGACGAGATCTTTGATTTGAAATGACTTTTACTAGATTTGGAAATAGTTAAATTTTTAGCCACGAAAACTGTACTGACTTCCTTGCTTTGACCAAACTTTGATCATTTGTATCTTGAGAAAAGAGGCTCCATTTTTCAAGTCTCAAGGTACTTTTTGGTTCATCTCGATGAGATCTTCGATATGAGATCACTTTCACCAAATTTGGAAATGATCAAATTTTTAGCTATGAACACTATACTGACTTCCTTGCTTTGACCAAACTTTGACCATCTCAATCTTGAGAAGAGATGCTCCATTTTCAAGATTCAAGGTGTTTTTGGGTTCATCTCAATGAGATCTTTGATTTGAGATCACTTTCACCAGATTTGGAAATGGTCAAATTTTTAGCTACAAATAGTGTACTGACTTCCTTACTTTGACAAACTTTGAAAGTCTGTATCTTGAGAAGAGAGGCTCCATTTTTCAAGATTCAATGTGTTTTTTGGTTCATCTCCATGAGATCTTTGATTTGAGACCACTTTCACCGGATTTGGAAATGGTAAAATTTTTAGCTATGAACACTATACTGACTTCCTTACTTTGACCAAACTTTGACCGTCTGTATCTTGAGAATAGAGGATCCATTTTTCAATATTCAAAGTATTTTTTGGTTCATCTCGATGGGATCTTCGATTTGAGACCACTTTCACTAGATTTGGAAATGGTCAAATTTTTAGCTACAAACATTGTACTGACTTCCTTGCTTTGACCAAACTTTGACCATTTGTATCTTGAGAAGAGAGGCTCCATTTTTCAAGATTCAAGGTGTTTTTTGGTTCATCTCGATGAGATCTTTGATTTGAAACCACTTTCACCAGATTTGGAAATGGTCAAATTTTTAGCTACGAAAACTATGCTGACTTCTTTACTTTCACCAAACTTTAACCATCTGTATCTTGAGAAAAGAAGCTCCATTTTTCAAGATTCAATGTGTTTGTTGGTTCATCTTGACGAATTTTCAATTTGAGACCACTTTCACCTGATTTGGATACGGTCAAATTATTAGCTATGAAGATTGTACTGACTTCCTTACTTGGACCAAACTTTGACATCTGTATCTTAAAAAGAGAGGCTCCGTCTTTCAAGAGTCAAGGTATTGTTTGGTTCATCTTGATGAGATCTTCGATTTGAGACCACTTTCACTAGATTTGGAAACAGTCAAATTTCTAGCTATGAACACTATACTAACTTCCTTGCTTTGACCAAACTTTGACCGTCTATATCTTAAGAAGAGAGGGTCCATTTTTCAAGATTTAAGGTGTTTTTTGGTTCATCTCGACGAGATCTTTTATCTAAAACAACTTTCACCAGATTTGGAAATGGTCAAATTTTTAGCCACGAACATTGTACTGACTTCTTTTCTTTGACCAAACTTTGACCATCCATCTCTTGAGAAGAGAGGCTCCATTTTTCAAAATTAAAGGTATTTTTTCATTCATCTCGATGAGATCTTTGATTTGCGGCCACTTTCATCAAATTTGGAAACAATCAAATTTTTAGCTACGAACACTATACTAACTTCCTTTCTTTGACCAAACTTTGACCATCCGAATCTTGAGAAGAGAGGCTCCATTTTTCAAGATTCAAGGTGTTTTTGGGTTCATCTCAACGAGATCTTTGATTTGAGACCACTTTCACTAGATTTAGAAATGGTCAAAGTTTTAACTATGAATAATGTACTAACTTCCTTGCTTTCACAAAACTTTGAAAGTCCCTATCTTGACAAGTGTGGCTCTATTTTTGAGGATTCAAAGTGTTTTTTGGTTCATCTCCATGAGATCTTTGATTTGAAACCACTTTCACGAGATTTAGAAATGGTCAAATTTTTAGCTACGAACACTGTACTGACTTCTTTGCTTTGACCAAACTTTGACTGTCCCTATCTTGAGAAGAGAGGCTCCTTTTTTTGATATTGAAAGTGTTTTTTAGTTCATCTTAACGAGATCTTTGATTTGACACCACTTTCACCAGATTTGGAAATTTTTAAATTTTTAACTACGAACATTGTACTAACTTCCTTTCTTTTACCAAACTTTGACCCTCTATATCTTCAGAAGAGAGGCTCCATATTTCAAGATTCAAGGTGGTTTTTGGTTTATCTCAATAAAATATTTGATTTGAGACAACTTTCACCAGATTTGGTAAAGGTCAAATTTTTAGCTGCCAATACTGTACTGACTTCTTTGCTTTGACCAAACTTTGACCATCCATCTCTTGATAAGAGAGGCTCCATTTTTAAAGATTCAAGGTGTTTTTTGGTTCATTTTGATGAGATCTTGAATTTGAGACGACATTCGCCAAATTTGGAAATAGTCAAATTTTTAGCTATGAAGACTGTACTGACTTTCTTGCTTGGACCAAACATTGATTGTCCATGTCTTGAGAAGAAAGTCTCCATTTTTCAAGATTCAAGGTATTTTTTGGCTCATCTCGACCAGATCTTTGAATTGTGACCTCTTTCACCAGATTTGGATCAGTCAAATTTTTAGCTACGAACATTATACTAACTTCCTTTGTTTGACCAAACTTTGAACATTCGTATCTTGAGAAGAGAGGCTCCATTTTTCAAGAATCAAGGTGCTTTTATGTTCATCTCGACAAGATCTTCAATTTGAGACTACTTTCACCAAATTTGGAAATGGGCAAATTTTTAGCTATGAATATTGTATTGACTTCCTTGCTTTGACCAAACTTCGACTGTCTGTATCTTGAGAATAGAGGCCCCATTTTTCAAGGTTAAGGTGTTTTTTGGTTCATCTCGATGAGATCTTTAATTTGAGACCACTTTCATTACATTTGAAAATGGGCAAATTTTTAGCTACGAACATTGTACTGGCTTCCTCGCTTTGACCAAATTTTGACCATCTATATCTTGAGAAGAGATGCTCCAATTTTAAAGATTCAATGTGTTTTTTGGTTCATCTTGATGAGATATTCAATTTGAGACCACTTTCACCAGATTTGGAAATGGTCAAATTTTTAGCTACAAACACTGTATTGACTTCCTTACTTTGACCAAACTTTGACCATCGATATCTTGTGAAGAGAGGCTCCATTTTTTAAGATTGAAGGTGTTTTTTTGTTCATCACAACAAGATCTTCGATTTGAGACCACTTTTAGTAGATTTGGAAATTATCAAATTTTTAGCTATGAATACTGTACTGACTTCCTTGGTTTGACCAAACTTTGACCATCTGTATCTTGAGAAGAGAGGCTCTATTTTTAAATAGTCAAGATATTTTTTGGTTAATCTCTACAAGATCTTTGATTTTAGACCACTTTCACCAGATTCAAAAATGGTCAAATTTTTAGCTACAAATATTGTATTGACTACCTTGCTTTGTCCAAACTTTGAGCATTCATATCTTGAGAGGAGAGGCTCAATTTTTCAAGATTCAAGGTGTTTTTTGGTTCATCTCGATGAGATCTTCGATTTGAAACCACTTTCACCAGATTTGGAAAAGGTCAAATTTTTAGCTACGAACATTGTACTGACTTCCTTACTTTGACCAAACTTTGATCATCTGTATCTTGAGAAGAAAGGCTCCATTTTTCAAGAGTCAAGGTATTTTTTGGTTCATCTCGAGGAGATCTTCGATTTGAGACCACTTTCACCAGATTTGGAAATATTCAAATTTTTAGCTACAAACACTGTACTGACTTCCATGCTTTGACCAAACTTTAACCATCTGTATCTTGAGAAGAGAGGCTCTATTTTTAAAGATTCAAAGTGTGTTATGGTTCACCTTGACAAGATCTTCGATTTGAGACCACTTTCACCAAATTTGGAAATGGTCAAAGTTTTAGGTATGAACACTGTACTGACTTCCTTGCTTTGACCAAACTTTGACCATTTGTATCTTGAGAAGAGAGGTTCCATTTTTCAAGATTCAATGTGTTTTTTGGTATATCTCAATGAGATCTCCGATTTGAGACTACTTTCACCAGATTTGGACATGGTAAATTTTTAGCTATGAACACAATACTGACTTCTTTGCTTTGACCAAACTTTGATTCTCTGTATCTTGAGAAGAGATGCTCCATTTTTAAAGATTCAAGGTGTTTTTTAGTTCATCTCGATGAGATCTTTGATTTGAGACCACTTTCACTAGATTTGAAAATAGTTAAATTTTTAGCTACAAACACTATATTAACTTCCTTGCTTTGACCAAACTTTGACAGTATGTATCTTGAGAAGAGAGCCTCCATTCTTCAAGATTCAAGGTGAGTTTTTGTTCATCTCGATGAGATCTTCAATTTGATATTTCTTTCACCAAATTTGGAAATGGTCAAATTTTTAGCTATGAACACTGTATTGACTTACTTTCTTTCACCAAACTTTGAGCTTTTGTATCTTGAGAGGAGAGGCTCAATTTTTCAAGATTCAAGGTGCTTTTTGGTTCATCTTGATGAGATCTTCGATTTGAGACCACTTTCATGAGATTTGGAAATGGTCAAATTTTTAGCTATGAATAGTGTATTGACTTCCTTGCTTTGATGAAACTTTGACCATCTCTATCTTGAGAAGAGAGGCTCTATTTTTCAAGAGTCAAGGTGTTTTTTGGGTCATCTCGACGAGATCTATGATTTGAGACCAATTTCACTAGATTTGGAAATGGTTAAAATTTTAGCTACAAATACTATACTGACTTCCTTGCTTTGACCAAACTTTGACATTCTGTATTTTGAGAAGAGAGGCTCCTTTTTTCAAGATTCAAGGTGTTTTTTGGTTCATCTCAATGAGATCTTAGATTTGAGACCACTTTTACCAAATTTGGAAATGATCAAATTTTTAGCTACGAACACTATATGGACTTCCTTGCTTTGACTAAACTTTGACCATCTGTATCTTGAGAAGAGAGGCTCTATTTTTCAAGATTCAAGGTGTTTTTTGGTTCACCTTGACAAGATCTTTGATTTGAGACCACTTTCACCAAATTTGGAAATGATCAAATTTTTAGATACGAACATTGTAGTGACTTCCTTGCTTTGACCAAACTTTGACACTAGGTATTTTTTGGTTCATGTCGAGGAGATCTTCAATTTGACACCACTTTCAATAGATTTGGAAATAGTCAAATTTTTAGCTACAAACACTGTACTGACTTTGTTTCTTTGACCAAACTTTCACCCTTTGTATCTTGAGAAGAGAGGTTGTATTATTCAAGATTCAGGGTGTGTTTTGGTTCATCTCAACGAGATCTTCAATTATAGACCACTTTGACCACATTTGGAAATGGTTAAATTTTTAGCTATGAATATTGTATTGACTTTCTTACTTTGACCAAACTTTGACCATCCATATCTAGAGAAGACAGGCTCCATTTTTCAAGATTCAAGGTGTTTTTTGGTTCATCTCAAGAAGATCTTCAATTTGAGACCACTTTCACCAGATTTGGAAACGGTCAAATTTTTAGCTATGAACACTGTACTAACTTCCTTAATTTGAACAAACTTACTCTTTTGTATCTTGAGAAGAGAGGCTCTATATTTCAAGATTCAAGGTATTTTTTGGTTAATCTTGATGAGATCTTCGATGTGATACCACTTTCACCAGGTTTGGAAATGCATAAATTTTTAGCTACGAACACTGTAGTGACTTCCTTACTTTGACCAAACTTTGACCGTCTGTATCTTGAGAAGAGAGGCTCCATTTTTCAAGATTCAAGATGTTTTTTGGTTTATCTTGATGAGATATTTGATTTGAGACCACTTTGACTGGATTTGGAAATGATCATATTTTTAGCTACGAACACTGTACTGACTTCCTTATTTTGACCAAACTTTGATCATTTGTACTTTGAGAAGAGAAGCTCTATTTTTCAAGATTCAAGGTGTATTTTGGTTCATCTCAATGAGACCTACCATTTGAGACCATTTTCACCAGATTTGGAAACGGTCAAATTTTTAGCTACCAACACTGTACTGACTTCTTTGCTATTACCAAACTTGACTATTCATATCTAGAGAAAAGAGGCTCCATTTTCAAGACTTAAGGTATTTTTTATTCATCTTGACAAGATCTTTGATTTGAGACCACTTTCACCAGATTTAGAAACGGTCAAATTTTTAGCTACAAACATTGTATTGACTTCCTTGCTTTGACCAAACTTTGACCATCTGTATATTGAGAAGAGAGGCTCTATTTTTCAAGATTAACTATATATTTTGGTTCATCTCGACAAGACCTTTGATTTGAGACCACTTTCACTAGAATTGGAAATGGTAAAATTTTTAGCTATGAACACTATACTATCTTCCTTACTTTTACCAAAATTTGACTATTTGTATCTTGAGAGGAGAGGCTCTGATTTCTAAGATTCAAGGTGTGTTTTGGTTCATCTCGATGAGATCTTCCATTTGAGACCACTTTCACAAGATTTGGAAATGGTCAAATTTTTAGCTACAAATATTGTTCTCACTTCCTTGATTTGACCAAACTTTTATTGTCTGTATCTTTACAAGAGAGGCTCTATTTTTCAAGATTCAAAGTGTTTTTTGGTTCATCTCGATGAGATCTTCAATTTGAGACCACTGTCACCATATTTGAAAATGGTCAAAATTTTAACTACGAACACTGTACTGACTTCCTTGCTTTGAAAAAACTTTGATTGTGTATATCTTGAGAAGAGAGGCTTCATTTTTCAAGATTCAAGGTGTTTTTTGGTTCATCTCGATGAGATCTTTGATTTAAGACCACTTTCACCAGATTTGGAAGATGTTGAAACAACGCAGAGAAGAGGGAGACATCTTGAAGATGTTAGTGATGATGAAATTGAGGAAGAACAAGGTGATGTAGAACCTACACCTGTGATGGGTCAGGTTGAGCAAAGATTGTTGAAGGCTTTGACAAATCTAAAGTCTACACCACACTTTAATCCTCCTGAGTATAGTGGAAAATTAAATTCTGATGAATTGATGGACTAGATCATCGAGATGGAGAAGTACTTTGAGTATGAAAATGTACCTGAGGAAAATAAGGTGAAAATTGCAAGCACAAAGTTGAAAAGTTATGCATCCTTATGGTGGGAACATATGCAGCTGGATAGAAAGAGGAAAGGCAAAGAAAAAATCAAGGTATGGAATAAAATGAGAATAAGTTGAAAGGAAATTTCTTACCTTGTGATTATCAAATTAACCTATTTAGGCAAATGCAAAGTTTGAGGTAGAAAGATAGGTTGGTAAAAGAATATACTAAGGAATTCTATATATTAGATATTAGATCTGGACATCATGAAGATGATGTGGAAAGAATTGCTAGATATCTAAATGGTTTGAGAGTTTCCATCCAAGAAGAAATCAGTTTGGTCAAGTTGGAGAACATTGAAGAGGCTTATTAATTTGCATTGAAAGCTGAGGAGAAATTGAAGAGACATGAGCAAAGGCAAAGAGGTAGAGGTGGTAGATTCCCTAGAGGAAGAGGTAGATCTCATGGTGAAGACAATAGATTTGAACCTAAAAAGACAACTCTGGATAAGGGCAAGATTGAGTGGAAAGGTGAAAGTTCATCTAGAGGCAGAGCCAGTAACTATCGAGGTGGTTATAATAGAGGTGGTTTTTGAGGAACTTGTTACGATTGTGGAGAAGAAGGACATAGATCATTTGAGTGTACACGTGTAAGTAAGAAGGTTGGTAACAATAGAAATGCCTTGGTGCAAGGAGTCATCGGATGAACTTGAGAAGGAAAATAACTTGATGGTAAGGAGAGTACTTTGGAGTGAAAGAAATAAGGAAGATATGGTAAGGAAAAGTTTGTTCAAGACCAAATGTAGAGTTTCTTATGAATTTTGGAAGGTAATCATTAACAGTGGTAGCTCAGAGAATCTGGCATCTAAGGAAATGGTCACAAAGTTGTAGTTGAAAAGGTTGGAACATCTGAAGCCCTATCAGATTTCATGGATCAAGGACGAGCATACACTCTTGGTAAGTGAAAAATGCTATGTGAATTTGAAAATTGGAAAATAATATGATAAGGTGTTATGTGATATCATGCCTATGGATTGTTGTCATATTTTATTGGGTAGACCTTGGCAATATGATAGACCTGCTATATATGATGGAAGATTGCATAAATATACTATTTGGGCTGATGGGAGAAGAAAAATATTGTTACCTTTGATTGAAGAACCCGTTAGTAATGTTTTCACATCTGTGAAAGTTTTCATGATGGAAGGAAGAAATTTTGTTAAGGATTTGAAGAAGAATGATGTATGTTTTGTTGTGATTCCTAATAAACTGAGTAAGAAAATAGAGGATAGTGTCCATGAGGAGATATATAAGTTACTCACTGAGTACAATGAAATCATTTCTAATAATGTACCTGATGGTTTTCCACCAAAGAGAAGCATTTATCATTGCATGGATCTAATCCCCAGAGCTAGTTTACCGAATAAGGCACCACATTAGCTCACCTACTGAGAATCAGGAATTGAATTGACAGTTTCAAGAATTGTTACAAAAAGGTTTGATCAGAGAAAGTTCGAGTCCTTGTGCAGTTTCTATTGTATTGGCACCTAAGAAGAATGGAGAATGGATAATGTGTACCGATTCCAGAGAAATCAATAAGATAACTGTAAAATATAGGTTCCCTATACTGAGAATGGATGACATAATGGATAGTTTGACTAGAGCGAAGTATTTTACCAAAATTGATTTGAAAAGTGGGTATCATTAGATACAAATTAGATAAGGTGATGAGTGGAAGACTTCTTTCAAGAAAAAAGAAGGTTTGTATGAGTGGTTGGTTATGCCTTTTGGTTTAACTAATACACCGAGTACTTTTATGAGATTGATGAATGAAGTTTTGAAGAAATTCTTGGGTAAATTTTTGATTGTATACCTAGATGATATTCTGATATTTAGTAAGACCAGAGAAGAACATTTGTTGCATGTTAAACAAGTATTGCAGAGGTTGAAAGAAGAAAAGTTGCTGATAAATCTAAAAAAGTGTTCATTCATGAAAGAGGAGATTGTGTATTTGAGATTTGTGATTTTAGCTGATGGTTTGAAAATGGATCCTAAAAAGGTTGAACCTATTTTGAATTGGCCTACACCTGAGAGTGCTAGTGAGGTAAGATCATTTCATGGTTTGGCAAGTTTTTACTGAAATTTCATTAGGAATTTTAGTTTAATTTGTAATGGTATGACTGAGACTATGAGAGGAGATAAAAGAGAATTCAAGTGGACACATGGAGTTGATAAAAGTTTTGAGACTCTGAAGTAGAAGGTTTCTGAATTGCCTATGTTAGCATTGCCTGATTTCAATAAGGTATTTCAAGTGGAATGTGATGCAAGTGGAAGTGTAATAGGAGCTGTATTGAGTCAAGAAGGTAAACCTATTGCTTTCTTTAGTGAAAAGTTGAATGATGCAAGAAGAAAATATTCTGTGTATGATCAAGAATTCTATGCTATTGTTCAAGCGTTGAAGAAATGGAGACATTATTTGATATTGAGTGAATTTGTGTTGTATATCGATCATAAGGCTTTACAGTATTTAGGTAGTCAGAATAAGTTGAATCAGAGGCATATGAAATGGGTTGAGTATTTGCAGAGTTATACATTTGTGATAAAGCACAAGAGTGGAATCACTAACCGAGTTGCTGATGCATTGAGTAGAAGAAGATCTTTGATGACTGAGATGAAAATTAAAGTTCTTGGCTTTGATGACATGAGAGATTTGTATGAAACTGATCCTGATTTTTCTGAGCTGTGGAGAAAGTTCAAGGAACCTATTCAAGATCAACTGAGTACTAAATGGGAATAATATTTTATTCAAGAAGGTATGTTGTTTAAAGGTATTCAGTTGTGTATACTGAGAGGACCAATGAGAACTAATTTGATAAAGGAGAAACATAGTAGTGGTTTGGCTGGACATTTTGGTGTTGATAAAACATTGAATTTTCTTAAGGAGAAATGCTTTTGGCCATAGATGTATAAAGATGTTCAGAATTTTGTGAAAAGTTGTGGAATTTGTCAAGTTGCAAAAGGAGTAAGTCAGAATATAGGATTGTATACATCGATTTCCATTCCTAAGAAACCTTAGATTGACATCAGTATGGATTTTGTTCTTGGCTTACCGAAGACAGTAAGAGGTAATGATTCTACATTCGTTGTTGTTGATAGATTTTCTAAGATGGCACATTTTATACCTTGTAGAAAGACATCAGATGCAGTACATATAGCAGATATTTTCTTTAAGGAAATTGCTAGATTGCATGGATTATCGATTATTATCTCTAACTAAGATAGGAAATTTGTTGGATACTTTTGGAAAACTCTTTGGAGAAAGTTTGGCACCGAGTTGAAATGTAGTTCTACATTTCACCCACAAACCGATGGACAGACATAAGTTGTGAATAGAAGTTTGGGAAATCTTTTGAGATGTTTAGTTGGAGACACACCGAGTGACTGGGATTCTATGTTGGCAACAAGCAGAGTTTCCATACAATAAATCAGTGAATAGGAGTACTAGAAAAACACCTTTTGAGATTGTAAATGGCATACAACCGAGAGGTATATCAGATTTGAGGGATATTGTTGATGAAAGAAAGAGAAGTGCTGAAGGAGTGAAATTTGATGAGTACATAAAGATATTGCATGAAGATGTGAAACATAAGTTGGAGAAAAGTAATCATAAATACAAAGACATGGCTGATAGATCAAGAAGACATAAGACTTTTGCATTCGATGATGAAGTAATGGTTCATTTGAAGAAAGGTAGATTTCCTATAGGAACATATGAGAAGCTAAAAATGAAGAAGTTTGGACCTTGCAAGATTCTGAAGAGATTTGACAGTGGAAATGCATATGAGATTGAGTTACCTGATGACATGGATATATCACCTATTTTCAACATTTTTGATTTGTATGAGTATCGTGAATTGGATGAATAAATGACAGTACCGAATGATTATCCTAATAAACAGACAGAAGAAGTTGAACACATTTTGGAACAAACAAATGGTAGAAGTACAAGAGGAAAATAGTATATGGACTATTTGGTAAAGTAGAAGAATAGACTGATTGAAGACAGTTCATGGATTTCACAATCTAAGTTGGATGTAGCTCGGATCATACCTGTTTCATGATTTGGAGAATCATTTTCAAATAACCTCAGCTATTTGATGCAGGAGCATCTCGGGTCGTTGGCAATCCTATGTCACCAAAAAGATGTTTAAAGTTTTTAGTTTTGCTCGGTTCCTTCTTTGACCAAGTTGGTTCGATGTTGCTCAGTTTCCTTTGTTTACCAGTGTTGGTTGGTTATCTCTATGGTGCTCAATGAATTTTCCATGATGCTCGTTGATGCTTGTATGGTGTTCGATTATCCTTTCTTATCGAGTTGTTTATTTTGGATTCCTATTGAGGCCAACTCTTGTAATTTATTTTGGTCACAGATTTAATGATGGTATCTATCATTGGGAAGTTTGTGGACCTAGATCTGCTCGTCCCTTCCGCTATTGGTGGATCTGAAGGCTGACTTGTTTGGTAGCCTCTTGTATAAATGTAGTTGTTTGGTTAGAGTTTAGGAAGTCAATTTTGATAGGAGATAGAAGACAAAAGATTAGAGATTGTTGGCAGATCCTCGCATCTTGAAGGACTTCTGTACTTGATTATAATATTTGCCCTAAACTGGGAAGGCCTTACAACCTGGCATGTATGAATAAATTTGAAGATAATATATGAAAGAATATCTACATTCTCTCTCTCACTTGTTGTGTTGTTGCTTCTGTGTGTTGTTCTGCAAGGTGGATGTAGTTAGAGTGTGCCTTTTGCCCCTCTCCCTGTCCTCCCTTGCGTCACAAATTTTTAGCTATGAACACTGTACTAACTTCCTTGCTTTGACCAAACTTTGACCATCTGTATCTTGAGAAGAGAGGCTCCATTTTTAAAGATTCAAGAGGTTTTTAGACTCATCTCGACATGATCTTCGACTTGAGACTACTTTCACCAGATTTGGAAATGGTCAAATGTTTAGCTACGAACACTGTACTTACTTCCTTGCTTTGACCAAACTTTCATCATTCGTATCTTGAGATGCGGCTCCATTTTTCAAGATTCAAGGTGTTTTTTAGTTCATCTCGATGAGATCTTCAATTTTAGACCACTTTCACCATATTTGGAAATTGTCAAAATTTTAGTTATGAATATTGTACTAACTTCCTTGCTTTGACCAAACTTTGATCATCCGTATCTTGAGAAGAGAGGCTGTGTTTCTCAATATTCAACGTGTTTTCTAGTTCATGTTGACAAGATTTTTGATTTGAGACTACTTTCACTAGATTTGGAAACTGTCAAATTTTCAGCTGCGAACATTGTACTGAGTTCTTTGCTTTCACCAAACCTTGACAGTTTGTATCTTGAGAAGAGAGTCTTCATTTTTCAAGATTCAAGGTGTTTTTGGCTCATCTTGACGAGATCTTTGATTAAAGACCACTTTCACTAGATATGAAAATGGTCAAATTTTTAGCTATGAACACTGTATTGACTTCCTTGCTTTGACTAAACTTTGACCGTCTATATCTTGAGAAGAGAGGCTTCATTTTTTAAGAGTTAAGGTGTTTTTTGGTTCATCTCGACGAGATCTTTGATTTGAGACCACTTTCACTAGATTTGGAAATGGTCAAATTTTTAGCACTGTACTGACTTTCTCTCTTTGACCAAATATTGACCGTCTGTATCTTGAGAAGAGAGGCTCCGTTTTTCAAGATTCAAGGTGTTTTTTGGTTCATCTCGATGAGATCTTCGATTTGAGACCACTTTCACCAGATTTGGAAATGGTCAAATTTTTAGCTATGAATACTCTACTAAATTCCTTGGTTTGACCAAACTTTGACCATTTGTATCTTGAGAATAGAGGCTCCATTTTCTAAGATTCAAGGTGTTTCTTGGTTCATCTCGATGAGATCTTCAATTTTAAACCACTTTCACCAGATTTGGAAATGGTCAAATTTTTAGCTATGAACGTTGTACTCACTTCCTTGCTTTGACCAAACTTTGACCATCAGTATCTTGAGAAGAGAGGCTCCATTTTTTAAGATTCAAGGTGTTTTTTGGTTCATCTCAATGAGGTCTTCAATTTGAGACCACTTTCACCTGATTTGGAAATAGTCAAATTTTTAGCTACAAACACTGTACAGACTTCCTTGCTTTGACCAAACTTTGATCCTCTGTATCTTGAGAAGAGAGGCTTCATTTTTAAAGATTCAAGGTGTTTTTTGGTTCATCTCGACGAGATCTTCAATTTGAGACCACTTTCACCAGATATGGAAATAGTCAAATTTTTAGCTACGAACACTATATTGACTTCCTTGCTTTAACCAAACTTTGACCATCTATATCTTGAAAAGAGGCTCCATTTTTAAAGATTCAAGGTGTTTTTTGGTTCATCTCGACAAGATTTTCCATTTGAGACCACTTTCACCAAATTTGAAAATGATCAAATTTTTAGCTAGGAACACTGTACTGACTTCCTTGCTTTGACCAAACTTTGGCTGTCTATATCTTGAGAAGAGAGGCTCCATTTTTCAAAATTCAAGGTATTTTTTGGTTCATCTCGACGAGATATTTCAATTTGAAACCAATTTCACCATATTTGGAAACAGTCAAATTTTTAGCTATGAACACTATATTAACTTCCTTGCTTTGTCGAAACTTTAACTTTTTGTATCTTTAGAAGAGAGGCTCTACTGTCCAATGTTCAAGGTGTTTTTTGGTTCATCTCGACGAGATATTCTCTTTGAGATCAATTTCACCAAATTTGGAAATGGTCAAATTTTTAGCTATGAACACTCTCCTGACTTCATTGCTTTGACCAAACTTTGACCGTCTATATCTTGAGAAGAGAGGCTCCATTTTTCAAGATTTAAGGTGTTTTTTGGTTCATCTTGACAAGATCTTCAATTTGAGACTACTTTCACCAGATTTGCAAAATGGTCAAATTTTTAGCTATAAACACTATACAAACTTCCTTGCTTTGACAAAACTTTGACCATCTGTATCTTGAAAACAAAGGCTCCATTTTTCAAAATTCAAGGTGTTTTTTGGTTCATCTCGATGACATCTTCGATTTGATACCACTTTCACCAGATTTCAAAATGGTCAAATTTTTAGTTACGAACGATGTACTCACTTCCTTGTTTTGACAAAACTTTGACCATCTGTATCTTGAGAAGAGAGGCTCCATGTTTCAAGATTCAATGTGTTTTTTGGTTCATGTCGATGAGATCTTGGATTTGAGACCACTTTCACCAGATTTGGAAACGGTCAAATTTTTAGCTACGAACATTTTAGTGACCTTCCTTTCTTTGACCAAACTTTGACAGTCTGTATCTTGAGAAGAGAGGCTACGTTTTTCAAGATTCAATGTGTTTTTTGGCTCATCTCGACGAGATCTTTGATTTAAGACCACTTTCACAAGATTTGGAAATGGTCAAATTATTATCTATGAACACTGTACGGACTTCCTTTCTTTGACTAAAATTTGACTATCCATATCTCGAGAAGAGAGGCTTCATTTCTCAAGATTCAAGGTGTTTTTTGGTTCATCTCGATGAGATCTTTGATTTGAGACCACTTTCACCAGATTTGGAAATGATCAAATTTTTAGCAATGAACACTATATTGGCTTCCTTGCTTTGACCAAACTTTGATCATCTGCATCTTGAGAAGAGAGGCTCCATTTTTCAAGATTCAAGGTGTTTTTTGGTTCATCTCAATGAGATCTTTGATTTGAGACCACTTTCATGAGATTTGAAAATAGTCAAATTTTTAGCTATGAATACTATACTGACCTTCATTTCTTTGACCAAACTTTGACCATCTGTATCTCGAGAAGAGAGGCTCCATTTTTTAAGACAACGTGTTTTTTGGTTCATGTCAACAAAATCTTCGATTTGAAACAACTTTCACAAGATTTGGAAATGGTCAACTTTTTAGCTATGAACACTATACTGACTTCCTTCCTTTGACCAAACTTTGACCATTTATATCTTGAGAAGAGAGGCTCCATTTTTCAAGATTCAAGGTGTTTTTTGGTTCATCTCAATGAGATCATTGATTTGAGACCAATTTTACCAGATTTTGAAATAAGCAAATTTTTAGCTACAAAGAATGTACTGACTTCCTTTCTTTGACAAAACTTTCACTGATTGTATCTTGATAAGAGAGGCTCCATTTTTCAAGATTCAAAGTGTTTCTTGATTCATCTCGATGAGATCTTTGATTTGAGACCACTTTCAACAAATTTAGAAATGGTCAAATTTTTAGCAACCAACATTGTACTGACTTGCTTACTTTGACCAAAATTTGACCATCTGTATCTTGAGAGGAGAGGCTCCGATTTTCAAGATTCAAGGTGTTTTTTGGTTCATCTTGATGAGATCTTCCATTTGAGACCACATTCACAAGATTTGGAAACGGTCAACTTTTTAGCTACGAACATTGTACTAACTTCCATGCTTTGACGAAACTTTGACCATCTGTATCTTGAGAAGAGAGGCTTCATTTTTCAAGATTCAAGGTGTTTTTTGGTTCATCTCGACGAGATCATTGATTGGGACCAATTTCAATAGATTTTGAAATAATCAAATTTTTAGCTACGAACACTATACTGACTTCCTTTCTTTGACCAAACTTTGATCATTTGTATCTTGATAAGAGAGGCTCCATTTTCCAAGATTCAAGGTGTTTTTTGGTTCATCTCGACAAGATCTTCTATTTAAGTCCACTTTCACCAAATTTGGAGACAGTCAAATTTTTTAGCTACCAACATTGTACTGACTTCCTTGCTTTGACCAAAATTTGACCGTCTGTATCTTGAGAGGAGAGGCTCTGATTTTCAAGATTCAAGGTGTTTTTTGGTTCATCGTGATGAGATTTTCCATTTAAGACCACTTTCACAAGATTTGGAGACAGTAAAATTTTTAGCTACAAACACTGTACTGACTTCCTTGCTTTGACAAAACTTTAACCATTTGTATTTTGAGAAGAGAGGCTCCAATTTTCAAGATTCAAGGTATTTTTTGGTTCATCTCGACAAGATGTTCAATTTGAGACCACTTTCACCATATTTGGAAATGGTCAAAATTTTAGCTATGAATACTATACTAACTTCCTTGCTTTGACCAAACTTTGATCATCCGTATCTTGAGAAGAGAGGCTTTATTTTTCAAGATTCAAGGTGTTTTTGGTTCATCTCGATGAGATCTTTGATTTGAGACCACTTTCACCAGATTTAGAAATGATCAAATTTTTAGTTTCGAACACTGTACTAACTTCCTTGCTATGACAAAACTTTGACCGTCCATATCTTGAGAAGAGAGGCTCCATTTTTCAAGAGTCAAGGTGTTTATTGGTTCATCTCGATGAGATCTTCCATTGGAGAGA
This sequence comes from Chamaecyparis obtusa, assembly GCA_027943335.1. Classification (NCBI taxonomy): domain Eukaryota; kingdom Viridiplantae; phylum Streptophyta; class Pinopsida; order Cupressales; family Cupressaceae; genus Chamaecyparis; species Chamaecyparis obtusa. Next base: position 1,956,257 of record BSBK01003182.1, read on the forward strand.
ACTTTCACCAAATTTGGAAATGGTCAAATTTTTAGCTACGAGCATTGTACTAACTTCCTTTCTTTGACCAAACTTTGATAGTGTGTATCTTGAGAAGAGAGGCTCCATTTTTCAAGATTCAAGGTGTTTTTTGGTTCATCTTGATGAGATCTTTGACTTGAGACCACTTTCATTAGATTCGAAAATGGTCAAATTTTTAGCTACGAACATTGTACTGACTTCCTTGCTTTGACAAAACTTTGACCATCTGTATCTTGAGAAGAGAGGTTTTATTTTTAAGATTCAAGGTGTTTTTTGGTTCATCTCGACGAGATCTTTGATTTCAAACCACTTTCACCTAATTTTGAAATGGTCAAATTTTTAGCTACAAACACTATATTGACTTCCTTTCTTTGACCAAACTTTGACCATCTGTATCTTGAGAAGAGAGGCTCAATTTTTCAAGATTTAAAGTGTTTTTTGTTCATCTCGATGCGATCTTTAATTTGAGACCACTTTCACCAGATTTGGAAATGGTCAAATGTTTAGCTATAGACACTATACTGAGTTCATTTCTTTGACCAAAATTTCACTTTTCGTATCTTGAGAAGAGAGGTTTTGTTTTTCAAGATTCAACATGTTTTTTGGTTCATCTCGACAAGATATTTGATTTGAGACCACTTTCACCATATTTGGAAATGGTTAAAATTTTAGCTACCAATATTGTACTAACTTCCTTGCTTTAGCCAAACTTTGACCATCTATATCTTGAGAAGAGAGGTTATGTCTGTCGAGATTCAAGGTGTTTTTTAGTTCATTTGGATGAGATCTTTGATTTGAGACTACTTTCACTAGATTTGGAAACTGTCAAATTTTTAGCTATGAGCACTGTACTGACTTCCTTGCTTTGACCAAAATTTGACCATCTATATCTTGAGAAGAGAGGCTTCATTTTTCAAGATTCAAGGTGTTTTTTGGTTCATCTCTACAAGATATTCGATTTGAGACCACTTTCACCAGATTTGGAAATGGTCAAATTTTTAGCTACGAACACTGTACTGACTTACTTTCTTTGACTAAAGTTTGACCATTGGTATCTTGAGAAGAGAGGCTCCATTTTTCAAGAGTCAAGGTGATTTTTGGTTCATCTCTATGAGATTTTCAATTTTAGACCACTTTCACCAAATTTGGAAATTATCAAATTTTTAGCTATGTACACTATACTAACTTTCTTGCTTTGACCAAACATTGACCATTCGTATCTTGAGAAGAGAGGCTCTGTTATTCAATATTCAAGGTGTTTTTTGGTTCATCTCGATGAGATCTTCAATTTGAGACCACTTTCACCAGATTTGGAAATGGTCAAATTTTTAGCTATGAACACTGTAGTGACTTCCTTGATTTCACAAAACTTTGATCATCTATATCTTCAGAAGAGAGCCTGCATTTTTTAATATTCAAGGTGTTTTTTGGTTCATCTTGAAAAGATCTTTGATTTGAGACCACTTTCATCATATTTGGAAATGGTCAAATTTTTAGCTACGAACACTATACTTGTTATGTCTATTTGAGCATTAGGGATTGTCATTAGTATGAAAGATTGTAAGTCGGTTACCTATGCTCTATAATCAGTAAAAGGAAGTACTACAAGCTATACATGCTAGTCAATTGACTATATAAGCCTTCACACTAAGTTATCTCAAGGTGGTATCAATAAAAAAAGATAATAGTTCTAACCGAGCACTAGAGAAGTTTTACTATGCATCAGTGTATACTGATACTAAGCATCAGTAAACATTAAGTAGTATTGATAGTTTTTATCGAGCAATCTAGGAAATGGCATGGTAATCAGTTTTGGCACATCTATCTATGCAGACAGTTACAAAAAAATCATAAAATATTTTACCAAGATCGAGGATCATTTATTATGGATGTAATCATTAATTGTGATGATGATCTCTATGTAATTGCTAGATCTAGGTTATTTTTATACACCATAGATCTTAGGGTTTTTCCTAAGATATTGTAACCTAATTTTGTTAAGCGGCAATAGTAGTATACTATATATTTGTATTTCACATCTTTTTGACACAAGCATGATAAGGATTATATGTATAGGTATGAACAAGAAAAGGAGATCTTGAAGTAAGAAGCCAACTTCAAGACATCAGTTATCAGACAAAGAAGAGAAGAATACAGAGACATTCAGATTAGACAGAATCATACCAGGCTACTGAGAAGTTCAGAGATAAGATTTTCACATATCAAGGTGATATTTATCCAATACTTAATAGATCTATTTCAGACAAGGTTAAGTTGTCATTTGTAGATACATCCTGTTATTCTCTAATCATTATAATAGAGTTAGCAAAAATCTCCTAACAAAGTAGACCTAACCATCTTTATTGAAAATCTCTTAACCAAGTACCCACTCAAGTAGTGTTGTTAAAATTCTATAACTAGGTAGATCTAGCTAATCTAATTGTTACTCCTAATAGGGTAACATCATCAGAAGTGATCACAACTTGTAGCCCTAAAAGGAAAAATTTATTATCTGTCGTATTGAAGAATTTGTGGGTGTCATCCCCACCGTAGTTTTTACCTTCTAACAAGGGTTTCTGCGTAATAAAAATACTTGTGTTATGTGATTGATTTATTGTTGATTTCATGCAATTTACATTTACAAGTTAATTGAATGAAATATGCATACAATGGATTCAGTTAAAATATGAGTTTACTAATATTTGTTGATTGAGTTATTGGAGTTAAAGTTTTTGAGGTTACTGATTAACCCCTCCCCTATCAGTACCATATCTCTCCATTCCAATAATTGGTATCAGAGCCCAGATCTCTTATTGGATGGTTTAATCACTGAAGAGTAAAGATCTAATCATGGAGAGATATAAGCTGTATAAGACAATAGAGAATCAGAAGATTCAGATGTAGATGTTCATAGAGCAGTACAAACAAGCTAAGGATGCATTGAAGAAGTTAATAGTTCAGAGAAAGAACCTAGCTATTTTGGAAAATGAGACCAGTTACCATGAAGAAGAGATTGATGACTTATTTGATAACATTGGATCTAGTTCAGGAAGTATTTCAAATGGTTCTGAAAGTGCAATCTCTAATTTGTCTAAAAAGAATCTTCACTTGAATGAAAAACTGAAAGCCCTGCAAATCGATCAAGAATCACAGATGGTGAGAATGATTGATGTAATGAACAATGTTAGACATGCTGAACAAGAAAGGAATCTACATATTGAAGACTGAAGATAGATGACTAAACAACTTCAAGCAAAATAAAATGAGATACAAAGACTTACCGAGCATCATTTTGAAATATCAAATCAAATGATGATTGTAAACTAGGAGATCAACTGAGTAAATGGTGAGTTGTCAAGAAAACTTGAAGATATTGGAATACACAGGGAAGACAATGAAAAAATAAGGAATGAAGTAAAGATGTAGCAACAACACAATGAAATGATAAAGAAATCTGAAGATAGTTCTAAGAAGATTGATGATTTTCTAATTAATCAAAGAATATTTGGAAGCAAAGTTGGATTAGGCTACACCGGACAAGGAGAATCATCCAAACAAGCTGAACAAGTGAACAATAATCAAGATCAAAGACCTAAGATGTTGACATGATATCATTGTGGCAAACCAGGATATACTTCAAATTTTTGTTGGAGTAAAGAACAAGGTAAACCTCAAGTCACTCCTAAGTTTAATGGTTACTATTTTTATTGTGGTAAATTTGGACATCAAGCATATGAGTACAAAGCTAAGATGAATGAGACTTCTAACAATCCTACCATGGAGAAACTATGTTATACTTGCAACAAGCATGGACACACTTCACAAGAGTGTAAGGAAAAGATGAAGCAAGTATGGACACCAGAACAAAAGAACAAACCTTATCAACCAAAGAGACAAAATAGTGCATACACTTGGGATTACAACACATGGGTTAACTGCACAATATGTGGAAGGTATGGACATGTTGTAGTGAACTGTATGAGGAAGAGATGGGCTGGAAAATCTCAAAGCTAGACAAGAACTGGTATGGCATGCTTACATTGTCATAAAGTCGATCACCTAAGAAAGGATTGCAGAGACCGAGCACTAGAAGAAAGACATATATTTGAGAGTGGCAACACTATTGTAGATATCATGAGGATTAGAAATACTATGTGGAGAAAGGAATCAAATAAAAATGTCGAGTCAAGTAATGCAGTCAGTGAAACCTCATCCACTAGATTAGGTGACATTGGTACCTCCACCTAAGGTAAAATAGGTATGTATGGAACTGATATTCCAAATTGATCTTATCTTACATATAGTTCCTTATATTTTATGTGTACATACCAAATCTGTATGAATTAAGATGCATTATGGTTTATAAATTTTGAGCTAACAAAGTCATACAGTCGGTATATGCAAGACCGAGTAGAGAGTTACCCGTTAGTGACTATTATGCAAGGTTAACCAAGTATCAGTATCAACTGAGTGGAAAATTTTATGTTAACTGAGTTGTTGATGTTTTGCGGTAATCACTGTGTTGACAGCTATCACTAAGTTGGAAGTAGGTCAAGCATTAATGACAAGTATTTTAAGTGGGAATTCGAAAAAGGCTATAAATATACAGAAGAGTTAGTTCATTCTTCACAAAGTGATTTCAGAGAGTGATAATATTCTCAAAGTGAATTCAAGTTGAGAGTCTTCAAAAGAATTCTCGTCAGTTTTAGATCGAACCAAGCGTATTCCTCATCGTTTCCTCATAAGTACAACTTCTACCGAGCACATTCAATGTTTTTTCTGAAACCCTAAATTGATTATAATGGCATCCGCATCCAAGGAAAATCAATCTAAGATTGTAGAAGAGGAAGTGAACCTAATTGTTTCAGCTAACTATGATGAACCCAAGTACAAACTTCATCTAGAAGTTACATCTAAGATTGATTTAGTGGGATCTTTCTCAAGCATCCCACCTAGGGTTTTGTTAGTTGAAGATGTCAAATCTTACATCCACTACAAAATAAGATAAATCAGAGATTTTGAGACAGTTGTAGCTTATCAGAAGCTTTGTAGTGATGATGGCAAACTGAAACTAGAATTCAAATAGGTTGAAAAGATTGGTCTTACAAATGCCCTAAACTTCCTGAAAACTTTTAAAACTGAATGGATTAGGGTTGTACTTAGTCAGTTTCATGATGGGATATTTTGGATGGATTTATCAGTCAAAGTAACAAAGAATATGATTCATAGGGTTACCAGATACCCAACAACTAAAAAGGCCAAGGCTTTTCATAGTGATTCAAGGGTTGACATTGACAAGAATACAGGCAGAGCATGGGATGGCCAAGCACTGAAAATTGCTACAATTGAGGACCCAAAGGTTAAGTTTGTAGCACATGTCATCATCTATAAGATCTATCAGTCAAGTAGACTAAACAATGTACCATGTGGAGCTATAGACATTGCATACAAAATTATCAAAAAATATACCCAATCAGACCTTTCTGAGCTTCTTCGAAAGCAGATTGAAGAAAATATGAAGACTATCCGGTCGACAAAGTTGAATACTTGTAAGTTTAGATCACTTCTATTGTACATATTTTTCTATTTATAGTGACTTTTCCCTTTTGTCATTAATGTAGATTGGTCTACCGAAAAACCGGTCATTCTGTAAATTTCTGATATGATTAATGACTTGGGAAACAATCTAAACAAATTTCTTGATGATTATTTTGAGAAGTTTAAGATTAGAATGAATTCTCAAAGTAGAATTCCTAGTAAATTGGTCAAAGAATATGAGATGGATATTTTTTTTCTTGTGGACACTAACCACACAATGATAAAGGCTATGGAGCCTAGGATTAAATGGCTAGCCCCCATGGGTTATGAAATGGATATTGATTTTGCTTCAAAATCAATCAAGGCTCTATTGGCTACACCTAAAGATAAAAAGGTAGAGAGGTTTGGAACATTTGAGGAGGCCCAGAAAAGAATAAAAATAGGCCTGGTTATCGGTAAGATAACTAAGAAATCAAGAAAAATGATGAAAACTTTAGTTGAGAAGTTTGGAGATGATTTTGGATCATCTGATGGTTCACCGGTTGAAGTTGAAAATGAAGGTCAGTTAATGTTAACTGATAAAGCACATGACAGTGAAGAAACTAAGTTTGATAAAGGAACGAAACTTATACCAATTTCCCCTTCACCAACTCTGAAGAAGAGGTAGTTAAAAGTGCAATCTAGGGTACGAACAAGATCAGAAACTACAACTTCACCACCATTGAAAAAGGGAGTTGTGAAGTTTACAAAACCAAAGGCAGAATCACCTACAAAAACATATACAAAGAGAGGAACAAAACTGATAAGAGCTAAGGAAGATTTAGAAGATGAGGAAAATGATAACAATCAATTCAAAGTGGTCAGCAATAAAGATAGAACAATTGATGAAGTTGTTGAGGATATCATTGAGAATGGTGAACTCATTGATCCTGAAATCAGTCAGTTTGAGCACATGTCAACTAAGGATCAGAACACAATAGAAGAGGAAATCATCCAAATGATTATTTGATTTAAGGGAGTTCGACTTGAATTTTCCAAGTAGTTACCTAAGGCATTAGAGGAAAGAATAAATCAAAAATGGTCCTATGCCTTAGACACCAAGAAGAAAATGAGAGAATAATCCCTAGTTTTGGAAATTCCTAATTTCTCTATAACTAAGATTGAGGATTGCATGATAACATACTCTAGGAGATTCAGAGTAAAATCTAGGAAATGCAGATACTAGATGAGAATATAGAAGATATAGATGAGTCAAGTCAACTCATCTGGACCTCAATAGTTGCAGCCTAAGAGCAAGCTAAAAAAATGGCATTTATTAACTTATCTAAGAAGAGACAAAAATGAAAAGTTAAAGGCATACATATTGAAGATGCAAACTTGGCACTAAACCAAGAAAAAGTAGATATATCAAATACCAAGGTACTTGATACCACAGATGCCACCGAAGACTTAAATATTTCACAGGATACATTGGATTAGGTTGATATCCAAATTGTAGATAACAATGCACTAGATTTACTCATTGAGGACATCACAAATGGTGATCCTGATGACCAAGATGATGATGAGGATGTGAACGTTGTTAGAGGCACAACAAAAGAAGAAGGTACTTTTACCAAGCCTGCAATCACAACATTACTAGGGGAACTTCCTATCTTCATAGAAGTAGTTGACATTGTAACCAAGGAACAACCTGAAGGCTCAAACCCTGAGCAACTGATGGATACATCAGGGGAACAAGGAGCTTGAATACTAGTAGAAACAAATAAGCTTGAAGAAAAAGAGGCAACAGAGGAAGATACAAAGGACCAAGATGACCCTGAAGAAATCAAGGCTACCCCACCTGACACAACATAAGAGGCTTCATCTCAGAAAATTGACACACTAGTTACCAAGGAGCAGAAAAAGGAGGAAAAAATGTAAATTGGGAAAGACACACAAAATGTTGAGGAGAAAGAAATAGTATAATTTGTAAAGAGCTCACCTCAAGAGCCAGAGAAGAACAAACAAGGAAAAGGTTCGGTCACACTAGATGAAATCATAGTTATAGCTAATTGTGACCCGAGGGACCTAAGCCCTAGAGAACTCAGAAAATATAGGGATTTTTGTACAAGGAAAGCAGCACAAGAAAAACTAAGAATGGAATGCAAGAGTAAGGAGATATTGGAAAATTTAAGAGACATCTTACAACAGGTCATACCAGAGGTATAGATTAATGAGGACATGCCTATAATAGACCAACTTGCTACCCTTGCACAAGAAATTAATGCCCCTAACATTGAAGCTGAGAAAAGAATTGAAGAAAGGGAAGAGTCAAAGATTTAGGATAAACTTGCAAAGAAAATCAGCCAGGAAGTGGCAATAAACAAGGTGAAATTATCTAAGGTAATAACTGTTATATTGTGGTGATTGATCAGGGAATTACTATACACTTTTCCCCCTTCCCTTGCTAGGGTTCGGGGCTAGGATAATTTTGGGCCGACATGTTGTAACTCATTCTAACCCTAAAGTAGAAAAATATTGTATAATATGGCTTAGGGATAGGGATTTCATCATGTATGTTTTAGTAGCTTCTTGTGGCGGTATTGAGTTGTAAGGGATTATGGATTGTAATCAGGTTGTAATCACTGGATAATAAAATATTGGAATCATTGTTGGTGGATGTAGCCTGAAGATTGGGTGAACCAAGTTAAATCTTTGTGTCTTGTGTTCTCTTCTGTGTGGTTTATTATTTTCTGATATTGGTTATATTTGCATGTAACTGTTATTTATGTCTTGTTAATCCTAACAAGTGGTATCATAGCAAGGTTGTTTTTTTTAGTTATCCATCTATAGGAAGATCTCATGGTTGAGTGGGAGGAATGGTAGATGAGGGTGGGCTGAAGGTTAAAAATTTTAATGGGAAGAACTTTCAGTTATGGAAAATACAAGTGGAGGACTATCTCTATCAGAAGGATCTATGGCGGCCATTGGAAGGAATATCCAAGAAACTATCGGCAATGTCAGATGAGGACTGGAATATTCTTGATAAAAAGGCACTTGGTAGTATTTGATTATGCCTGGCACAATCAGTGGCATTCAATATTACACAAGCAAAGATGACTAAAGATTTGATGCTAACCCTAGCGAAGTTGTATGAAAAGTCCTCCGCTTCTAACAAGGTATTTCTCATGAAGTGTTTATTTAATATGAAGATGGTAGAAGGTGGGTCTGTCACTAATCACTTGAATGAGTTTAATATGGTTACTAGTCAATTATCTTCTGTCAATGTTATTTTTTATGGAGAAATTAGGGCTCTCTTGAATTTGTGTTCTTTACCTAAAAGTGGGAATGGCTTGGTAATGGCTGTCAATAACTCTGTTTCTAGTTCTAATACCCTAAAATTTGATGATGTTATCAGTGTAATTCTGAGTGAGGAAACTCGTAGGAAAATCTTAGGTGGATCTACATCTGGAAGTGTCTTGAATGGACAAAGTAGAGGCAGAATGAATGAGAGAGGAAACAATTCTGGAAATCATGGGAAATCAAGAGGAAAATCAAAGGGAAAGAGGTTTGAATCGAAAGGACCAAATGATTGCTAGTACTATGGAAAACCAGGTCATAATAAGAAATATTTTTGGTCTCAAAAGAATAAAGAAGGAGACAAACAAGAAGGTAACAAGGAGGCAAATGTGGTAAGTAATAAATCTAAAGAGGATGCTTTGATTCTTTCTTTAGAAAGTATTGATGATTCATGGGTTTTAGATTCTGGGGCTTCATTTCATGCTACACCCCATAGAGGTTATTTTCTTGATTATGTCCAAGAGGATTTTGGGCTATTTTATTTGGGAGATAATGAACCCTGTTAAATTGTTGGAAAGGGAAAAATTAAGATTAAGTTGTAGAATGGGAATCATTGACTACTACAAGAGGTAAGACATGTTCCAAGGCCAAGTAGGAATTTAATTTCAGCAGTGCAACTAGGTGATGAGGGTTGCATAGTTACTTTTAATGATATAAATTAGAAGTTTTCAAAAGGTTCCTTAGTAGTAGAAAAAAGTGTGAAAGTAGGCACCTTATATCTTTGTACAGGTCATATGGTTCCTTCTACTTCAATTGTTTAAGAGGAAAATGAATGTTCAAGGATAGTTGTTGCAGTAGAGTAGGAAGAACATCAAACCATTGTTGTAGATTCTGACACAACACTTTAGCACAACAGACTCAGGCACATGAGTGAAAAAAGTATGAAATTACTTCATTCAAGGAAAGTTTTACCTGGTCTGAAATGTGTCAATATGGATTTTTGTGAAAGTTGTGTGTATGGAAAACAAAAGAGAGTTAGTTTTGTAAAGAATAGGAAGGAAAAGAAAAATGAGAAATTAGAGCTTATGCATATAGGTGTATGGGGACCAACTCAGGTATCTTCCCTTGGTGGCTCTCTATATTATGTTACATTTATAGATGATGCAACAAGAAACATATGGATTTATTTCCTTAGATAGAAATCTGATATATTTCAAACTTTTAAGAAATGGAAATTCTTGGTTGAGAATGAGACTGGTAAAAAGCTAAAATATCTTAGATCTGATAATGGTGGTGAGTATTGCAGCATAGAATTTGAAGATTATTGTTCCTCTAATGGTATTCATAGGTAGAAAACTGTACCAAGGACTCCATAAGAAAATGGAGTGGTTGAACGCATGAACATGCCAATCATGGAGTGTGCAAGGAGTATGAGGTTTCATACTAGGCTGCCCTTAAACACATGTGTAGAGGCTATAACAATTGTTGTTTATTTAATCAATAGAGGCCCCTCTACTCTTTTGGACTGTGGTATTCTAGAGGAAGCATGGATTGGTAAGAAGGTGAGTTATTCTTTTCTCAAAACCTTCGGTTGTGTAGCTTTTGCACATATAGATTCTGAAAATAGAACCAAGTTGGAAGAAAAGTCAAAGAAATGTATATTTGTTGGATATGGCATTGATGAATTTGGTTATAGGCTTTGTGATTTTGAAAATCATAAAATTGTAAGAAGTAGGGATGTCATATTCAATGAGAAAGTGTTGTACAAAGATCTGTTGTAGCAGCATGAGAAGAAAGAAAATGATTATGTAGTACTAGATGATACTTCAAAAGATGATGTTTTAGTAGTTCCTTATGCTCTGCAACAACAACAACAACAAATACCACAAACCCCAATGAATGTTAGACAGTCAACAAGGCTAAGTAGACCTCCAGAAAGATTCTCTCCCAATTTTTATTCTATTTTATTAATAGATGTTGGTGAACCTGAATGTTATAATGAAGTTGTGCAGGTGGATACAAAGCTTTAGTGGGAGTCTACAATGATAGATGAAATGGACTCTTTGCTATAAAATCAAACATGGGATTTATGTAAGTTACCTGCAGGTAAAAGGGCTTTACAGAATAAATGGGTTTACAGGATAAAAGAAGAGTATGGAGGTAAGAAAAGATTTAAAGCCAGGTTAGTTGTAAAAGGATTTGCACAGAAAAAGGGTATTGATTTTGATGAGATATTTTCTCCAGTTGTTAAAATGAATTCTATCTGTACTTTTTAAAGAATTTTGGCTACTGAAGATTTGCATTTAGAGAAGCTTGATGCTAAAACAACTTTTCTTCATGGTGATTTGGATGAAGAATTATATATGGTACATCCACAAGGATTTGAGGTCAAGGGTAAGGAGAATCTAGTGTGCAGATTGTAGAAAAGTTTATATGGCTTAAAGCAAGCACCTCGGCAATCGTATATTAAATTTGACACTTTTATGAATGAGCATGGATACAATTGGTGTCATTTTGACCATTGTGTTTATTTTAAGAGGTTGGATTATGATAGCTACATTATTTTATGTTTATATGTTGATGATATTCTTGTAGCTGGGTCTAACATGGATCACGTTAAGGGGTTAAAACAACAGTTAGCATATTCTTTTTCTATGAAGGATTTGGGGACAGCAAAACAAATCCTTGGTATGAAAATTTGCAGAGATAGGAAAAATAAAAAATTGACTTTATCTTAGGTTGATTATATTGAGAAGGTGTTGCAATGTTTCTCTATGGAGAATGCCAAAGTTGTCAACACACCTTTACCTAGTCATTTGAAATTGACTAAGGAGATGTGTCCTAAGACACCAAGAGAGAAGGCTAAAATGTGCAAGGTACCTTATGCTTCAATTGTAGGTAGCTTAATGTATGCTATGGTATGTACTAGGCTAGATATTTCACATGTAGTGGGAGTCATTAGAAGATATATGGGTCACCTTGGAATTGAGAATTGGAATACAGTCAAATAGATTCTCAGATATTTGAGAGGTACATCCAGTACGTGTTTACACTTTGAGGGATCTACTAATACTATACAAGGCTATGTTGACTCCAATTTGGTAGGAGATATAGATAGTAGGTAGAGTACTACAGGCTGTGTATTTACTTTTGGTGGGAAAATAGTGAGTTGGATTTCTTAGTTACAAAAGGTGAATGCTTTATCCATTACAGAGGCAAAGTATGTTACTACTATAGAGGCATCCAAGGAGATGATATGGCTTCAGTTCTTTATGGAAGAATTGGGACATCCATAGAATGATAATTATCTATATATAGATAGCCATAGTGCCATTCATCTTCCAAAGAATTCTTCTTTGCACTCAAAGACAAAACACATACAGTTACGAGACCATTTCCTTTGGTCAGTTTTGGATGATGGGAAGTTAAAGCTAGAAAAGATTCATATGGATGATAATCTAGTATATATGTTTACAAAGGTAGTAACAAGGGATAAGTTTCACTCTTAATGTTCATCTTCTATTGGTCTATTAGACTGAATATAATTAAGGAACAGCCAAGTCTAGGGTGGTTGGATCTAGTGGGAGCTTCACAGGGTAGTGGTTTTGCTACAGGATCAGTCTCCAAGTGGGAGATTGTTATTTTTTGTGGAGTCTGATCAATCCCCAAGTGAAAGATTTTTATATTATGGTGATTGATCAGGTAATTATAGTATACTTTTCCCCTGTCCTCGCTAGGGTTCGGGGTCGGGCTAATTTTGGGCTAAGATGTTGTAACTCGTTCTAACCCTAAAGCAGAAAAATATTGTATAGTATGGCTTAGGGTTAGAGATTTCATCATGTATGTTTTAGTAGCTTCTTGTAGAGGTATTGAGCTATAAGGGATTATGGATTGTAATCAAGTTGTAATCACTGGATAATAAAATATTGGAATCGCTATTGGTGGACGTAGCCCAGGGATTGGGTGAACCACGTTAAATCTTTGTGTCTTGTGTTCTCTTCTGTGTGGTTTATTATTTTTTGATATTGGTTATATTTGCATGTAACTATTATTTTTGTCTTGTTAATCCTAACAATAACTGACATCCAATCTATTACTTATTTAATTAGTCAGATATTGATTAAGCTTTGCATTGTGGAGACCTTCAATACTGTGTTTAGTGAGAAAATTAAATAGATAGATACCAAAATCCAAGCCAGTGCACAAGTAGCCTTAATTGAGTCAGATGCTTTTTCTAAGCATATACTAAAGGTTCAAGAACTTAGGAGGTTAAGAGCATATTTGAGGAAGTAGGAAGAAAGGATAAGTGACCAGGTCACCGAGCTACAAACCGAGTTGCTTCCTTATTTGAAATTTTTTGAGAAACACATTGTCAAAGCGCAAACACTTGTTGCAACACTAGGGATTTATGTGTTGGAGAACATCTTTGACATGCATGCACAAGTTGGTCTTGAGCACATTGCTCTTACCAACTTGAAAGAGGAATGGACAAACCTCTTGGATTCTTTGAAGAAAACCCACCAACATATTTTTGATAAATTGTAAGTACACACTTTTGAGTTTGGCATTAATGTCAAAAAGGGGGAAAACTAATGTATATGCCAAACTATGTGAATATATGATAAGTGTACTACATACTACTGGGAGCATGCACTGAGGGGGAGAATTTTTTTTTTTGAAATTTTGTTAAGTTATGGTATCTATGTATATAAGATGACGTTAGAACAATTTTGAGACATCAGGTATATATACATTCAAGGTTTTGATATTAATGCCAAAGGGGGAGATTGTTACTCTATTTGAGCATTAAGGATTTTCATTAGTATCAAAGATGGTCAGTCGGTTACCTATGCTATCTAGTCAGTAAAAGGAAGTAGTACAAGTTATACATGCTAGTTAGTTAACTATGTAAGCCTTGACACCGAGTTATCTCAAGGCAGTATCAAGAACAAAAGATAACAGTTCTAACCAAGCACCAGAGTAGTTTTACACTACATCAGTGTATACCAATATCGAGCATCAGTAAACACTGAGAAGATAGGACACCGAGCACTAGTGAATCTACCAAGAAGTATTGATAGTGTTTACCGAGCAATCCAAGAAATGACATAGTAATCAGTTTTAGCACATCTATCTATGAAGACGGTTACAACAGAATCATAAAATGTTTTACTAAGATCAAGGATCATTTATTATGGATGTAATCATTAATTGTGATGATGATCTCTATGTAATTTCTAGATCTAGGTTATTTTTGGACATCGTAGATCTTAGGGTTTTTCCTAAGATATTGTAACCTAATTTTGTTAAGCGGAAATAGCAGTATGCTATATATCTATATTTCATGCCATTTTGACACAAGCATGATAAGGATGATATGTATGGTATGAACAAGCGAAGGAGATCTTGAAGCAAGAAGCTAACTTCAAGACATCAGTTATCAGACAGAGAAGAGTAGTATACTAAGACATTCAGATTAGATAGAATCAGACAAGGCTACCACATAGTTCAAAGATAAGATTTTCACATATCAAGGTGATATTTATCCAATACTTAATAGATCCATTTTAGACAAGGTTAATTTTTCATTTGCAAATACATCTTGTTATTCTCTAATCATTATAACAGAGTTCGCAAAAATTATTTAATAGAGTAGACCTAACAGTCTTTATTGAAAATCTCTTAACCGAGTACACACTCAAGTAGTGTTGTTAAAATCCTATAACTAGGTAGATCTAGCTGATCTAATTATTACTCCTAACAGGGTAAGATAATCAGAAGTGATCACAACTTGTAGCCCTAATAGGAAAACTTTATTATTTGTAGTAGTGAAGAATTTTTGGGTGTCATCCCCACCGCAAATTTTTACCTTCTAACAAAGGTTTATGTGTAACCAAAATACTTGTGTTATGTGATTGATTTATTGTTGATTTCATACAATTTACATTTACAAGTTAATTGAATAAAAGATGCATACAATGGATTCAATTAAAAGATGAGTTTACTAATATTTGTTGATTGAGTTATTGGAGTTAAATTTTTTGAGGTTACTGATTCACCCCTCCCCTCTTAGTACCCTATCTCTCCATTCCAATAGTATTGACTTCCTTGCTTTGATGAAACTTTGACCATCCGTATCTTGAGAAGAGGGGCTTCATTTTTCAAGATTCAAGGTGTTTTTTAGTTCATCTCGATGAGATCTTCGATCCGAGACCACTTTCACTAGACTTGGAAATGGTCAAATTTTTAGCTACCAACACTGTACTGACTTCCTTGCTTTGTCGAAACTTTGACTATCCCTATCTTGAGAATAGAGGCTCCATTGTTAAGGATTCAAGGTGTTTTTTGGTTCATCTCGATGAGATCTTCTCTTTGAGACCACTTTCACCAGATTTGGAAATGGTCAAAATTTTAGCTACGAACACTGTACTGACTTCCTTTCGACCAAATTTTGACCATTCATATCTTGAGAAGAGAGACTCCATTTTTTAAGATTCAAGGTGTTTTTTGGTTCAACTCGACAAGATCTTCAATTTGAGCCCACTTTCTCCAAATTTGGAAATGGTCAAATTTTTAGATATGAACACTGTAAAAACTTTCTTGCTTTGACTAAACTTTGATCATCCGTATCTTGAGAAGAGAGGCTCCATTTTTCAAGATTCAAGGTGTTTTTTGGTTCATCTCAATGAGATCTTTGATTTGAGACCACTTTCGTTAGATTTGGAAATGGTCAATTTTTTTAGCTACAAACATTGTATTGAATTCCTTACTTTGTCAAAACTTTAACCATCCGTATATTGAGAAGCTCCATTTTTCAAGATTCAATGTGCTTTTTGGTTCATCTCGATGAGATCTTTGATTTGAGACCACTTTCACCAGATTTGGAAATGGTCAAATTTTTAGCTACGAACACTTTACTAACCTTCCTTGCTTTGACCAAACTTTGTGTAACGCCCCGCCAGGGAACCCAAGAGAAGTTAACCTAAAACATGCTACTAAGTTTGGTGAATATTTTTTTTTCTAAAGTTAACATACAAGATAGAAACAGTGTGGAAGCAATTACTATTAACTCACATAACACACATTGCAAACATAGGTTACAAATCCAGCAGGTCCCATGACATAGAATTACTTAAGAACAAAACACAACTAAAGAATGATAACAAAAGATTCCATAACATATAAATTAAAATTACATGATAACAATAAATACAATTCTCATGGACATCCATGACATATACATAAACTAGCATCCACTTCACATGTCACAGGGTATGTAGTAATAAATCTAACTATGATAATACAGTGTCTAGACTAGGTATCACATGCGATACACTAATGCAGGATTACTAATAAAGAATAAAAGAAAGAACATCAATGAAGAAGTAGCACAAGGATCCAACTGCAAAGACACCATCAAGCACAGACACCAAGATGTCGAATCTCAAATGGTAAAGAATCACTACCACCCATCCGTGTAGAACCACAAAGGTCTACCCCACCGTGCTGAGGAGATAACATCAAACCCCAATCGGATAATCAAGTCAAATCAGGAAACACCACTAGGAAAGGAATTCTAATAGCTTACTAACTCAAGGTCAACAAAAATAGTGAAAGGTATGACTCACTAATCTAGAGGCAACCAACCATGTAGGATAACTAGACTATGCATAAGCAGGTGTCATCATGTACGTCTAACCCTTGAGTCTTGTCCTGGTAATCTCTCTGGATCCCAGCACTCAAGTGACCATACATAGATCAATGACTTCTCGTATAGATGAAGCCATTAACTATGCTAGACACACACCTCTCAAGGTAGCAAGCATCTTCTCCATTCCCACCTTAGTCTGTACTAGCACTAAAGCATGGGTGAGGAACTTATCTTATTAGGTTCATTTATTTCCCCTTAATTTAATTAAGTTATCACTTGATTATAGATACTTACAATAAGTGATCCTGGCAGCCACTTGTGGGCCCTAGCGCTTATTGCAAGCCACCTCCTAACACATATCTAGGTAAACTACCCTAGGCTCATAGATCTCTCCTAGATCAAATACTGATAAAATAGATAGTCACACATCCAGATTCATTACAGAAACCAGGATTGACTACATAACATGTTCACTAAATCTCATAAAACAACAAGAGCCTATAAGGTCATCTGGAAAATATAGAATACACACTCACGCCAAACATGATAAACAGCATGATCAAAGAACAATTCCCAGGCCTCTGTCTTTCCTAGGTCATCTAGTTCCCATAACACCGATAACCCAAACAAACAAGAAAGATAAAAATCATATTGTGGAAAATAGCCAATTTCAGTATAAAATAATGCATATACAGATGAAAAGATAATACATACATTTTCAACATTGAATAAAAAAGTCTAATTTGATCATAATTGCAACAAATAGGACTATTCACATTTAAGATAGATTAGATGATTGACCTAAATATAATCAATCAGTCTAACCCCGTTCTATTGACCAAATTGGTTTAATAATGTTTACTAACATGATTAGAATACAGGGTTAACTAAACTTATAAAGGAAGTGATAGATAAGTATTAAACAAGTTTCCAATTACACCATCTACACTCAAACAATACTGAAAAGAAACTACTGATAAAGTCCTCCAACAATAAATACAATTTATTAACCGAGCCATTGTTGTAACACAACAATCATTAATAAAAGTAGATATAAATAACCAGTAGTTCCTTTAATAAAATTTACTAAAACTAATTGACCAACTAACAAATTTAATAAACTAATGAATTTAATATTCAACAAATTTACTAAATAACATAACATACCATTTTCATTATAATAACAAATTTATTATAATAAAATATATATATATATATATATATATATAACAAATTTATTATATATCAAATTATAACTATTATAAATTAATTATTAAACAAATTATACACATAAAATCTAATCTATTAACAAATTATCTATATATTATAATTTAACTTTTAACAAATTAAATATAATACATACAATTTAATAACAAATAAAAATTAACATATTACAAAATTATTTTTTAAGAAATCGCATTAAATAAAACAAAAAAAACAAATCAAAAAGTGGGGGCCCTCTGTGGGGACCGCGCCCACTGGCGGTCTAACCGCACAGCACCACCATGCCATTGGCAAAGCCAGGCTCTGTCGATGATACGTGGTACCGCCGGCAAGTGGTCACGGTCACCAAGAAGGTGGGGGTACGGGGTTGGGACCCGTGCCCTCCCTTCCAAATTTTTTTATATTAATTTTTTTAATTGTTAAAAACATTTCCGATTTCATTTGCATTTTAAATAAAATGCAATCTTTGAAAACATATAAAGGGAGTACATATTTTTATAAAAAAATTTTAACACAACAACAAATATAATTTTAAGGCACTATTTCCGAAAACGGAAATGTATAGGCCTGATAATATTTTTCTAGAAATGGAAATTTTTCCCTTACACACACAGAGAATTTTTTTTTTTTTTGTCTTTTTCTTATTTGTTTGTAAAGTTTGTATTCTGATACAATAATAAAATTTACAAGCAAAGCATGCCAAAAAGAAATTACTGGTGTAATATTTTTTTCTTACTATCATTTTTCACAGGGAGGGTATTTTTTTTACCCAAAATTCATTTTTTCAAACAAAAATCCTATTTTCTTCCCAACCCATTTATTGAATTTCATTTCTCTATAGTCTAACTATACCAGATTTGATTTTTCATTTTATGAGAGTTCTAGGTTGAATTTTTCCCAAAAATTTTGCCAGCATTTCCCTATTGTACCAAGTAATAATAAAGTACAGAAAAAACTTTCTAATAGCTTTTAAAATCTTAAAAATGAAAGCTTAACTAGAATTACTAATCTAGCCTTTAAATTCAACAGGCAAAGCATATTACTTAATTTCTACAGATAAAAATACTAGAAAAATTCATCAAAACCCTACCTCAATTCCAATGCTATAAATTTGATGTAGAATTGCCTATAGGATGCTGAATCTCCCAACTCTGAAAATGTAGAAGCTCAATCCTGCAACTCTAAATCACAGCTTTGTAGAATTCCAATTCCAGGTGCAAATACACATCACCAAGAAAATCAATCACACACCGAATCACAAGAACACAAGAAAGCACAAATTTTCCAAAAATGCTCTCTCTCCAAAAAAAAAAATGACCACTCCAACAAAATCTCTCTCTCACAAATGAATGCAAACTTTCCCCAAATAGAAAATCAAATCCACCTATCATGCAAACCCTAATGAGTCACCAGAGAACTCCTAATCAAACTCCTCTTTTTTTGAGTTTGAGGGAAAATACCAATTATTAATTATAAAATATATTATTTATGCACAACTCACATAGAATTCTTTTTACAAGTTACTTTATGAAATCAAATTTCACATAAATCAATAAAGCACATGTAATATAAAATTCCACATTTAAATTATTTAATAATTATAACACAATTAAATCATGCACTAACTTTTCAACAATTTAATAAAAACATATTAAATCTTAATTTAGCACAATTAATTAATTAAATTCAAATATTCTCATATTTGATTTTTAATTAATTAATAATTATTCAAAGACATAGGAAATACTTTAATCATTATTTTCCAACTATATGATTAATTAAAATAACCATAGCAAAACAAGTAAACCAAAGCAATATTTCAGGACCATACACACATCATACAAACTCAAAGAAGGGATCCACGAATTAGGTCAACTTGACCAAATTTGGGTAAGGTAGTCAACCGATACTTTATCCAACAATTAGGATAAATGGGCTTAGGATTGGGTTTTGGGTCCATCTGTCATCTCCCCTCTTTACCATTGAGACAAGTATTTATGGGCACGCTCACTCCTCCCAATTCAGGGAAGACGATGCCCTGTACCTGCAAATCTGTAATCACAAAATAAAGCATGTACATACAACATATAACAAGCAATGATAGGGTACAGTCAGTCATGTGGATCTCGACAAAGTGAGTAACTACGCCTCCGCCCTCTACCATAAAGACTCATAATACATATACATACATATGAACACCATACACATGCTAGTATGGGGTAAGTATAACATAAACCAACTAAAATATAACATCGCATCTTAAAAAAATTAACATCTAATTATGAGATCATATAACATCATAACATAAACACAATCCTGATCATCAATGATCAATGAAATAATAACAACATTTGCACACATGCAAAGAGGCCTAAAAGAGTACGACACTAAATAACTGAAAGCAAACTATGGAGGTACTACACTTTGACCATCCATATCTTGAGAAGAGAGGCTCCATTTTTCAATACTCAATGTGTTTTTTGGTTCATATCGATAAAATCTTTGATTTGAGACCACTTTCACTAGATTTGGAAATGGTCAATTTTTTAGCTACAAACACTGTATTGACTTCCTTGCTTTGACAAAACTTTAACCATCCATATCTTGAGAAGAGAGGTTCCATTTTTCAAGATTCAAGGTTCTTTTGGGTTCATCTTGACGAGAGCTTTGATTTGAGACCACTTTCACTAGATTTGGAAATGATCAAATTTTTAGCTAGAACACTGTACTGACTTCCTTTCTTTGATGAAACTTTGAGCGTTCGTATCTTGAGAATAGAGGCTCCATTTTTTAAGTTTCAAGGTATATTTGGTTCATCTCGACGAGATCTTCGATTTGAGACCACTTTCACTAGATTTGAAAATGGTCAAATTTTTAGCTATGAACACTGTACTAACTACTTTGCTTTGACCAAACTTTGATCATCTGTATCTTGAGAAGAGAGGCTCCATTTTTCAAGGTTCAAGGTATTTTTTGATTCATCTCGATGAGATCTTCG
The DNA here is from genome assembly GCA_027943335.1 of Chamaecyparis obtusa. Taxonomy (NCBI): domain Eukaryota; kingdom Viridiplantae; phylum Streptophyta; class Pinopsida; order Cupressales; family Cupressaceae; genus Chamaecyparis; species Chamaecyparis obtusa. The sequence continues at coordinate 1,976,971 of BSBK01003182.1, forward strand.
ATTTGAGACCATTTTCACCAGCTTTGGAAATGGTCAAATTTTTAGCTAGAAATGTTGTACTGACTTCCTTGCATTGACCAATGTTTGACCATATGTATCTTGAGAAGAGAGACTCGATTTTTCAAGATTCAAGGTGTTTTTTGGTTCATCTTGATGAGATCTTTGATTTGAGACCACTTTTACCAAATTTGAAAAATGGTCAAATTTTTACCTACCAACAATGTGCCGACTTCTTTGCTTTGACCAAACTTTGATTGTCTGTATCTATAGAAAAGAGGCTCCATTTTTTAAGATTCAAGGTCTTTTTTGGTTCATCTCAATGAAATCTTCGATTTGAGACCACTTTCACCAGATTTGGAAATGGTTAAAATTTTAGCTATGAATATTGTATTGACTTCCTTCCTTTGAACAAACTTTGACTGTTTGTATCTTGAGAAGAGAGGCTCCATTTTTAAAGATTCAAGGTGTTTTTTGGTTCATCTTAATGAGACCTTCGATTTGACACCACTTTCACCATCTTTGGAAACGGTCAAATTTTAGGCTACGAACACTATACTGACCAAACTTTAAAAGTTCATATCTTGAGAAGAAAGGCTTCATTTTTCAAGATTCAAGGTGTTTTTTGGTTCATCTCAATGAGATCTTCCATTTGAGACCACTTTCACAAAATTTGAAAACCTTTAAATTTTTAGCTAAGAACATTGTACTGACTTCCTTGCTTTGACCAAACTTTAACCATCTGGATCTTGTGAAGAGAGGGTCCATTTTTCAAGATTCAAGGTGTTGTTTGGTTCATCTCGATGAGATCTTTGATTTGAGACTACTTTCACCATATTTGGAAATGGTCAAAATTTTAGCTACGAACACTGTACTAACTTCCTTTCTTTGACCAAACTTTGACCATCTGTATCTTGAGAAGAGAGGCTCTATTTTTTAAGATTCAAGGTGTTTTTTGGTTCATCTCAACGAGATCTTTGACTTGAGACTACTTTCACTAGATTTGGAAATGGCCAAATTTTTAGCTATGAACACTATGCTGACTTCCTTGCTTTGACCAAACTTTGTCTATCTGTATGTTGAGAAGAGAGGCTCCATTTTTCAAGATTCAAGGTGTTTTTTGGTAAATCTTGATGAGATCTTCGATTTGAGACCACTTTTACCAAATTTGGAAAATGTCAATCTTTTAGCTACGAACATTGTTTTGACTTCCTTTCTTTGACTAAACTTTGATAGTCCCTATCTTGAGAAGAGAGCTCAATTTTTCAAGATTCAAGGTGTTTTTTGGTTCATCTCGATGAGATTTTCGATTTGATACCACTTTCTTCAGATTTGGAAAAGGTCAAATTTTCAACTACGAACATTGTACTAAATTTCTTGCTTTGACAAACCATTAACTATCCATATCTTGAGAAGATAGGCTCTATTTTTCAAGATTCAAGGTGTTTTTTGGTTCATCTTGATGAGATCTTTGATTTGAGACCACTTTCACTAGATTTGGAAATAGTCAAATTTTAAACTATGAACCCTCTACTGACTTACTTGCTTTGACCAAACTTTGATCATTTGTACCTTGATAAGAGAGGCTCTATTTTTCAAGATTCAAGGTGTTTTTTGGTTCATCTTGACGAGATATTCTATTTGAGACAAGTTTCACCATATTTGGAAATGATTAAATTTTTAGCTACGAACATTATACTGATTTCCTTGCTTTGACAAAACTTTGAGCTTCCCTATCTTTAGAAGAGAGGCTTTGTTGTTCAAGATTCAAGGTTTTTTTGCTTCATCTCGACAAGATCTTCTCTTTGAAACCACTTTCACCACATTTGGAAATGGTTAAATTTTTACCTACGAACAATGTAATCACTTCTTTGCTTTGACCAAACTTTGACCATTCGTATCTTGAGAAGAGAAGCTCTATTTTTCAAGATTCGAGGTCTTTTTTGGTTCATCTCGATGAGATCTTCAATTTGATACCACTTTCACCAGATTTGGGAACAGTCAAATTTTTATCTACGAACACTGTATTGACTTCTTTGCCTTGACCAAACTTTGACCATCTATATCTTGAGAAGAGAAGCTCCATTTTTCAAGATTCAAGGTGTTTTTTAGTTCATCTCGATGAGATCTTTTATTTGAAACCACTTTCACCAGATTTGGAAATGGTCAAATTTTTAGCTACAAGCATTGTACTGACTTCCTTACTTTGACCAAACTTTGATAGTCTATATCTTGAGAAGAGAGGCTCCATTTTTAAAGTTTCAAGGTGTTTTTTTGTTCATCTCTACGAGATCTTTGATTTGAGACCACTTTAACCAGATTTGAAAATGGTCAAATTTTTAGCTAGGAACACTATACTGACCTTCCTTACTTTGACCAAACTTTGACAGTCCGTATCTTGAGAATAATGGCTCCATTTTTCAAAACTTAAAATATTTTTTGGTTCATGTCGATGAAATCTTCGATTTGAGATTACTTTCACTAGATTTGGAAATATTTAAATTTTTAGCTATGAACATTGTACCGACTTCCTTGCTTTGACAAAATTTTGATCATCCATATCTTGAGAAGAGAGGTTCCAATTTTTAAGATTCAAGGTGTTTTTTTGTTCATCTTGACGATATCTTCCATTTGAGACTACTTTCACTAAATTTGGAAATGGTCAAATTTTTATCTATGAACATTGTACTGACAGCTTACTTGCTTTGATCAAACTTTGACCATGCGTAGCTTGAGAAGAGAGGCTCAATTTTTCATGATTCAAGGTGTTTTTTGGTTGATCTTGATGAGATCTTTGATTTGAGACCACTTTCACTAGATTTAGAAATGGTCAATTTTTTAGCTAACACTGTACTGACTTCTTTGCTGTGACCAAACTTTGACCATCCATATCTAGAGAAAAAAGGCTCCATTTTTCAAGATTCAAGGTTTTTTTGGTTCATCTCGATGAGATCTACACCAATTTTAGTAGATTTGGAAATGGTCAAATTTTTAGCTACGAACACTATACTGACTTCCTTTCTTTGACCAAACTTTGACCATCTGTATCTTGAGAAGAGAAGCTCCATTTTTTAAGATTCAAGGTGTTTTTTGGTTCATCTCGATGAGACCTTGGAAATGAGACCACTTTAACTAGATTTGGAAAGGGTCAAATTTTTAGCTACAAACACTGTATTGACTTCCTTTCTTTAACGAAACTTTGACCATCTGTATCTTGAGAAGAGAGGCTCAGTTGTTCAAAATTCAAGGTAACTTTTGGTTCATCTTGACGAGATCTTCTCTTTGAAACCACTTTGACCAGATTTTGAAATGGTCAAATTTTTAGCTATGAACATTGTAGTTCCTTCCTTGCTTTCACTAAACTTTGAGCATCCATATCTTCAGAAGACAACCTCCGTTTTCAAGATTCAATGTGTTTTTTGGTTCATCTCGACGAGATTTTTGATTTAAGACAACTTTCACCAGATTTGAAAACGGTCAAATTTTTAGCTACGAACACTGTACTGACTTCATTGCTTTGACCAAAATTTGACTATCTGTATCTTTAGAAGAGAGGCTCTATTATTCAAGATTCAAGGTGTTTTTTGGTTTATCTCGATGAGATCTTTGATTTGAGACCACTTTCACCAGATTTGGAAACAGTCAAATTTTTAGCTACAAAATTGTAATAACTTCCTTGCTTTGACCAAACTTTGACCATCTATATATTAAGAAGAGAAGCTCCATTTTTCAAGATTCAAGGTGTTTTTTAGTTCATATCGACAAGATCTTCGATTTGAAACCACTTTCATGAGATTTGAAAATGGTCAAATTTTTAGCTACGAACATTATACTGACTTCCTTTCTTTGACAAAATTTTAACCATCTATATCTTGAGAAGAGAGGCTCCATTTTTTAAGATTCAAGCTTTTTTTTGGTTCATCTCGATGAGATATTTGATTTGAGACTTCACCATATTTGGAAACTATCAAACTTTTAGCTACAAACATTGTATTGACTTCCTTGCTTTGACCAAACATTGACCGTCTATATCTTGAGAAGAGAGGCTCAATTTTTCAAGATTCAAGGTGTTTTTTGGTTCATCTCGACGAGATCTTTGATTTGAGACCACTTTATCCAAATTTGCAAATTGTCAAATTTTAATCTACGAACACTATACTGACTTCCTTGCTTTGACAAAACTTTGATCATACGTATCTTGAGAAGAGAGGCTCCATTTTTTAAGATTCAAGGTATTTTTTGGTTTATCTCTAGGAGATCTTCAATTTTAGACCACTTTCACCAGAATTGGAAATGGTTAAATTATTAGCTATGAACATTGTAATGACTTCATTGCATTGACTAAACTTTGACCATCCGTATCTTGAGAAGAGAGGCTTCATTTTTCAAGATTCAAGGTATTTTTTGGTTTATCTCAACGAGATCTTCGATTTGAGACCACTTTCACCAAATTTGGGAATGGTTAAATTTCTAGCTACGAACATAGAACTGACTTCCTTACTTTGACCCAACTTTGACCATCTGTATCTTGAGAAAAAAAGCTCCATTTTTCAAGATTCAAGGTATTTTTTGGTTCATCTCTAAAAGAGTTTCAATTTGAGAATACTTTCACCAGATTTGGAAATCATCAAATTTTTAGCTATGAATATTGTACTGAATTCCTTGCTTTGACCAAACTTTGATCATCCGTATCTTGAGAAGAGAGGCTCCATTTTTCAAGATTCAAGGTGTTTTTTGGTTTATCTTGACAAGATCTTTGATTTGAGACCATTTTCACCAAATTTGGAAACGATCAAATTTTTAGCTATGAACACTATATTGACTTCCTTACTTTGACCAAGCTTTCACCATCTGTATCTTAAGAAGAGAGGCTCTTTTTTCCAGGATTCAAGGTGTTATTTTGTTCACCTCAATGAGATCTTTGATTTGAGACCACTTTCACTAGATTTGGAAAAAGGTCAAATTTGTAGCTACGGACACTGTACTGACTTCCTTGCTTTGACCAAAATTTGACCATCCGTATCTTGAGAAGAGAGGGTCCATTTTTCAAGATTCAAAGTGTTTTTTGGTTCATCTCGATGAGATCTTCGATTTGTGACCACTTTCACTAGATTTGGAAATGGTCAAATTTTTAGCTACAAAAAGTGTATTGACTTCCTCGCTTTGATTAAACTTTGACCATCTGTATCTTGAGAAGAGAGGCTTTGTTTTTCAAGATTCAAGGTACTATTTGGTTCATCTCAAAGAGATCTTCGATTTGAGACCACTTTCACCAAATTTGGAAATAGTCAAATTTTTAGCTACGAACACTATATTGACTTCCTTGCTTTGACCAAACTTTTACCATCTGTATCTTGAGAAGAGAGGCTCATTTTTTCAAGATACAATGTGTTTTTTGTTCATGTCAAAGAGATCTTTTATTTGAGACCACTTTCACTAGATTTGGAAATGGTCAAATTTTTAGCTACAAACATTGTACTGACTTCCTTGCTTTGGCCAAACTTTGTCTATTCGTATCTTTAGAAGAGAGGCTCTATTTTTTAAGATTCAAGGTCATTTTTTGTTCTTCTTGATGAGATCTTCAATTTGAGAACATTGTCACCAAATTTGGAAATGGTCAAATTTTTAGCTACGAACACTATACTAATTTGCTTCCTTTGATTAAACTTTGATCATCCCTATCTTGAGAAGAGAGGCTCATTTTTTCAAGATTCAAGATGTTTTTTGGTTAATCTTGATGAGATATTCAATTTGAGACCACTTTCACCAGATTTGGAAATGGTCAAATTTTTAGCTACGAACATTGTACTAACTTCCTTTCTTTGACTAAACTTTGACTATCTATATCTTGAGAAGAGAGCCTCTATTTTTCAAGATTCAACGTATTTTTTGGTTCATCTCGAAGAGATCTTCAATTTGAGAATACTTTTACCAGATTTGGAAATGATCAAACTTTTAGCTACGAACACTGTAGTGACTTCCTTTCTTTGACCAAACTTTGACCATCCGTATATTGAGAAGAGAGGCCCATTTTTCAAGATTTAAGGTGTTTTTTCATTCATCTCGATGAGATCTTTGATTTGAGACCACTTTCACTAGATTTGGAAACTTTCAAATTTTTAGCTATGAACACTATACTAACTTCCTTACTTTGACCAAACTTTCACCATCCGTATCTTGAGAAGAGAGGCTCTATTTTTCAAGATTCAAGGTGTTTTTTTGTTCGTCTGAACGAGATCTTGGATTTGAGACCAGCATAATTTTTAGTGGTGAATATTCCCCTTTTGGTAAATTATGGGAAATAAGTTTGGCAGAATTGGCAAATTGCCCAGGTACACTGTGGCCCATATACACCCAATCTTGATATGGTAATTGGTAAATATTCATTGGAACCGCCAATTAGATTTTCTATTTGATGATGTTGACCAATATATTCACCTATAACCAATCTGACGTGGTTCTTTCAACAGTCTCTTATTCGCCAAGGGTATTAATTATGAATTGCATATAAAATCTAAAATAGCCAAATGGTTTATATTGTTATCTTAACCATGACCTATTTTGCAACCCATTAGTTAATTGTTTTATTGACCACGATAGATTTTTCCAACCTTTTGGTAATTCCTATATTCAGCATTGATTAGGTTGGCACATTTTTGCCAAAAGCCCGGGATTCTAAAAAAATAAAATTTGGAAATTTGGAATTTGTATTCATGGATTGATATAAATTCAAATTAGATTTACAAAAGTAGTCTTGTAATGTCTTGTTAAAATTTTTGGAGGGCCAAATTTACAAATAACAATCTTGCAACAGTAAACAGAGGATTCAACATTTCAAATAGTTAGAATTCAGAGGAAGCAGGACCAAGGTAAGCAATTATTTGTTCACATTTCACAGTATTGCTATTAATTTTAATTCCTAGAGGCTAGAATCCTAGTGACTAGTGAGAGGTCATTGGGGGAAGATTTCAGATAAGGGTGACTATCCTGAGAGTGAGTATCTTGAAGTTGCTAGTGTTGAAGGGATTTAGATATCAGGGGAGGTTGAGACTCAGACTTCTTATTGTGCTCAGGGTAGTGAAGGGATTATAAAGCTAGACAAGGGTAAGACTCCTCAGGGCAGTGAAGGGCAGGGTAAGACTCATCAGGGCAGTGAAGGGCTTGGGAGGCCATCAAAATGCCCAAAACTTAAAGATACTACCATAAAGGCTTTATTTGGAGTTGGCAATGTTTCTGCTCCATCAGAATCTACAAGTGCAAGTGCAAAATCCATTCACAATGGCTCACTAGTACCAGTACCACAAGCTAGGGTTGTCATTGAGTTAAATGAAAATCAAAATGCATCAAATAATGATAACAATGGTTGCACAAGAGAAGATGTTATAAAGGATATGCAAAACCAGTTGGATGAAAATGCTAGTAATAAAGATAATAATGATGTTGGTGGGAAGAAAAGAAAAAAGGAAGTAAAAATGGGGCGGGAGTGGGAAATGACAAGAAATTTTAAGGTTGATTGGGTAGAAAAGTACTGGTTCATTGAACCACTCCTAAGCAATGATGAACAACCAATAGAATGCAGGTGTAAGATTTGCACCTGGAAAAATAAAAGAGAGAAGAAGTTGCAGCTAAAGCTTGACACTATAGAAAAGAATATTGGTAAGGTTTATGAAAAATAGACCATAGACGGACAAGAAATATCAGTGGTGAGATGGAAATCAAAGGAAGAATTTCTACATGTTAAGTATGCCATAGAATATGAAGAGAATAACAAGAGAATGGAAATAACTACTAGTAGTGAAAATCCAATCAAAGTTGGATTTAAACATGCAGACAATGAAGCAAACCTAGTAAAGACCATTCAGATGAGTGTTGTTTTTCATATTATGTCTAGAGGGTGTCCTATGAGAGACTTCTCAAAATATGGTAATTTATTATCCTTTTTGAAATTTCCTCACTATCCTATGTCACATTGGTCAACAAACATTGGATGGGAAATAGAAAACTGTCTTTCTGAGGTGGAAAAGAAAAATTTACAAGAGAAAGTAAAATAGTCCAGATTCATTTCATTATCCATAGATGAAGTTATTACAGTAGATAACACTTCTTGGGTCTTTATGCATGTGTATACAGTAAAAGAACATGTCCACCAAGCTCATCTACTCGGTGTTCATAAAATCAGGGGCAATTCAACAACAAAAAACTTATACTTTGAAGTGAAGAATAATTTGAATGAAGTTGCTGATATGGATTATTTGACAATTGGAAAGAAGTTAGTGTGTGTTGGAGCTGATGGAGTTTTAGTAATGCAAGGCCAAAGGAATGGTCTCTATGCAAGATTTGAAACTAGTATTGCACCTTACATGCTTGACATATATTGCATGGCCCATCAAATGAATTTAGCATATAAAATTATAAGCGATTTTCCTATAGTGTCAAAAGTTGAAGATCTACTTCACAACATATACTCTTACTTCTGTAGAAGTCCTAAACATTTTATAGAATTTAAAATTTATTTAGAGGGGGTAACACTAGGAAACAAGATTCTCAGGGATGGTGAGACCAGATGGATCTCTTTGCATGGACTAGTAGAAAGAGTTCTAACATAATATCAATCCTTGATTGGAGTAGTATATGAGAAATGCCTCAAAGTAGACAAAGCTCCTAATTTGTTACATAAGTTAAGTGATATAGAGACTTTGTTAACTTTAGCCAGTCTTCTCTCCATGCTAGATTTAATGAACAAACTTGTTAAGAAATCCCAAGACAAGATTATGTATATCCATGAGTACTCAGATTTACGTAGAATGACATGCCTAGCCCTGGATAATTTGTACTCAGATATGATAACACTTCAAAGCCCAAATTTTTTTAGGTGGCAAATAATTACAGATTTGAATCATGCTGATATTTTTGTACAATTTAATGTAAAAAATGATTTATGTGTGTTTGTGAAAGGATATAAAATACCAATGCTCCAATCTAAGATGGGTAAGTGAGGAATACTACTTCCAGTTAAATGGGATGATTTTAACAGGTTTGTTAAATTTGTAAGTGATAATTTGAAGTCAATTTCCTACCAACTTTCAAGTGAGACTCATGAAAGATTCCCTCGAGAAGAAATTCTTGAAGCCATGGGTTGTGTGTTTCCTCATTTTTAGAAAAACATTAGAGATAAACAAATTGATGCTCATATGTTTCATAAAAAAATTGATGAATTGATCAGAGAGTTTTCAAAACATGTAGATTGCAATGGACAACCAATTGAAGGAATTATAGATTTAGCTAATCTTAGAAAACAATGTAGACAATTTGCATCATGTATGAAATTATAGTTAAAAAACTTGGAGAATCCATTTGAACCTAGTGCAATAACAAGGCTTTGGAAAATAATAGAGTAGAGTGAAGTATTGCATGATTCAATATCAGAATATTTCAAACTTGATGATTTATGTCAAACCATGATATTGGGGTCGGTGGAAGATGAAAGATTTTTCAGTGCATTAGGGTTTTTGAAATCAAAGATCAGAAACAAACTAGATAGAAATTTGGAAACTTGCTTGAGGTTGTTTGTAACTCAGTACAATGTTAGAGACTTTCCTTATGATAGGTCATTGGCAATTTGGAATTCCCTACATGAAAGATGAGGGCTTTTGAACACTTCAAAATATGGTGGTGCTTCTACTAGTTTTGAGAAAAATGATGGATCTCGGTCCCAGACTCAGAATGAAGAAGAACCTCTTGCTAGTAGTAGTAGTCAATTTTAGGAGCTAGATTCCATGAGGGATATAGAAGCATCAGACTGCTCATTAAAACTAAGTGAAGACTGAAGTGATTTAGAATTAGCATTCGGTTAATAGTTATTTATAATTTTATACACTATATACTTATTATTGTACTTGTTGGATAAATTGATAATGGACTTGAATATTTATTACTGACAATTTGACTCATATTACAAGTAATAAGTATTGTTTATAATTTTTGTAATTTTTAATTTGAATTCATGATTTTTGTAATGTAGAATGTTCATGAAATTTGAAGTATAATCATATAATTATCAATGTCCTTTTTCCTCACTATAAAATGTAAACGTCTCAGCCCTCAATGTCTCATAGTCATGCAGCCATGTTATTTCAAGTTTCAACTTCAAGAATCAAGAATAAGATTCAAAACTTAAGTTGGCCAATGGCCTGGTTCTGAAGTTATGCAAACAATTCATCTAACCCTATCTCAACTTTGTTACATGCAAATTAGAGGCCTTCGGAACCCTTTTGAAGTTACAGTGATGGAAGGATGATCTTCTTAACATCTCCTCTCTCATATAACCTTGCAAAGTCCTGTGCAATGCCTTTCATAACCTCTAAACTATGTAATCTTGTAACTAATTAACCTTTCCAAAGTTACGCCTATCTGCCAAATGCTTCATCGCAGCTTCATAACCACCAACACTAATGGCCAACAAACCCTCCCGAAGCTCCATAAACCACTTGAATGATACTATCATAGGTTCAGAACTGTTCCTGACAAATTGTCAAATATTAATCCGTTCATTGCCACATGTCACAATCTATTCCTCTATGCTTTCTACGTGGCATGCAACTAACTATCACTTTCAATACCGTTATGCACAGTCACTTTTGACTAACTGTCTCTTTAATTCTGAAGTTATGCACATAGTTAGTTGGGAGTCCCTCAAAATTTTGAAACCCATCACCATCCTAATCACTTAACCATTGAGAAATTATGAAATAGCCTAGCGTTACTTCGGAACATTACCGATGGTCAAATCTTCCTAATTTCCTAGAAATTGTCATTTGTCAATTTAATATTTGTCATACTTATTAGTCAATTTATTATTTGTTAATTTCCTAATTTCCTAATACTAAGCATTTACTTAATTCCTTAATTTCTTGAATCAAAAGCATTTAAATTTTACTTAATTCCTAAATTCCTAATTTCTAAAAGAAAATATTAATATAATAATATAAACATTGACATTATACATAATATATAATTATACATTCAATTTTAAACAAATTGTAACTGTGATCTTCAGGAATCAGAATTGAGATTCTTGACTTGAGCTCTTTACAAAATTACACAAGCACAATGACAGAAAAATTGAAAATTACAAAATATCCTTATATTAAAATTTAACTTCCTTGAAATTTATACATCAAAATGTCAAATTCAAGAATCAATGATCAATGGTCATAGTACCAGACTCAGAGGTGAGAGGACAAAGACTTCTATTAGAAAATTACAAAATATCCTTGTATATTTGTATTAACTTCCTTGAAATTTATACGTCAATGTCAATGATCAATGATTAGAAAATAAAAACTAACATTGGCATTTGGCAAATAAGTTTGGAAACAATTATTAGAGCGACATTTGGAAGTCCAGATTCTTCAGAATCAGTCTTGATTTACACCAAAGGTGTATCCACAGTAGGTGAACCACAAACATAAGATAGCCTATTCGAATTAAATGACCTCCCTCTATTGGCTCTTCATCTAATACCAGAACTATCTCAACTACTTCCATCATCCATGTCAATGTGGCAAGGCCAAGGCTTAAATCCAATGGTTTCCCACACCATAATTTCCTTCTTTGATGGCCAAGTTATCACTCTAACTATATCCAAGTCTTCAAGGTATTTGTTCCACTTGGCATTCGTTATGTCTTGAGATTCAACAACAAACTTATTCATGTCAATCTCCTTCTTGTACAATTCATCCACAACTTCATAAAAATTTGAAATTTCAGCATCACCAACAAAATAAGAAGCCACCTTGCTAGCATCCAAAATTTGGTTGAAAGAATCAACCCACTCCTAACATTCCTTCAAGTATCCCTCTATGTCCACAATAGCAGGGATATATCCTTCAGACTCTTCAGCAAAAACCTTTAGCTTTTCCTGAATGATTTGTAACTTTCTAATGAAAAATGCATACAAATCCTTTACTAATATCACCATTTCCTTAACATCAATTATTTTGTTAGGTAACTCCATTTTTTTCCCATTAGTAAAACTAACCTATCAAAGAATTGCAAGTATGGGCCCCAAGTATTTAATAATGGGGTTAGTACAGACAAGGCATTAGAACATTCATATTTTGTCCCCTGCAAAGAAATCAAAGTACTATGAAGGATTTGAGACTTTCCTTTTAAAATATTTACTATGTGCAATAGAACCTTCATCAAAGTCTCCTTTTCAGCAATTCCAATATCAATAGGTTGATCAACGTCCATTATTATCTTTTCTGTTGCAAGTTCTGGAGCTAAGCCCCCCTCATACTCAGTTTGGATCCCAACATCACAAACCTTTGTAAATGCCTTGGATTGATTTTTTAGACTATTTATTTCATCTTTTAGCTCCTTCAAAGTCTTATCTAGGAAAAAATTCTTCTTCAGTTCCTCTTCAAAAAAATTTCTAGTTACCACATAATCTCTGAATGTCTTGGCTAGCATGTTCTCTAAGTCCTCAACCACTACTTTATTCATGGAGGATGCATGATGTAGGATATTTTCTATCTCTGATCCTTTAGTGTCCTTCAACCTCCATATTAATTGGCTACCCTGTGTTGTGTCTTGGATGTCAACCAATCTTGGCTTATTAGATTCTGGGGCCAAAAGATTTATAAGCTACATCTTTATCTTGCCTCTTGATTTGGTCAATTAAGAATGAGGACTCCAAGTCCCATCCAATGATCATCAACATGCCACTTCTCTTTACAAGATCTCTTGCATCCTCCACAGTTAACGTTTTACTATTGGGATCATAGGCCTTTAATTTTTCAATTATTTCAACAGTATTTTCCTGTGACTCCCCTAGTTTCAAAGATAGTGTTAATTCATTCTGCTTAACTTGAAAGAGAAAACTTTTAAACTCATCAGACTTGATGAATTCATCATCCTCTATAAACTCTTTATCTTGGATGACCCTATCATCCAATCTAGTTGTAGCCAATTCTAACTCATCTATGGCCTTTTCTCCCTCATCTACCTGTAATGTCAAAAATTATTGTCTTAAGTCAGCAAAGTAATGGCTATTACCTGGTAGGATTTGTAGTGCCTTTTTCCTTTCCTTTTGTGGTATATTCATCTACTTTTGTTTCTTTGATGGCCCCTTCTTAGATGTAGATGGCTCAGCTTGTTCTATTTCTACCATAAACACCACATCAAGTTCAAATTCCTTAGGGTTTATTCTATCCTCCTCCTTCTCCTCAGGGATGTCTGGCAATTTAGACATAATATCTTCATAATTATCTATACACATGTCAATTCTCAGCATGTATTGGATATTAGGAAAGAAACCAGAGAAGGTAGGGTCTATCTTTTTCAATTCTTCCTCTACCCTTACAATATTTTTCCATTTACAGCTTCTCTCTTCATAGATATCTTGACTAAGAACATTTCTAATAACATCCTCATCTTCCATAGGCTCATTTAGAGAAAAATTGTGATTCCTAATTTCTCTCAATGCTCCTCTAACAAAATCTTTAGGGTTATACATCCTTGCTTTAGCAAAGGACAATTTGAATTGTCTCATGAATTCATGGATTTGGTCCACATCATCTTTACTTATAGAGAAATTGGACCTATTTGGAACCTCCTTGCTAGAAAGGTTCCCTTATGTCTTTTAGGACCTAAGTGCTCTCGATCCATCATGATAAGCTACCACATGAATTCTACTATTTCCAATCTTTCTAGGAAAAATTTTGGTAGTATGTGTGGAGGTTGAGGGCAAGCATACACTCTTATAACAGTAAAATTCTCAAAAACAAACATATCACCCCAATTGTTCTTAATGTCATTGTCAATTTTAAATGTTGTGGGTCTAAGAAATTTTATAACAATTAAAGGAAATCTATCCCTCACAATACCTAGGATGTTCATTATTGGATCCACAAAATCACTATAAAAAGAAATGGAATTAGAGAAATGGTAACTTCTATGCCATAACCTGGTCCAAAGTTGAAGAGGAACAGTTCCTCCTGCATTCTCGGTCTCATCGATGAACTCTGGGTTGATGTAGCCAATATTGCAATAGAGGATCAGGTACATCAGCATGGAGTAGTGATTGAACTTGAAGCTTTTCAAATTAGTCTTTGCATTCATCAACTCAGTGTGCATTACATTGATTATGTGCCCCACATAATCAAACTCCTTGTTGGTGTACAGGTCCAGAACATCTATAGTCATGACATAAATGTCAGGACACATTGTCAAACTTCCATCCATTCCAATAACTTTGTGTAGACCATAAATGGTATTCAGGAAATAGGGAAAGACAAGCTCAATATCAAATGAATCTGCAACCTTCTTTGGTAACAACCCTGCCTATTTATTTTCTCTAGGAATATGCTTCCTCATAACCCTTCCAGTGTAGTAACTTTTCTATTTATTAAACAGGGCCTCCTCTTCTGCTAGGTCAATATCCATGCTCATAGGTCCCTGAAGGTCGAAAGCTTAAATAAAAGTCACTCTTTCTAACATGTAGAGTATAGACTTTTCATGCTTGTGGAAAGCTTGTGTCACTAGATTGTATGTTTGAATTAGCACTTTCATGAGGTCTACATCCAAAAATACCTTAGGTAATATCAACTTTCCCAAGTTCCTATCCCATAGGTTTGAAACAGGAGGGCCTCTCAATCTATTGTTATAGAAATACATGAAGAGCTCATACCCAATTGTTTTTGGGTAGAAAACATCCCTGCAGAATGCATAAGGGTCCCTCCATTCATAAGTGTTAGCTGATTACAAATTTGAGGATCTGGGTAACAGTTTCATCCATTCTTCAACGTACATGTTTAGCCTCTTTATTCTTGAATGCACAACCACACTCTTTCCTAGTACTACAACAACATCAGGAGATCCTTGTTCTTCCATTCTTTATGTATACTAAAATCTAAGCAGTAAGCTCCTTTTCTGCACTTAAAGCCAAAGGTTTCAACTCTTTGTTGCTCTTCGACTCTAGAAATTATGGATGCTCTGTGAAGTGTGAACTATCTTTAATAACTAACAAGTAACAAGAAACTCACAACCAGGCTACCAGCCACCAGGTCACCTACTCTATTAAAAATTAAAATCTCATCAAGCGCATAGGCATAAAATTAGTAATTACCTTTTTCATAAAAGTGTCACTGTCAACTGTCACTTCCAGCATAGATTTGGTGGTGATCCAAGAGAAAATAATTGGCATGTTGCCAAATTTACGCTAACAGTACATCTAATCCTAGGTCCCTATCTCAAATTTTCTAAATTGCTACCTGTAAATCAAGGGCCTTGGCCCTTGGCCCTTTGAATTTGAAATCCTAAAA
Organism: Chamaecyparis obtusa; assembly: GCA_027943335.1. NCBI lineage: Eukaryota > Viridiplantae > Streptophyta > Pinopsida > Cupressales > Cupressaceae > Chamaecyparis > Chamaecyparis obtusa. The sequence continues at coordinate 1,992,294 of BSBK01003182.1, forward strand.
CTTTGAGACTTGTGAAGTCATGAAACACCTTTTCAAAACTTTGGAACTGTTAAACTGAACAGGAAAATGAAACCTTGAGATGTTATGACACAACCTAGCATGACACTTGTACTTCATAACTGCCATCACAAAAGGCCAAGAAACCCTATTGAAGCTCTGCAAACATTCCATTCTTTGGCACTTTCCACATGGCATGCAAATTACTCTCAGTCTCTCACTTTTCAACATCTTATGAAGTTATGCACAAAGTTAGTCAAGACTTTAGAACCCCTAACCATCATAAAAACTTAACAGTTGAGAAGTTACAAAATATCCAAGCGTAACTTTGGAACTGATCACCATCATAATAAATTAACCATTGAGAAGTTATGAAACAACCAGGCATAACTTTAGAGCTTGGAGTGGGTTACAAATTTCCATGTGCCATGTGGGATTTATATTTTAGAAGCGTCAGAATTCTCATTCAGTCAGTGAAGTGAATCATGATTTAGCATTCTGAATCAGTTAATAGGTATTTATAATTTTATACAGAATCACAGTCCACACTCATAGATACTTCAAAGTTCAAGTTAATTAATAATTACAATTTACATATTTTTTAATTTATAAATAATAAAACTATTGTTCAATTTCATGATTCACATAACATGTTACTGTATTGACTATTGAAATTTTAAGTATTAGAAAATAACCCGTAAAACTAAAAATAGTGTTTAAAAAGAGTCTTCTCATATGTATACAGACTGCACTATTACTGTTAAATTCAAAAACTGGTATACATAATACTAGTAATTGAATCACTGATTCACTAAATGGTTGTGGTTTCCTAGGAGAAGCGACAAGCTTCCAAACATTTCCAAACCCAAAATGAAAAGTACATTTGAATTTCATATTTAAAAATTACAAGTAACAAAAAATTTCCTAAGATCCATTGAACTTTCAGAGGAAATTGCAAAAGCCTAGTCTGACAGTCCGATAGTCGACTCCTACATATCCTAATACTAATAGACTAATAGTAATTTGTTAATATTTTATAGTATAATATAATAATACTATCCCCAAAGAAAAAAAGATTAGTCGATGTGCAGACCAACAAATAACCAAATCATCTCCTCTTGGAACCCCTCTTGGTCGAAGCCATGATCGTAAAAAATGGCATGCATCTCCGCCTTGTCATGTTCTACTTCGAGTTTGAACATGTCACTTTGGTATCCAGCATAACTGGTAGCATGATCCCATGTTGTAGACATAAGATGACTAAGGATATCCTACTGAATCTCCTCCTTCATATTCAAATTTGGTTGCATAAAAGGTTTTGGGTTCTCATTTGATGATCCCTCAGCTACTAGAAGACCCATTCTGTCATCTAAGATTCCAAATTTAGAAATTTAGAAAGCATCCTGTGTTCTGCAATTCCACTACTAAGGAGTCTATAAAGAAAATAATCACCAACTTTCCAACCTCAATAAATTTGAAGGAATGTTTCACATAAGGTGGCTTGCCTCGGAAAAGGAAATTAATGAATATCGATAAAGAAAAATTGCAGACACTTGTATCCTCCGTAACTTGGCTCCGTGGTCAAAAAGAAAAATAATGAATGTTGATGAATCACAGCTCATATCCCATAAAATTATCCTTTTTAATGTCTAATCAAAATCTTGGCTTGGATTATGTACTACTCAAGTTATGCAAACTACCAGGGTGACCTCGGAACCACCATATCCTAGCTACAATTTTAAAATTTAAACTGACAACTTGGGAACTACATTAAATTTTGAAAGAATGTTTCATGTAAGGTGACTTGGCTCTGAAAAGAAAAATAATGAATGTTTACGAATTAGAGCTCATATCTCATACAAATTATCCATTTTTAATGTCTAATCAAAATCTTGTCGTCAATAAGTCTCATTAATTGCACTTCAGTGTTCAATGTCACTGTAAATTCATAGCTAAGTTACACAAATTGCTAGTGTGGCCTTGGAACCCACATAGCCTTCCTGCGATCATAACTTTCGAAGTCATGCAAATTGTCAACCTATCCTTTGTATATCTTTGTGGCCTTCAACTCCAAAGTGCCAACATAACCATCGAAGTCACGCATGTCATCACCCTAACCATTACGTATCTTCGTAACTATCAGCATCAACCCTCCTTTTAGCCTACTGAAGCTATGCACACTGTCAACAGTAACCACAAACTATGTTGAAGCTATGCAAATGCCAAACTGTCAACCGCAAACTTACTTGACCTTTGCATATCTTCGTGGCCTACAACTCTAAACCGCCAACATAACAACCAAAGTCATGCACACCATCAACATGACCATTGCATATCTTTGTAACCATTAGCCATTGACCCTCCTTTTATCCTACCGAAGCTACACAAACTATCCTCACAAACTGGTCATCAATAAATGACACGTAGCACCCAACTTGACACATAGTCCTATCACTAGGTTTTGAATATTCGCCAATATATATTTTTTATACTATAAATACTATTTTTTATTTGCCAATATATATTTTGGTAGTTATGAAACAAAAACACAATTCACCAAGATTTTCCACATAGTTTCAGGGAGCATCAACGATTCGCCAAGATTTTCCACATAGTTTCAAGGAGCATGAATGATTCACCAATTGAGATTATTTTTTTCTTTGAAAAGAAAAAAATTTCGCCAATAAAATTAATAATTTCCTCTGTAGTTTTCTAAATTTCACTAGTTTTTTACACCTTTTATGAAGGGGGGGTTTCTTAAAGATTACCCTATTTGAGACCACTTTCACCAGATTTGGAAACAATCAAACTTTTAGCTACAAACACTGTACTGACTTCCTTGCTTGACCAAAATTTGGCAGTCCATATCTTGAGAAGAGAGGCTCCATTTTAAAGATTCAAGGTGTTTTTGGTTCATCTTGATGAGATCATTGTTTTGAGACCTCTCTCACCAGATTTGGAAATGGTCAAATTTTCAGCTACGAACATTGTATTGGCTTCCTTTCTTTCACCAAACTTTGAGCATCTGTATCTTGGGAAGAGAGACTTTGTTTTTCAAGATTCAAGGTGCTTTTCGGTTCATCTGAAGGAGATCTTCGATTTGAGACTACTTTCACCAGATTTGGAAAAGGTCAAATTTTTAGCTACGAACACTGTACTGACTTCCTTGCTTTCACCAAACTTTGACATTCTGTATCTTGAGAAGAGAGGCTCCATTTTTCAAGATTCAAGGTTCTTTTTGGTTCATCTAGATGAGATCTTTGAATTGAGACCACTTTCACCAGATTTGAAAATGGTCATATTTTTAGCTACGAACAATGTACTAACTTCATTGCTTTGACCAAACTTTTACCATCTATATCTTGAGAAGAGAGGCTCCATTTTTCAAGATTCACAGTATTTTTTGGTTCATCTCGACAAGGTCTTCAATTTGAGACCACTTTCACCAAATTTGAAAATGGTTAAATTTTAAGCTATGAATAGTGTACTGACCTCCTTACTTTGACCAAACTTTTACCATCCGTATACTGAGAAGAGAGGCTCTATTTTTCAAGATTCAAGGTGTTTTTTGGCTTATCTTGATGAGATCTTTGATTTGAGACCACTTTCACCAAATTTGTAAATGGTCAAATTTTTAGCTACAAACACTGTACCAACTTCCTTCCTTTGACCAAACTTTGACCATCCATATCTTGAGAAGAGAGGCTCTATTTTTCAAGATTCAAGGTGTTTTTTGGTTCATCTTGACAAGATCTTTGATTTGAGACCACTTTCACCAAATTTGGAAATAGTTAAATTTTTAGCTACAAACACTGTATTGAGTTCCTTTCTTTGACCAAACTTTGACCATCTGTATCTTGAGAAGAGAGGCTCCATTTTTCAAGATTCAATTTCTTTTTTGGTTCATCTCGACAAGATCTTTGATTTGAGACCACTTTCATCATATTTGGAAATGGTCAAATTTTTAGCAATGAACAATGTACTGACTTCCTTGCTTAGACCAAACTTTGACTGTTCGTATGTTGAGAAGAGAGGCTCTATTTTTCAAAATGAAAGTGTTTTTTGGTTCATCTTGACGAGATCTTTGATTTGAGACCACTTTCACCAGATTTAGAAACAGTTAAAATTTTAGCTACAGACACTATACTAACTTCCTTGCTTTGACCAAACATTGATCATCCGTATCTTGAGAAGAGGGTTCATTTTTCAAGATTCAAGGTTTTTTTTGGTTCATCTCGATGAGATCTTCGATTTGAGACCATTTTCACCAGATTTGGAAACGGTCAAGTTTTTAGCTACAAACAATGTACTGACTTCCTTGCTTTGAATAAACTTTGACCATTCATATTTTGAGAAGAGAGGCTCAGTTTTTCAAGATTCAAGGTGTTTTTTGGTTAATCTCGATGAGATCTTTGTTTTGAGACCACTTCTATCAAATTTGGAAATGGTTAAATTTTTAGCTACGAACACTATACTGACTTGCTTGCTTTGACCAAACTTTGAGCATCCGTATCTTGAGAAGAGAGGCTCCATTTTTCAAGATTCAAGCTATTTTTTGGTTTATCTCTACGAGATCTTTGATTTGAGACCACTTTTAGTTGATTTGGAAATAGTCAAATTTTTAGTTACAAACACTGTACTGACTTCTTTGCTTTGACCAAACTTTAACCATCTGTATCTTGAGAAGAGAGGCTCTCTTCTTCAAGATTCAAGGTGTTTTTTTGTTGATCTCAATGAGATCTTTGATTTGAGACCGGTTTCACCAGATTTGGAAATGGTCAAATTTTAAGTAATGAACACTCTACTAACTTCTTTGCTTTGATAGAACTTTGACCATGCGTATCTTGAGAAGAGAGGCTCCATTTTTTAAGTTTCAAGGTGTTTTCTGGTTCATCTCAACGAGATCTTCATTTTGAGACCACTTTCACCGTATTTGTAAACAATCAAATTTTTAGCTACGAATACTGTACCAACTTACTTACTTTGACCAAATTTTAACTCTCTGTATCTTGAGAAGAGAGCCTCCATTTTTCAAGATTCAAGGTATTTTTTGGTTCATCTCGACAAAATCTTTGATTTGAGACAACTTTCACGACATTTGGAAATGATTAAATTTTTAGCTACGAACACTATACTGACTTCCTTGCTTTGACCAAACTTTGATAATCTATATCTTGAGAAGAGAGGCTCTATTTTTCAAGAGTCAAGGTGTTATGTCGTTCATCTCAATGACATCTTTGATTTGAGACCACTTTCACCAAATTTGAAAATGATCAAATTTTTAGCTATGAACATTGTACTGACTTCCTTGCTTTGACCAAATTTTGACCATCCATTTCTTGAGAAGAGAGGCTCCCTTTCTCAAGATTTAAGGTATTTTTTGGTTCATCTCAATTAGATCTTCAATTTGAGAACACTTTTATCAAATTTGAAAATGGTTAAATTTTTAGCTACGAACATTGTACTGATTTCCTTTTTTTGACCAAATTTTGACCATCTGTATCTTGAGAATAGAGGCCGCATTTTTCAAGATTCAAAGTATTTTTTAGTTCATCTTGATGAGATCTTTGATTTGAGACCACTTTCACAACATTTGGAAATGGTCTAATTTTTAACTACGAACATTGTACTGATTTCCTTTCTTTGACCAAACTTTGACCATCTGTATCTTGAGAAAAGAGGCTCTATTTTTCAATATTCAAGTTATTTTTTGGTTCATCTCGATGAGATCTTCAATTTGAGACAAATTTCACCATATTTGGAAATGGTCAAATTTCTAGCTACTCTACTGCTTCCTTGCTTTGACCAAACTTTAACTGTCTATGTCTTTAGAAGAGAGCCTCCATTTTTCAAGATTCAAGGTGTTTCTTGGTTCATCTCAATGAGATCTTTGATTTGAGGCCACTTTAACCACATTGGGAAATGGTCAAATTTTTAGCAACAAACACTATATTGACTTGCTTGCTTTGACCAAACTTTGAACGTTCATATCTTGAGAAGTGAGGCTCCATTTTTCAAGATTCAAGGTGTTTTTTTGGTTCATCTCGATGAGATCTTCAATTTGAAACCACTTTCACCAGATTTGGAAACGGTCAAATTTTTAGCTATGAACACTGTACTGACTTCCTTTTTTTGACCAAACTTTGACCATTCATATCTTGAGAAAAGAGCCTCCTCTTTTCAAGATTCAAGTTGTTTTTTGGTTCATCTTGACCAGATCTTTGATTTGAGACCACTTTCACTAGATTTGAAAATGGTCAAATTTTTAGCTACGAATGCTATACTGACTTCTTTGCTTTGACCAAACTTTGACCGTCTATATGTTGAGAAGAGAGGCTATGCTTTTCAAGATTTAGGATGTTCTTTGGTTCATCTCAATGAGATAATCAATTTGAGAGCACTTTCACTATATTTGAAAATATTCAAATTTTTAGCTACGAACACTATACTGACTTGCTTGTCTTGACCAAACTTTGACCATTTGTATCTTGAGAAGAGAGGCTCCACTATTCAAGATTCAAGGTATTTTTTGGTTTATTTCGAGGAGATCTTTGATTTGAGACCATTTTCACCAGAATTAGAAACAGGCTAATTTTTAGCTATGAACACTGTATCGACTTCTTTGCTTTCACCAAACTTTGATCATACATATCTTGAGAAGAGATGCTCCATTTTTCAAGATTCAAGGTATTTTTTGGTTCATCTCGATGAGATCTTCAATTTGAGACCACTTTTACCAGATTTGAAAATGGTCAAATTTTTAGCTACATACATTGTGCTGACTTCCTTGCTTTGACAAAAACTTTGACTATCTGTATCTTGAGAAGAGAGGCTCCATTTTTCAAGATTCGAGTTATTTTTTGGTTCATCTCGATGAGATCTTCAATTTGAGACCACTTTCACTAGATTTGGAAACAGTCAAATTTGTAGCTACAAACACTATACTGACTTCTTTGCTTTAACCAAACTTTGACCCTCCATATCTTGAGAAGAGAGTTTCCATTTTTTAAGATTCAAGGTGTTTTCAGGTTCATCTCAAAAAGATCTTCAATTTGAGACCACTTTCACCAAATTTGTTTTTGGTCAAATTTTTAGCTACGATTACTGTTCACTGACTTCCTTGTTTTGACCAAAATTTGACCATCCGTATCTTGAGAAGAGAGGCTCCATTTTTCAAGATCGTAGTTATTTTTTAGTTCATCTCGATGAGATCTTTAGTTTGAGACCACTTTCACCAGATTTGGAAATAGTCAAATTTTTAGCTATGAACACTATACTGACTTCCTTGCTTTAACCAAAGTTTGACCCTTCGCATGTTGAGAAGAGAGTTTCTATTTTTAAAGATTCAAGGTTTTTTTTGGCTCATCTCAATGAGATCTTCAATTAGAGACCACTTTCACTAAATTTGGAAACGGTCAAATTTTTACCTACGAACACTATACTGATTTCTTTGCTTTGACCAAATTTTGATCGTTTGTATTTTGAGAAGTGAGACTGCATTTTCCAAGATTCAAGGTGTTTTTTGGTTCATCTTGACGAGATCTTTGATTTGAGACCACTTTCAGTAGATTTGGAAATGGTCAAATTTTTAGCTACGAACACTGTACTAACTTCCTTGCTTTGACCAAACTTTTACCATTCGTATCTTGGGAAGAGAGGCTCCTTTTTTCAATATTCAAGGTGTTTTTTGGTTCATCTTGATGAGATCTTTGATTTGAGACCACTTTCACCAGATTTTGAAAGGGTCAAATCTTTAGCTACGAACACTCTACTGACTTACTTGCTATGACCAAACTTTGACAGTCCATATGTTGAGAATAGAGGCTCCATTTTTCAAGATTCTAAATGTTTTTTGGTTCATATCGACGAGATCTTTGATTTGAGACCACTTTAACTAGATTTGAAAATGGTCAAAATTTTAGCTACGAACACTATACTAACTTCCTTACTTTGACCAAACTTTGACCATTTATATCTTGAGAAGAGAGGCTGCATTTTCCAAGATTCAATGTGTTTTCTTGTTCATCTCGGCGAGATCTTTGATTTGAGACCACTTTTACCATATTTGGAAACAGTCAAATTTTTAGCTACGAACAATGTACTGACTTCCTTGCTCAAACAAAATGTTGATTGTTTGTATCTTAAGAAGAGAGGCTCCATTTTTCAAAATTCAAAGTGTTTTTTGGTTCATCTCGATGAGCTCTTTCATTTGAGAACATTTTCACCAGATTTGGAAATGGTTAAATTTTTAGCTACGAATAATTTACTGACTTCTTTGCTTTGACCAAACTTTGATCATCTGTATCTTGAGAAGAGAAGCTTCATTTTTAAACATTCAAGGTGTTTTTTAGTTCCTCTCGATGAGATCATTGATTTGAGACCACTTTCACCAGATTTTGAAATGGTCAAATTTTAGCTACGAATACTATACTGACTTCCTTGCTTTGTACAAACTTTAACCGTTCGTATCTTGAGAAGAACGGCTCCATTTTTCAAGATTCAAGGTGTTTTTTGGTTCATCTCGACGAGATCTTTATTTTGAGACCACTTTCACTAGTTTTGGAAATGGTCAAATTTTTAGCTACAAACATTGTACTGACTTGCTTTCTTTGACCAAACTTTGACTATCCGTATAATGAGAAGAGAGGCTCCATTTTTCAAGATTCAAGATGTTTATTTGTTCATCTTGATGAGATCTTTAATTTGAGACCACTTTTAGCTGATTTGAAAATGGTCAAATTTTGAGCTACAAACACTATACTGACTTCCTTGCTTTGATCAAACTTTGACTATCTGTATCTCTAGAAGAGAAGCTCTATTTTTCAAGATTCAAGGTGTTTTTAGGTTCATCTCGATGAGATCTTTGATTTGAGACCACTTTCACCAGATTTGGAAACGGTCAAATTTTTGGCTGTGAACACTATACTGACTTCCTTACTTTAACCAAACATTGACCATCTGTATCTTGAAAAGAGGCTCTATTTTTCAAGTTTCAAAGTGTTTTTTGGTTAATGTCGATGAGATCTTCATTTTGAGACCACTTTCATGAGATTTGGAAATAGTCAAATTTTTAGCTACAAATACTGTACTGACTTGCTTGCTTTGACTACACTTTGACTGTCTGTATCTTGAGAAGAGAGGCTCCATTTTTCAAGATTCAAGGTATTTTTTGGTTCATCTTGATGAAATCTTTGATTTGAGACCACTTTCACTAGATTTGGAAATGGTTAAATTTTTAGCTAGGAACACTGTACTGACTTACTTGCTTTGACCAAATTTTGACCGTCCGTATCTTGAGAAGAGGGGCTCTATTTTTCAAGATTCAAGGTGGTTTTTGGTTCATCTTGATGATATCTTTGATTTAAGACCACTTTGACTAGATTTGGAAATAGTCAAATTTTTGGCTACGAACACTATACTGACTTCCTTTCTTTGATCAAACTTTGACCATCCATATCTTGAGAAGAGAGGCTTCATTTTCAAGATTCAAGGTCTTTTTTGGTTCATCTTGATGAGATCTTCAATTTGAGACCACTTTCACCATATTTAAAAATGGGCAAATTTTTACCTACAAACAATGTACTAACTTCCTTGCTTAGACCAAACTTTAACTATCCTATCCTGAGAAGAGAGACTCTATTTTCTAAGAATCAAAGTGTTTTTTGGTTCATGTTGACGAGATATTTTATTTGAGACCACTTTCACGAGACTTGAAAATGGATAAATTTTTAGCTATGAATACTGTACTAACTTTCTTGCTTTGACCAAACTTTGATCATTTGTATCTTGAGAAGAGAGGCTCCATTTTTCAAGATTCAAGGTGTTTTTTAGTTCATCTCGATGAGATCTTCGATTTAAGATCACTTTCACCAGATTTAGAAATAGACAAATTTTTAGCTACAGACACTGTACTAAAATCTTTTCTTTGACCAAAATTTGACTTTCTATACTTCAGAAGAGAGGCTCCAATTTTCAAGATTCAAGGTGTTTTTTGGTTCATCTCGATGAGATCTTCAATTTGAGACCACTTTTATCAGATTTGGAAATGGTCAAATTTTTAGCTACGAACACTCTACTGACTTCCTTGCTTTAACCAAACTTTAACCATTTGTATCTTGAGAATAGAGGCTCCATTTTTCAATATTCAAAATTTTTTTTGATTCACCTCCATGAGATCTTTGATTTGAGCCCACTTTCACCAGATTTAAAAATAGTCAAATTTTTAGCTACAAACACTGTACTAACTTCCTTGCTTTGACCAAATTTTGACCATCCTTATCTTGAGAAGAGAGGCTCTATTTTTTAAGATTCAATGTGTTGTTTGGTTCATCTTGATGAGATCTTCAATTTGAGACCACTTTCACCAAATTTAGAAATAGTTAAATTTTTAGCTATGAACACTATACTGACTTCCTTTCTTTGACCACACTTTGAATGTTCATATCTTGAGAAGAGAGGTTCCATTTTTTAAGATTAAAGGTGTTTTTTGGTTTATCTTGACGAGATCTTCGATTTGAGACCACTTTCACCATATTTGGAAATGGTCAAATTTTTAGCTAGGAACACTGTACTGACTTCCTTTCTTTGACCAAACTTTGACATTCTGTATCTTGAGAAGTGAAGCTTCATTTTTCAAGATTCAAGGTGTTTTTTGGTTCATCTTGATGAGATCTTCAATTTGAGACCACTGTCACTAGATTTGGAAATTGTCAACTTTGTAGCTATAAACAATGTACTGACTTCTTTTCTTTGACTAAACTTTAACCGTCTGTATCTTGAGAAGAGAGGCTCCTCTTTTCAAGATTCAAGATATTTTTTGGTTCATCTTGACAAGATTTTCAATTTGAGACCACTTTCACCAAATTTGGAAAGGGTCAAATTTTTAGCTACAAATGTTGTACTTATTTCCTTGCTTTGACTAAACTTTGATCATTTGTATCTTGAGAAGAGAGGCTCCGCTTTTCAAGATTCAAGGTGTTTTTTGGTTCATCTCGATGAGATCTTTGATTTGAGAGCACTTTCACTAGATTTGGAAACAGTCAAATTTTTAGCTACGAACACTAAATTGACTTCCTTACTTTGACTAAACTTTGACCATCCATATCTTGAGAAGAGAGGCTCCACTATTCAAGATTTAAGGTGTTTTTTGGTTAATCTCGACAAGATTCAAGATGTTTTTTGGTTCATCTTGATGAGATCTTCAATTTGAGACCACTTTCACCAGATTTGGAAACGGTCAAGTTTTTAGCTACGAATGTTGTATTCACTTCCTTGCTTTGACTAAACTTTGACCATCTATATCTTGAGAAGAGAGGCTCTATTTTTCAAGATTCAAGGTGTTTTTTGGTTCATCTCAATGAGATCTTTGATTTCAGACCACTTTCACCAGATTTGGAAACAGTCAAATTTTTAGCTATGTACACTATACTGACTTCCTTGCTTTGATCAAACTTTGTTTGTTTGTATCTCGAGAAGAGAGGCTCCATTTTTCAAGATTCAAGGTGTTTTTTAGTTCATCTCGATGACATATTTGATTTGAGAACAGTTTTGCCAAATTTTGAAAAGGTCAAATTTTTAGCTACTAACACTGTACTGACTTCTTTACTTTGACCAAATGTTGACCATCTATATCTTGAGAAGAAAGGCTCCATTTTTCAAGATTCAAGGTGTTTTTTGGTTCATCTCGATGAGATCTTCAATTTGAGACCACTTTCATAGCATTTGGAAATGGTCAAATGTTAAGCTACAAATACTGTATTGACTTTCTTGGTTTGACCAAACTTTGATCGTCCGTATCTTTAGAAGAGAGGCTCCATTTTTTAAGATTTAAGGTGTTTTTTGGTTGATCTCAATGATATCTTTGATTTGAGACCACTTTAACCAGTTTTAGAAATGGTCAAATTTTTAGTTATGAACATTGTACTGACTTCCTTACTTTGACCAAACTTTGACCATCTATATCTTGAGAAGAGAGGCTCCATTTTTCAAGATTCAAGGTGTTTTTTGGTTCATCTCGACAAGATGTTCGATTTGAGACCACTTTCACCACATTTTAAAATAGATAAATTTTTAGCTACGAACACTGTAATGACTTCCTTTCTTTGACCAAACTTTGACCATCTGTATCTTTAGAAAAGAGGCTCCATTTTTCAAGATTTAAAATTTTTTTTGGTTCATCTTAATGAGATCTTCGATTTGAGACCACTTTCACCAAATTTGGAAATGGTCAAATTTTTAGCTATGAACACTGTACTGACTTCCTTGCTTTGACAAAACTTAGACCATTTGTATCTTAAGATGATAGGCTCTATTTTTCAAGATTCAAGTTGTTTTTTGGTTCATCTCGATGAGATCTTTGATTTAAGATCACTTTCACCAAATTTGAAAATGGTCAAATTTTTAGCTACGAATATTGTACTTACTGACTTCCTTGCTTTGACCAAACTTTGACAATCCATGTCATGAGAAGAGAGGCTTCATTTTTCAAGATTCAAGGTGTTTTTTGGTTCATCTCGACGAGATCTCCAATTTGAGACCACTTTCACCAAATTTAGAAATGATCAAATTTTTAGCTACAAACACTGTACTGACTTCTTTTCTTTGACCAAACTTTGACCATCTATATCTTGAGAAGAGAGGCTCCATTTTTCAAGATTCAATGTGTTTTTTGGTTCATCTCAATGAGATTTTTTATTTGAGACCACTTTCACCGGATTTGGAAACAGTCAAAATTTTAGCTACAAACACTGTATTGACTTCTTTTCTTTGACCAAACTTTGACCATCTGTGACTTGGGAAGAGAGGCTTCATTTTTCAACATTTAATGTGTTTTTTGGTTCATCTCGACAAGATCTTCAATTGAGACCACTTTCACTAGATTTGGAAATGGTGAATTTTTTAGCTACGAACATTGTACCGACTTGCTTGCTTTGAGAAAACTTTGACCATCTATATCTTGTCAAGAGAGGCTCCAGTTTTCAAGATTCAGGGTGTTTTTTTGGTTCATCTCGATGATTGATTGCCTACAATTGATTGAATATTTAGATGAACTGAAGGAATAGTGATTAGAGATCACCGAGCTATTAAAGTGATATTTAAGATGATTAAATCAGTCAATATATTGTCATTGATGTCAACTAGTTTTGACTATACTTATCATGATAGTTACAAAGATCTGAATATCTATAGAAGGAAGAAAAGGTGAAGAAATGAGATATCTACATAAGGAAAAGATGGATATGATAGATAAGGATAAGGTATACATTGGGTAACTTATTGACAAGTCTATGGCTTTATGCTATTGATTGGAGCATGTTATATTAATCTATTATGAATAAGAGATTTGAATTGAACAAGTTAATGTGGTCGGTAATTGAAGACATATGTATAGACTGAGCCAGTGAAGTGTATACTGAGTGACAATAATAACTGAGTTATTTATCAACAACACATTCAGTATTAACCAATTATGGATGAAAACATTAAATTCTAAAAGCATCTGATTGAAATTGATGAGCTAGAAATTGTTATGATTTCAAGGTTACAGATGAAGTTAGTTATAAGATCCATGGATGGCATAATTCAAAGATGATCTAAAGGATGAGATTGAAATGTGTTATGAACACATCTGCTAAGGAAGGTTTAAGCAGCAAAATGGATGAAGGAGATTAAGAGGAAAAATCCAATGGCTGATATGAAAATAGTTTACTTGTCTATTTAAGAGACATGAGTTTCATTGTTGAAACATATCGGACAAAATATAGACTGCAGAAGATTTTGTGTGACAACTTTATTTATGCATTCTTGATCAAACTAGTTATAGAAAGAACCGAGCTGCAAACATAACCGAGCATTAGAGAACTATACACTGATTAAAGTAAGTTGGGAAAATATTGAGGAAGTGAATTGTTTAATGATCAGATGAGTTTTATGAGCATAGCATAAATCTAAATATTTTCAATTGAGTTGTATTTGAATAAGATCATAACTGTATCATTTTAACCATTGATTCAACAAAATCTCTTAACCGAGTGGACTTAACAATCTTATTGTATTACCATATGACATTCAAGGAATGTTAATTGTTATCTTGTTGACCCCATAGTGAATGTTGGTCAAGATTTAATTGTTATTGATAAATCCTCTAACCAGGTCAGACCTAATAGTGTGCATTGTAACCTTTGACAGGGTTGGCTCCTAATCGAGCTCACTTCAAAAGAGTGAAACTATTTTGGGTTACCAGTCCTAGGTGGTTTTTCTCTTAGCAGGGTTTCCACATTAAATCATTGTGTTGTGTGTTATTTGTTATGAATGTTTTGCTATCATAATTTATATGTTGTATAGTTTATTTAATCGGTAATCACAGTTTGGATAATTATTGGTATTCGGTAAATGAACAGATAAATTGATATTTTATCTTACTAAGTTGCATAAATTATTGAAATAGTTTTGAAATATACATCTGAGAGTTTGGGACTATAGGATAACTAATTTAACTGATTCACCCCCCTCTCAGTTATTCTAACAATTGGTATCAGAGCATATTGGTTGCTTGGAGGAAAGTTTCAAGGAATTAAGAAAAAGATCACAAGATGTATAAGAGGGAAGTACCTAAGCTGAAAAAAGACAACTTCACCACATGGAAAAGTAGGATGAGGCTACACATATCTAGAATTGGAGAATCTACTATCACTCTACTAGATAATGGCTACATACAACCGACTATTGGACCTTTGACAGTTGATCAATTGAGAGACAGACAGGAGCACAATATAACTATGATAGAGATTATTGCTGCTCTAATTGATGTTGAATTTGAAGATGTCCAAGCATGCACTACAACAAAATAAATGTGGGATAAGCTTGCACTAGTTCGTGGCAGTGATATAAATGTGATGAGAGCCAGAGATGAAATCTTAAGAGGCACATTTGATGACATGAAGATGAAAGAAGGTGAGAACATCACACAATACTCTAATTGAATCAAAGAGGTAGTCAAGGCTATCAGAGGAGCATGATGTATTATTTTTGAAGATACTATGGTAAGTAAGATACTGAGAACCTTTTTTCCTATCTATGCAATTAGAATATATGTAATTTATGAAATGAGATATGCACCTGGTAGTACTCTTACCCTTGATAGTCTAATTGGAAAGTTAACTAATTTTGAGCTGAATAATTATGACAATAGTGTTGTACCAAGTGTTGAGTCTGCTTTTATGTCATCCCTGAAGATTGGTAAATCTAATAGTAAGCATAACATAAAGAATGAAAGTGGCAGTGATAGCAAAGATGAGCTTGATGAGCTTGAAGCACTTATGGCCCGAAGACTAAAGAAAGTAAAGGAAGGTATAAGGGAAAGTTACCTTTAGCTTATTTTAATTGTAAAGAGATTGGTCATATTGCTGCTAGATGTCCTAACAAGAAAGAAGAAGATAAAGACAATGACTGATTTGGTGATGGAAAGTTTGGCAGAAGAGATAATAGAGGAAACTGATACTATGACAAAAGAAACAACTGAAATTACAAAGACAAAGGAAAGAAGGCATGTTACCTTGTTGGAGAAGATGAGAATGACACTGACACCGACACTAATGATGAAATTGAAGTGGTATTTATTGCAATGAAAGATGATTCAGAAGAAGAGGAAAGGTATGTAGAAACAACCCTTATTTCTAAAGTTAGCAAGAATGATACTTGGATCATTGATAGTGGTTGTACACATCACATGACTGGTGATGAAGATAAATTTGAATACCTTGAATACTAAAATAGAGGATCAGTAAAAATGGTAAATGATACACCTTGTCAAGTAAAAAGAAAAGGGTCTATCTTATTGAATGATAGGATTAGTTGTGATAATGTATACTGTGTAAAAGGACTTAACTACAATTTTTTGAGTGTAGCACAACTGAATAACTCAGGTCACCGAGTTGCATTTGAAATAAAGAAGGTGAAAATATATTATGAAACTGGAAAACTGGAAAATATATTATGAAAATATATTATTGACGAGTTTGCTGAAAAGAATGATGAAGAAAGCATGAAGGAACCAAAAGAATACAATAGGTTTACATATATTGAGCATCCAGATTATCTACCAAAGCCATAGGCTGAGTCTACCAAGCATCAAGAAAATGCTACCAAGAATCAACAAATGCAAACTGAGAACCAGGAAGAAGCTACCCGTGTGTGTGAATTTTGTACCTGATCTGTAGACACAACACTTCAGTAAAACATTAGAGGTTAGCAAAAATCAAAATCGTGCAAAATTGAAATCTAATTTAACCAAGCAATTTGCTGCCTTCTAGTAGGTGCGAGATTAATGTTCTTAGATTGTTATCGAGATCAGTGACCTAGACGACACCTAAATGAAAGATTTGAATGCAATTGATCTAGATATGAATTGAATGCAATTAATCTATATTTTTGAATTTTCTATGCAATAAGAATGATAAAAACTGATATGAATCTATGCTAATATGGAAATTGATATGCTAAAATGATCTAACAATGATATGAAAAAGAATCTAAATGAATGTAAAAAAAAAACAAATTGATCTCACAATAGCCTTGATTCGCAATAAGCTTTGATTCTCCAAATTCCAATTCTTCAAAATAGTTGTGCAATTCGTAGATAACTTTGGCAAAGTAAGCTTGCAAAATTATAAGATGTTGTGGATTTGAGAGATGAATTATGAAGAGTTGAGCCTTGCTTTTATAGAAATTCAGGGCTTTGGAGGTGCATGAGAAAAAGCCATAAATCACTCAAATAACTCAGGTTGATTTTTGAGTTATTTTTAAATAAAGATAATTAAGTCACAAAAATCATGCAAAAGCACAGTTCAACTTGAATTAGAAGTTTAGATCAATTTTAAAACTCAAAAAGATGTTGAGTTTCAAAAAGCTAACAACTTGCATTGATTTTCCAATTTGAGTTTAACTGGTCCTTGAATGTGCACATGGATAATTATGATTTAATAAATAAATAAAGTGATTTATTCTCAACTTAACTGCTTTTTGAAATAAAATAATTAATTTATGGGTTAATTAACTATTTTATCAAACTTTTATTAAAAACTATATTATTAAATAATGACAACTTGCTTTAATTAATTAAATAAAAATTTAATCAATTATTCATAGGATATTGGATTTATTGTCAAAATTAAATAATATAATTAATAATAGATAGAATTAAATTTAATTACATAATTAAGTGGCAAGATATTAAATCTAATTAATTAAATATGAAAATATTCAATTAATCAAACTTAGGATAAATGTGATTTATTGCCAAATAATCATTAAATTAAAGATAATTAAAATAATTAGGAATATTGCTAGGAATATTCCCCGATGTAGAATTTAAGATAATCAATTAGGATTCGATGATGTTTAGATGTGCCTTAGATTAGGACTTCGATGTCGATTTCATTTGAATTGTTGATATAGGAGATTAATGAACTTATGGCCCATTTTTGGGGTATTACATTTTGCCCCTCTTTGAATTACTGTGTGAAGCGCAGTGGTTCAAAGAAAGTCTATGTTTGATAGAGATATGAAACTGATGTTTGAAATTGATAATTGAAATGAGACAAAAGCTGATTGATATTGATTTGATATGGAGATAATAGGTCATGAATGACCAAAGATAATGTTCACTATAGCAGTGATGAACCGAGGATTGTGAAAGAGTGTCAAAACACCTGATTCCAAACCTTAGGATTGCAAAGAAGTGAGTGACCGGTTCTAGACTCGATTGTCTTAGCAGAACTAGCAGGTATCACATCTGAATCCTTCAGTTGCCAAAGAACCAAGGAAAGAACACTATGATCTGATGGTTGCAAAAACTGATACAGTTTACAAGATTAGGAGAATACTAGATTGATATGGATCTTGATAAATTTGATATGCCCCAAGTGATGATAGATTTGCCCCGAGTGATGAGGTCTTTTAATGAATCAATAACTAGACGTGATTTTTTGTCTTGATCATTGATGAAAGATATTGATAGAAAAAAAGATATGATTTCAAATTTGATTACAGACTTTGAATGATATGTAATACCATGCCCCCTTTGGGATTAAAATTGAAATCTGACAAGAAAAGTCAGTGTTGAGAGTTTAGAAGCATGTTAATTGATTTGAGAAGTGGTTAAACATGTTCGGTGAATGCATTCTACATTATTTAGAGGTCCTGGAGACTAAGTTTGACTAGGTGTGACCATGAGTTGACCATGGTTGACCAAGTTGAAATTTTGATAGTTTGATGTTTAGATAATCAGTTAAGTTGAATACTGGATTTCTGTGATGATTGAAGGTCGATTATGCAAATAGTTAATAATATGAATGATCTCAGATTTTGATTTTGATCCCGAAAAAGGATTCTACTTGTTGTTTCGTTGGAGGAACATTCATGTAAGATTCAGCTCTTGTTAGATTTGAAGATGCAATTTGAAGAATCGTTTAAGCATTGAAGTTTGTTTAATCATTGTGAGATCATGCAAACATGCAAAATGCAATGAGACATGCAAAATGAAATGCAACCTAAGACCTAGGACCTAGTCACTGATCATATGTCAATTTGTTATCATCATTGAACTTTTAGGTAACCGTAAAATCAATACAATGCCCACTAGCTAAAAAAACCATAGACATATGAATATTTATTTGTATGCGCAAGAATCAATACAACCCCCACTAGTCAAACAACCATGGATATATGAATATTGATTTTATTTTTGAAATGTCAGATTAGATATAAGCACCAAGGCATAAACACCAGGATGACCTGAATATCATGTCCATTTTGATATAGCAATTTGTATAAGCATCAAAACATAAACGTCGTGATGACCTGAATATGCCTTGCATTACAAACACATGAAACAACCAAGAGATCATTCTAAATCCAATGTGAATTACCCGTAGTGACCCTTTATCATTCACATCCTTAGATAAGATCATGTTTCACAGTAGGAAAAAGAACTCACTCAAAAAGACAATAGTTAGATCAACACTTCCTTGAATTTTCTGGGTATCAATGGTTGAGGTACGCATGGCCATCTAATTTGAGATAGAGGCTCTTACAGTCAGACACCATTTCAATCCAGAATTTCCAAAGTTGTTAGATTTTCACATACAAGCAGAAGACAAAGAAAAGATTATGCCCCCAGTCATCACTCTCTAAATCCTGTAAAGGACATCATCGAAGAGCTCAAAGGGACACAATATGCAAAAATCTCAATGTGAATCAGTAAGCATACAAGGAGATAAAAGCATCATAAAAAACATAGATTATTTTCAGTTTGATGTAGATGCAAAATCCTTTCTGGAGACAAGACTGACTTGACTAACTCAAATAAAGCTTCAAAGGACTCTGATTGGACATGAGACATCTAAGATACATGGGAGACCATAGGATATGACATTGATTGCCCCCAAGTGTTAAGCATTGATAGGATATAGACACTTGAGCTAATTGGTGTATAGACCGACTTATTGAAAATTGAAAATGTAGAAACAAACCGGGAGATATGTACAAACTAAAGCAAAACTGAAAGCTGGGAAAGACCAAGATTGCACTGATAGATGGAGCATTTTGAAATAAGTGGCGCCCGTTTGCTGGGTTTTCACCATCTTGGCAGAGATTCTATTTTTTCTACCAAGGCGCCTGTTTCCAGGTTTTCACCAAGGCACTTTTTCTTTTCTTTTTTTTTTGTATTTTTCATTTTTTTTGAATTTTTGATATTTTTAATTTTTTTTGATATTTTTGATATTTTTTTATTTTTATAATTTTTTCAGGACATTTTACCATAGACTGAATGCCTTAGGTGTAGAATTTCTTCAGATGGAGAATGTTGATTGGTTCTCAGAGTTGTTCTCCTTCAGTCGTTGAGAGTTGATAGGCACTAAAGCCAAAAGTAGCAGTGATAACAAAGGGACCTAGCCAATTAGGTTCAAACTTCCCCTTGCATTTTTGATGGGATTGATTTTTAGGATTTTCTCTCAAGACTAGATCACCAACTTGAAATTCTCTGTGTCTGACTTTCTTGTTGTAGCCTCTAGACATTCTCTTCTGATATACTCTGAGATGATCATACGCTGCTTGTTTGCACTCATCTAGTAGTTCAAGTTCTTGCAACCTAGACACTCTGTAGTCATAATTAGTTACTAGACCATGCATTCTGATTCTTAGTGATAGGATTTCAACCTCAACAGGTAGTACCACTTCAGACCCATAAACTAAAGTGAAAGGTGTAACCCTTGTAGGCATTCTGATACTTGTTTTGATACTGGTTCTGGTACTTATTCTGATACTGGTTCTGATACTTGTTTTGATACTTATTTTGATATTTGGTATAATTGATAGCATCTTTTTCCATTGCAAACTCCCAAGCAAGATCATATCGTGCAGTCCTAATGTCTAGCAAGGTGGAGAACAAGAGGCATGGGCAAGCTAGTGGAAGATATGGAAGACAAGAGAATGAAGGAGAATGAAGGGAATAAATCCTCAAGGGAAAACTCCTCAAAAATACCCAAGCTAGAGAAAATTGTCATATAAAATGCATTTGGACAAGCAATGAAAGGTCAGCATAGGATAAGTCACAAAAGTGTGATGCCAAAGAAGGAAAGGATGTAGTCCAAAGGAGTAGACATGTCAAGAGGCTTCATAGCACTGTGTTTTACTCTTTGTTTCTTTTTTTGTTATTAGATCAAGACTAAAGGGGAAAAGGATGGCGAAAGGCTAGAATGAATGGAAGAAAATAGACATGAAGGCTAAGCAAGAAGGGAATGAAAGCAAGATCATCATAAGATAGCTCACAAAATAGCCAAATGTTCATGTATAGATCAACATTGTCAAGATCAAAGAGAGAAGATGGAATGGATGAAATATGTAGAAGAACTACGCATGACACCTGATTGTCAGGTTTTCATCATGGTACTTATCCAAGGCACCACAAGGGAGTGGTTTTCACCATAGGATGAATTTATTTCTCTTTACTTTTGCTACCAAGGTGCCTATTTCCAAGTTTTCACTAAGGCACATTTTCAATTTTTTTTTATTTTTTTATTTTTTTGGAAGAAGGCAAGATTTTTAGATAATGCTCCTTAAAAGGATAAACCATGATATACCAAGGATTCAAATAATATGCTCAAAGATTCTGATAGGGAAAGGATTATGGAAGATAAAAATGGAGGATAGGGTTTTATGTAAAGCGAGTGAGGTTGGAAGATAGGAGGAATAGGCAAATGAGGAAAAATGATAGAAGGTAGAAAGATAATGCATGGAAGGATTGTAAAAGGGTAGGTGGAAAGGAAGGCAAGATCAACGTCAACACATACCTTGAAGGGTGGTGAGAAGATGGAGGAATCATGAATGAAGGAATACGTGAAGGAATATAGCGAATGGATAGCAGAGGTTGTGGTTTAGGCACGTGGAATGGAGGAATGCTTTTGGAAGAAGATGAAGTGGAAGTCTTTGGAAGCTTGAATGTCAACTTAACTTTTTGTTCAACACCAGAATCTTTCAAGAGAGACTTTGGAATTCATATAGCCGTAGGCTTTTCATTTCTTTTTGATAATTTGGAGAGAATATCTTCAATGATAGATTTTGGAACCCATACTTGTCTTGTAGTTTTTTTCTTCGATATCTCTTTTGACTTTATGTTTCCATGTCTATTAGAGGAGACATGGTGATCTTCTTTTTTTGATAGATTCTTGTATTGCTTCTTTTTCTTGTATTGAACATTTAAGTTACTTCCAAAAGACTTGGGACTTGTGGAAGAAGGAGGATATGACTAGTTTAAATGGGTGGGTGGATGAAAAGGATTCAAGGGTATGCATCTATGTTGATCTTCAAGAAAGATAGGAGATGGACGTATGTAAGGACCCAAGATGGATGGTGAATTAGGAGAGTTAGGAGGGGAAAGTGAAGGGACATAAGGACCCAAGATGGAAGGTAGATGTGAAGCTCTTAGTAGTGGTGGAAGAGGTCCAAGGATGGAAGTGGAAGACACAAAAGGATAATCAATAAGTTCATCAGCATCTATATGACAACCAAGGATATCAGCATCTTTAGAGTGAGCATTAGAATTTTCAATAGAATCATGGACATCTTGAATATGAGCACCTTCTTTGATAGGATTGTTCAAAGCTTGCAAAGACTTAGGAAGAGTAGAAAGTGGAAGCGAACATGGAGTGGTAGAACAAGAAGATGGAAGACTTTGATCTTGACAAGGATCTTTGGATAGCATAAGCGTATCATTTTTCTCTTGATTTTTAATAGGCTTAACATTGGAAGTAACAAAACCATTTTCAATAACCTTAATGGAAGTATCATCTTTGGAAATTGGAAGTGGGGTAAGGTTATTTTGATTGTCAATAAGCTCAACGGTGTAAGTAGTAGCCTGATCTTGCTTAGGAGAAAATTTAAGACATGGTGGAATGAATGGGAAAGGGCATGTGGGATCAAAAGAACCATGGACTGGATAAGAGACATCCTGAAAAGGAGTGGATGACATGGAGGCTTCTTGATCTTGATCTTTCTTTATGTTCTTTTCTTCATCATTTTTAGAGTCCTCTTGACATGGAGCCATTGCTAAGGACAAGGAAGCATGTTGGGATTGTATGGATGACTTTGGAAGAGATGGTGGAGGACTAGCTGAAGTAGGGATTATAGCATATGAAGGCTTAGGCTCTTTAGGTTTATCATTATTGAAAGTATTTGCAGCCAAGTGAAGGTTAGCTTGAATTTCTTGAAGAGGTAGCCCTGGAGGATAACTATAGGGAGCCACATGAAAAGTATCAGGGCTTGTGTCAGATGAAGGTTTTGTGAAAGATTTGAAAGACTCAGAAGCTTTAGGAAATGTACGGGTATTGGAGGAAGTAGGGGATGGAAGGGAACCATCACAAGACAAAGGTCCAACATTAACATGATCTTCCTTGAGAGTGTAATCTTTATTTTAAGCCTGAGAGTTCTTAGAGGAGAGATCCTTATAGTATTGATGTTTAAAGCTAGCATGATGCATTTTATAGTCCTCAGCAGTAGTAGATGGATCATAATCAAGGTATTGTCCACAAAAGCCATCAAAGTCTCTTTCAAAATTAGAATCATATGGATCACCATCATGATCTATCCAATGTGATGGCCCATTTGTAGTAAGTAGGAACACACGACAAGGACTCTTAGGAACAGAGGTGTCATAGGTATCACATTGTCTGTCGTCATAGTCATCATAGTCTCCAAAGCTGGATGTGTCACTCTCCATGGAAGAGGTATCATAAGGGTTATCACATTCCTCAAATTCTTTTCGGGGGCATGGTGACATGTAGAAGTCCTTATCCAATGGAAAAGAGTATAGAGATTCCATGGAGAACTCTTTAGGTTCCTTTTCTTTCTTAAGATTGTTAAGTTCAACTTGCATAGCTTGCAGCTGCTTCATCATAGCGGTGATTAGAGCTTCTTCCTCATGTGTATTGATTCTTTGAGACATGTGTACTAATTCTCAATAGCTACTACTCTATTCCTGACACAGTGATTTGTTTGATAGATTCTAGAAATAGGTTGAAAAAGCTAAATATCTGGCAATTCTGACAATTTTTTGACAACTTTTCAAAAAACTTCCAAATGACTTTCTGCAGACTCGTACGACAGTTGGTAGGCAATGAAACGATAGTTAAAAATATCATACAATAGTTGCAAGTAGGATTTTGACTTTGAGAATTTGCTGGCATGAAAACTCATACGACACTAGGTACTCAATCATACGATAGATGGGCTGTAATGAAATGACACTTTGAAAAAAACTCGTATGACTTTCTGACCTCCTGAGATGACTTTTGACTTCAGAAAAGGATTTTACTTCAGATTTTGCAAATTTTGAGTTTTCAGATTTGAATTGTTTGCAAATTTCAAT
This sequence comes from Chamaecyparis obtusa, assembly GCA_027943335.1. Taxonomy (NCBI): domain Eukaryota; kingdom Viridiplantae; phylum Streptophyta; class Pinopsida; order Cupressales; family Cupressaceae; genus Chamaecyparis; species Chamaecyparis obtusa. The sequence continues at coordinate 2,016,211 of BSBK01003182.1, forward strand.
GTCCAGATTTGAGAATTGTAACAGATTTGTTCATTTTTAGTAACCAGATAGATAAGCAAGCACACAAAACAACAAGCAAGTGATTTTAGGCATGTTTGAAAATAATGAACAAGGGCAAAAGAAACCTTGCACATGAACAATCAAGTGAATTATTCATTCTAATCCTCAGAAGCGCTAATTGTATATGTTCCAAAAATGTTTTGCAATAATGCACATATACTCTATAAAATGAAAATTTGGCCTCGCTAGGGTTTTTAGTAATGGTTTGACTCTGTAACTTTTATGATTCAAAGGGGTGAACTCCAATCCCAGCGCACTAGGCTTTTGACACAGTCTGAGAACTTAATCTTCAGGAGCTTCTAGGGAGATCTGACAAGCCAACAATGAACCATACCCGTGGAGATTTCTTCCACAAGGACATTTATATAGCGGCTATCACTACCACGGTGAAAATGGCTATTACCGCTTGAGGTTTTGTCAACGCAGTTTGCCTTGTGAAGGGATTGTCCACTACGGTTAACCCTCTCTAAAGATGACTCACAATAGTATACCACAAGGGATTTGGCTCCAGATCTAAGGTTTTTGACACCTTTTCACTTTTAACCCAAACAAAGCAGACAGATAAATCCAACACGCTAAGACAAAGTTTTGCTTCACCAAGGTCTATGATGTCAACTCCATGTGATCTATCAACCTCTTCGAGGAGAGAATGTATCGATCAATAAGAGAAGGTGCACTGACCAATTTTGATTCACCAAAGCTTGTGATGTCAACCCCACGTGATCTATCAACCTCTCCTGGGAGAGAATGTATCGATTAATAAGAGAAGACACACTAACCAAGTTGAATGTGAAACGCACTAAGTATCCTCCCTACCTACAAGGATTCTTTCATCAAGAAAGATTTCGCTAGGAATCCAATCTCTCAAGAATCACGAATAGTGTTCATAGGGCCTAATTACTATGTGAGCACAGATATATTCCGAAAGCAAATCTACCAAAAGTACCCAAAAAGAAGAAAGAGGAACACTTAACGCTTAAAGTGAATATGAGATGAGTCCACAAGGTGGAACACTTAACACCTCACACAAACTGAAAATGAGTCCCCAACTTAGAAAACAAGTGAGTTCCTAAAAGCACAAAAGGGTTGCCAAGTGGAACACTTAACGCTTATGTCCTGTTGACCCCTCCCCTTTATGGCGCTGAGATTGCAACCATGGGGTGGAAATGAGGGGCCAATAGATTAGTGAGTCCAATAACCCAAGATAGAAATCAAGATCAATCACAAGTATCTAAGACTACTTAATGAATCCTAAAGGGGTCACAACCTAGTATCAATTATGCAAGTGTGTAAAACAAAAGCATGAAAAGAATCACCCAAGCTAGACACACGAGAGATTTATTTTAAGTCCCAAATCAAAATGTCATTAGATGAAGGAGAATTACTTGGGATCCTTGCAACGCGCTTAGTAGATTTTACCTGATTTTTAGCAATTTTTGTTGAGCTTTACTATGCAAGCCAGCTACAAACTCTCCAACAAGCCAACAAGCAAACAAGATATGCAAGGTATATTCAACTTATGAAAACCCTAGGGTTAGATCTAAAAATCAATTGTTAGGAGAAATAATAACTAGAAATTAATCCAAATGACAACTTGTATCATGCATTGAATCATATGAAAAATAAGTGCATACCCATCACAAAATTTTAATTTTTTTCCACTGCATTTGACCTAGTCAACAAGATTTGATTTTTTGGATGTGATTTTGGCCACAAAAATAGAAATTCAGAATAGAGACCCCTACTAGAAAATAGAGAGCTTTCCAAAAATGCAAAATTTTTAGAAAAATCTCTTCATTTGTGCCCTAGAGACCCATTTTATCAAAATAGACCAGTTTTTGTAAATTAACTATTTGAGCTATTATATCATGTCCAAATTTAAAACACAAAGAATGGACCCCCTATAGAATTTAAAGAGTTTTCCGAAAATATAAAAATTTTAGAAAAATATGCTGATTTGCGTTAGATATTAATTTTTTCTAGAATTTCAAGAAAAATTATTAAAAATTCTAAATATCTCAAAAAATTCTAAATTTTTTACTGTAGCTTCCCTGATATGTTACCAACTTGTAAAAACAATTTTAGACCAAAAATTCAAGCTGTTTGGGAGATAAAATTAAATCTTTGAAACTTTGGAGTTTTAGCTCCCAAAAAAAAATCAAAACCAGCATGCAAAGGTGGGTTGCCCCACGGTGGGCGCTAGAAATGTGTGTGTGAATTTTGTACCTAATTTGTAGACACAACACTTCAGTAAAACATTAGAGGTTAGCAAAAATCAAAATCGTGCAAAATTGAAATCTAATTTAATCAAGCGATTTACTGTCTTCTAGTAGGTGCGAGATTAATGTTCTCAGATTGTTATCGACATTAGTGACCTAGATGACACCTAAATGAAAGATTTGAATGCAATTGATCTAGATATGAATTGAATGCAATTAATCTATATTTTTGAATTTTCTATGCAATAAGAATGATAAAAACTGATATAAATCTATGCTAATATGGAAATTGATATGCTAAAATGATCTAACAATGATATGAAAAAGAATCTAAATGAATGTAAAAAAAAAACAAATTGATCTCACAATAGCCTTGATTCGCAATAAGCTTTGATTCTCCAAATTCCAATTCTTCAAAATCGTTGTGCAATTCGTAGATGACTTTGGCAAAGTAAGCTTGCAAAATTATGAGATGTTGTGGATTTGAGAGATGAATTATGAAGAGCTAAGCTTTGTTTTTATAGAAATCCAGGGCTTTGGAGGTGCATGAGAAAAAGTCATAAATCACTCAAATAACTCAGGTTGATTTTTGAGTTATTTTTAAATAAAGATAATTAATCACAAAAATCATGCAAAAGCACAGTTCAACTCGAATTAGAAGTTTAGATCAATTTTAAAACTCAAAAAGATGTTGAGTTTCAAAAAACTAACAACTTGCATTGATTTTCCAATTTGAGTTTAACTGGTCCTTGAATGCGCACATGGATAATTATGATTTAATAAATAAATAAAGTGATTTATTCTCAACTTAACTGGTTTGTGAAATAAAATAATTAATTTATGGGTTAATTAACTATTTTATCAAACTTTTATTAAAAACTATATTATTAAATAATGACAACTTGCTTTAATTAATTAAATAAAAATTTAATCAATTATTCATAGGATATTGGATTTATTGTCAAAATTAAATAATACAATTAATAATAGATAGAATTAAATTTAATTACATAATTAAGTGGCAAGATATTAAATATAATTAATTAAATATGAAAATATTCAATTAATCAAACTTAGGATAAATGTGATTTATTGCCAAATAATCATTAAATTAAAGATAATTAAAATAATTAGAAATATTGCTAGGAATATTCTCTGATGCAGAATTTAAGATAATCAATTAGGATTCGATGATGTTTAGATGTGCCTTAGATTAGGACTTCGATGTCGATTTCATTTGAATTGTTGATATAGGAGATTAATGAACTTATGACCCATTTTTGGGGTATTACACTACCGAGGAACAGAATGAACCTGAACCAAATGATGAGCAAAGAAGACAACAAGTGATGAAAAGATTTGTGAGAAGGAACCATCCACAAAACTAAATCATTGGAGATAAGAAAGCTGGCATGATGACTCGAAGTAAGTTAAGACAAAACACATGCTTATTTTGTGAATTTGAGCCTAAGAATGTTAGAGATGCACTTGAAATTGAAGAATGGGTTAAGGCTATGAATGAAGAAATTTAAGAGATTGAGAAGAACAAGACATGGAAATTAGTACCTAGATTGAAAGATAAAAATGTAATTGGTACTAAGTGGATTTTCAGAAACAAGTTAAATGAGAATGGAGAGGTCACTAGTAATAATGCAAAACTTTTATGCAAGGGATATGCACAAGAAGAAGGTACAGACTGTGGTGAAACTTTTGCACTAGTAGTAAGACTTGAAGGAGTCTATATATTACTTGCATATGTTGCACATAAGCGATTCAAAGTATGTCAAATGGATGTGAAATCATCATTTTTGAATGGAATTCTTGAGGAGGAGGTCTATATAGAATAACCGAAAGGTTTTGTTGATTCGAATCAGAAGAACATGGTATGTAGACTGCACAAAGCTTTGTATGGATTGAAGCAAGTACTGAGAGCATGGTATGAAAGACTACATGCTGATCTTATCAATATTATTTTTGTAAGACAAGTGATAATAGTAATTTGTACATGAAAGGAGAATCTGATGATAATACTTTAATTGCTGAAATTTTTGTTGATGACATAATCTTTGGAGGACATGATTTGATTTGCAAATTTTTTGCTGATGAAATGAGAAAGGAATTTGAGATGTCAATGTTTGGAGAGATTAAATTATTTCTAGGTTTGTAGATTATACAACAGAATGATGGAATTTTCATCACTCAATCAAAATACATTAAAGAAGTGTTAAAGACTTTTGGCATTAAAGATTCAAAACTGGTAGGAACACCGATGGTAATAGGATGTAAGTTGACAAAGGATGATGAACTACCGAGGTAGATCAAACACTGTACAAATCAATGATTAAAAAATTGATGTATGTTGTACACAATAGGCTTGATATAGTACATGTAGTTGGGCTTGTGGCAAGATTTTCTACCAATCATAAAGATTGACAAATGGTTGTTGTTAAAAGGATTTTGAGATACTTGAAGAAAACTAAAGACAATGGTTTATGGTACACAAAGGAAAGAAAATTTGAACTTTGATTTTACACTGATGTAGATTGGGCTGGAAACATTGATGACCAAAAAAGTACAATCGGTGGATAAATCTTTCTAGGAGAAAGTCTTGTGACTAGGATAAGAAAGAAACAAGCATGTATTTCTCAGTCTACTGCTAAATGAGAGTATGTTGTTGCTAATGCAAATTGTTCAAATATTTCTTGGATAAAACAAGTGTTGGAAGGAATGAATGAGGTGATCACTGACCCAGTGATTATATATTGTGACAACACTAGTACTATAAACATTTCCAAGAGTCCGGTGATGCATTAAAAAACAAAGCATATATCTATTAAGTATCACTACTTAAGGGAACAAGTACAAGAGAAGAAGGTAAAATTGGAATTTGTAAAATCTAAAGAACAACTTGCCTAATATTTTTACCAAGCCCTTACCAAAGGACACATTTGAGTATTTGAGGACTAGACTAGGGGTTCGTCCCATGTATATCAGTTACTAAGGTGATCAGGAGGTTGCATCAACCTATAATTTATTAGATAATCATTCATGTCGATGTACATAGCTCACACTTTAGGATTCCTAAGGATGTGAAAGATTGTAGAAGTTGGAATAGAGAATTTTTTATTAGTACATGAAGGTACTTCATTTGGACCGAACAACAGAGAATAATTTAGGTATTGAAGAGCTATTTATTTTCTTTGGCACAATTTTCAAAGGGAGAAGAACTTCATATGAAATATTTGTTGATGAGAACATGGAAGAGAGAAAGAATCAGATAACTAAAAAAGATCAAATCCGTAGGGAGAGTCTACATGAATGATGTTTGTAGTGATTAAACATATAAAATATCAAGCTAGGGAGAGCTTACCGAGTTACAACATTTACTTATTTAGTTGTAGAACAGATGTTTGGTATGTGTATGGCATATTTCATATTGTTTGTGTTGCCATAAATGCCAAAGGGAGAGATTGATGACCTATAACTGATTGAATATCTAGATGAACTGAAGGAACAATGATTAGAGATCACTGAGATATTAAAGTGATATGTAAGATGATTAAATCAGTCAATATGTTATCATTGATGTCAATTAGTTTTGAATATACTTATCATGATAGTTACAAATATCTGAATATCTGTAGAAGGAAGAAAAGGTGAAGAAATGAGATATCTACATCAGGAAAAGATGGATATGACAGATAAGGATAAGGTATACATTGGGTAACTTATTGATGAGTCTATGGCTTTATATTGTTGACTTGCGCATATAACATTAATCTATTATGAAGAAGAGATTTGAATTGAACAAGTTAATATGATTGGTAATTGAAGAATTATGTATACATCAAGCCAGTGCAATGTATACCGAGTGACAGTAATAATCAAGTTATTTATCACTGACACATTCAGTATTAACCGACTATGAATGAAAACATTAAATGCTAAGAACAATCGACTGAAATTGATGAGCTATAAATTGTTATGATTTCGAGGATATGGATGAAGTTAGTTATAATATCCATGACTTACATAATTCAGAGATTATCTAAAGGATGAGATTGAAACATGTTATGAACACATTTGCTGATGAAGATTTAAGCGAAAAAATGGACGAAGGAGATTAAGAGGAAAAATATGATGGCTGATATGAAAATAGTTTACTTGTCTATTCAAGAGACATGAGTTTCATTGTTGAAACATGCCAGACAAAATATAGATTGCAGAAGATTTCGCGTAAAGACTTTATTCATACATTCTTGATCAAACTGGTTATAGAAAGAACCAAGCTTTAGACATAACCGAGCATCAAAGAAACTGGGGATAAACAGAGAAACTTTAATAGAAAGCAGAAAAGACCTCAAATTGAACTATATGCACTTGCATGCAATAGCAAAAAGCTATAAAAGCTTATGCCAAAGAGACATGCAAGGAAAAATGACAAACAGAAAGGAAACTAAGGACACTAAGAGCTAACGGATCTCAGTTAAGCTGTTATGAATTAATAGATAACAAAGAGAACTCTTGCATGAAAGGGAAGGAAAACTAAATCTATTGCATGTATAACGAAAAATAAAAAAAGTTATGAACCTACAGAGAAACGTTAGAAACAAAAAGAATCTAAAAACTTAATTGATAACTTGAGATAAAAAAAGGATCTAATTTATAGTGTGCATGTGATAAACGAATGACTGAAATGAACTATGAAGATCAACGGAAGTAAAAGCCCAAAAAACTTGCAGAAACTTAAGTTAACAAAGATCAGAAACTAAACAAAGTGCTTTTTACGTCAAGATGCTTAGTAACAGTGAATAAGATGAAAGAGAAAAAATAAGAAAGACTTTTAGACATATACTAAATAAAAAAATAGAAACAACTCTTAAATAGAATCTATGAACAAGATTTTCATGAAAATCCGAGTAAAAGATTTAGAGACAATTATAAACAGAAAGTAGCAGAAGATTTACATACCACACTTAAATGGAATGATATGCAAAAATAAACATGTTAAAGAAAATCTAATAAATATTATACTAAAAAAATAGATATATTTCAATATGACAAAGGACGATTCAAAAAGGATAGCCTGCAGACAAGGCATTAAGAAACTAAAAAAACTCAGCTAAAAGAAATTTCAACTATACCATCTAACGTTATAACCTGCAAGAAATGTTAGTTGAACTTATATACTATATACTGAAAGAGATAATAAAGAAAAAGAAACAAACCTACAAAAAAGTTAGCAAAAAATGAGAAAAAAGATTAGAACTAGGAATAAAAAATAATGAAAAAGAGTCTAACTAAAAAACTATAACCAGATTACAACTAAGAAGTTAGAACAAACCCTTGAACTAAAAGTTGATTATTACAACCACAAAAACTTTATATACTGGGTAAAAAATGTCTTGATGCTAAACCTTCAATATCATAAATCAAATACATAAGGCCAATGCCTTTTATAAAAAGGAATATTTTTTTAAAAAAAATGTTAGCTCCTTTGAAAATGAAGGGATATAATGCAATAGATCGGCCTAATGTACCCTTCTATTACTAATCCTAGAATCAAAATTAAAAAACCCTTATATAGAATAGAAGCAGACACTCGCAGGAAGCGAACAAGGAAAAACACCTAGCGACACGACTTATATGAAACAAACTTGACTGAGGAAATTAAGCGCCTATACAAGCTGTAAAATGCTCTTCTGTCGCAAACAAACAAGCTGCAAAGAAGAAATGATGTTCAAACCCTTGCGCATGTAAAAACTAGTGGAGGCGGGAGATGGCAAAGCCCTTGTGCACCATGGTTGGTGACTGCAGTTGTGAGAAGAGGCAAAGGAGGAGAAGTGGCTAAGAAAAAATGTAACAAGGTGCACAAACTGTAGAAAGAACAAAAGACCCAACCTACACTATGATGCAATGAAACAAATGAAATGAATGCATGTAGAGAATGATCTAAACCAACAAAGGACTCACGGATTGCTTGGATTTACAACAGTAATGACTTCCGCATGCACAAATGGAGCACAAATGGAGTAAAAACTGTGACAATAGTTCTAAAAGCATTAAGGTGAGGACAGACATGGACATTAACATCAAGAAAATAAGCCAAGCCTTCCTTCGATAGCACCAAGCAACAAGACGAGAAGAAAAAAAGACTGCTTAGGTACGAAAAACTGAAAAAACCAACAAGAGGAAAAACCTCGAACTAAAATAATTTAAAAATTAACAAACTAAAAGCATAGGCTATAAAAACATGGTCTCAAGGAGGATAGGCAGTGGCAGCCCCCAAGAAACCCTAGGAACCAGAATAAAAGAACTTCACTAGAAGCTACTCTTGAATACAATGACCTCTAACTTAATGAATGGAAAAAAATGTAAGAGCCACCAAGGTTTACAATCACACATTCGATCAAACTTGTATAGCAAGCACAAACAGTGCCGCTCCTCCCACATTTGAAGGAGTGGTATAGCAGAGTTGAATGTGGAGAAAAAAGGAATGAATATGAGGTGCAAGTGTGGAGATGGAGATGTAAGGCCTTTGCGATGAAAACAAGGAACAAAGCCTTATGCAAAAGGCACTAAATAACGATACCAGCAAATGGGTTATGACGCCAAGGAATACATGCAAAGCTAAAAAGATGAGTCTAACTTTATCAATGCAGAGGAATGAAGAATGCAATGAGGAATGAAATGCATGCAAGGGAAGATATAAAAAAGAGAACCAATGCATAGAACAAAATACCAAGCAATGATAAACAGAATGGTTCTGAGTGCAGCAGAGTTTAGATACTAATTTACGCTTTTTTACTCATAGCAATATGAAAAAAGATGCTTATTCAAGTAGCACCCAGAAATAGAAACAACTGACTTGTAGATTTAAAAAATATTCTGAATGGATATGAACTGAAATTTGAACTAAACTTTTAAATATTAAAATATAATATTAAAAAAGACTAGATTTAATATTATAATAAAAAGAGAAAATTAAGATTGAAATTTGAATTATATTCTTTAACAAGGAATAATAAGAAAATTGAATTATAGATGTTATGAAAAAGTAACCAACTAGATAAAATCAGGTTTGGTGATAAACCAGCCAAACCTAAAAAAAAATCAATTTTTTTCCTTAAATAGATTAGACAAAAAAAAAATATAGTAATAACTCTCTCAAGAGTCTCCGATATTGGAGTGCTCCAAGATATGGTAGCTCCTTCACCTGTACACTCAAAACAAGATTAAACCAATCTACTCTGATACCATGTTAAAATAATAACAAAATATAGAGACAAATGAAAAATTATTTAATCTATGAGCTTAGGAATAGGAAACAATACCATGAATTAGTGCAAGAACTAGGAGCATTCACCAAAAACAAGCAACAAGGAGACAAGTTTTTAAGGGGGGAAAGCATAAAAAACCCCCGTGATATTAATGAATGTGGCAACAAAATGCTTAGGAAAAGAGAGAGAGAGTGAGAGCAATGCTCATACAATGATAATCAAGAAGAAGAAGAAGAATCTCATATGAGAATGAGAAGAGAGTCATCTCTTAATAGAGATGTGAGAGAGGAGTTACATTGTAACTCCCAATTCTGTGTATGCCACATTTCACTAGTGTGTGAGACAAGTGTAGGATTCTTCATAAGGAGGAATATCTATTTTCCTTAATAAAGGAAATTACAAAAAGACATGTCCTCCCACTTGGACTAGAGGACAAAATATATTAGGATACCTTGGTTTATCCTATTAAATACATAAATAACCAAGGAAAGATTAAATTATAACAGAATTGTACACCGAGTAAAGTAAGTTGGGCAAATATTGAGGAAGTGAATTGTTTAATGATTATATGAGTTTTATGAGCATAGCATAGATCTGAATATTTGCAATTGAGTTACATTTGAATTAGATCAAAACTGTATCATTTTAACCATTGATTCAAAAAAATCTCTTAACTGAGTGGACTTAACAATCTTATTATATTACCATATGACATTCAAGGAATGTTAATTGTTATCTTGTTGACCCCATAGTGAATGTTGGTCAATAGTTAACTATTAGTGATAAATCCTCTAACCCGGTGACACCTAATAGTGTGCATTGTAACCTTTAATAGGGTTGGCTCCTGACCGAGCTCACTTCAAAAAAGTGAAAATATTTTGGGTTACGCGTCCCTGGTGGTTTTTCCCTTAGCAGGGTTTCCATGTTAAATCATTATGTTATGTGTAGTTTGTTATGATTATTTTGCTATCATACTTTACATAATGCATAGTTGATTTAATCGGTAATCATAGTTGGGATAATTACTTGTCTTCGGTAAATGAACAGATAGATTGATAATTTATCTTACCAAATTGCATACATTGTTGAAATAGTTTTGAAATGTACATCTAAGAGTTTGGGATAGTAGGATAACTGATTTAATTGATTCACCCTCCCTCTCAGTTAATCTAACAGATGAGATCTTTGATTTCATGAGAAAACTTTCACCAAATTTGAAAATGGTCAAATTTTTAGCTACAAACACTGTATTGACATCCTTGCTTTGACCAAACTTTGACCGTCTGTATCTTAAGAGGAGAGGCTGCATTTTTCAAAATTCAAGCTATTTTTTAGTTCATCTCGACGAGATCTTTGATTTGAGACTACTTTCACCAAATTTGGAAATGGTCAAATTTTTAGCTACGAACACTGTACTGACTTCCTTCCTTTGACCAAACTTTGACCATCTGTATCCTGAGAAGAGAGGCTCCATTTTTTAAAATTCAAGGTATTTTTTGGTTCATCTCGATGAGATATTCAATTTCAGACCACTTTCACCATATTTGGAAATGGTCAAATTTTTAGCTAAGAACATTGTACTAACTTCCTTGCTTTGACCAAACTTTAACCATACGTATCTTGAAAATAGAGGCTCTATTTTTCAAAGATTCAAGTTGTTTTTTTGGTTTATCTCGATGAGATCTTTCATTTGAGACCACTTTCACCACATTTGGAAATGGTCAAATTTTTAGCTACAAACACTTTACTGACTTCCTTTCTTTGACCAAACTTTGACCATCTATATCTTGAGAAGAGAGGCTCCAATTTTCAAGATTCAAGGTGTTTTTATGTTCATCTTGATGAGATCTCTGATTTGAGACCACTTTCACCATAATTGGAAATAGTCAAATTTTTAAATACGAACACTGTACTGAATTCCTTGCTTTGACCAAACTTTGACATTCTGTATCTTGAGAAGAGAGGCTCTGTTTTTCAAGTTTTAATGTGTTTGTTGGTCCATCTCGATGAGATCTTTGATTTGAGACCACTTTTACAAGATTTGGAAATGGTCAAATTTTTAGCTACGAACACTGTATTGACTTCCTTGCTTTGACCAAATTTTGACCATTCATATCTTGAGAAAAGAGGCTCTATTTTTCAAGATTCAAGGTGTTTTTTGGTTCATCTCAACGAGATCTTCAATTTGAGACCACTTTCACCGGATTTGGAAACGGTTAAATATTTAGCTACGAACACTATACCGACTTCCTTGCTTTGACAAAAATTTGACCATTCATATCTTTAGAAGAGAGGATCCATTTTTCAAGATTCAAGGTGTTTTTTGGTTCATCTCAATGAGATCTTTGATTTGAGACCACTTTCACAAGATTTAGAAATAGTCAAAGTTTTAGCTATGAATACTATACTGACTTCCTTATTTTGACCAAACTTTGACCGTCGGTTTCTTGAGAAGAGAGGCTCCATTTTTCAAGATTCAAGGTGTTTTTTGGTTCATCTTGATGAGATCTTTGATTTGAGACCACTTTCACCAGATTTGGAAACTATCAAATTTTTAGCTACGAACACTGTACTAACTTCTTTGCTTTCACCAAACTTTAATCGTTCGTATCTTGAGAAAAGAGGCTTCGTTTATCAAGATTCAAGGTGTTTTTTGGTTCATCTCGACGAGATCTTCATTTTGAGACCACTTTCACCAGATTTAGAAATAGTCAAATTTGTAGCTACGAATAGTGTATTGATTTCCATGCTTTGACCAAACTTTAACCATCCATTTCTTGAGAAGAGAGGCTCTATTTTTCAAGATTCAAGGTGTGTTTTGGTTCATATCGACAAGATCTTTGATTTGAGACCAATTTCACTAGATTTAGAAATGGTGAAATTTTTAGCTACGAATAGTGCACTGACTTCTTTTCTTTGACCAAACTTTGACCATCCATATCTTAAGAAAAGAGGCTTTGTTTTTCAAGATTTAAGGTATTTTTTGGTTCATCTCGATGAGATCTTCGATTTGAAACTACTTTCAACACATTTGCAAATTGTCAAATTTTTAGCTATGAACATTGTGCTGACTTTCTTCCTTTGGCTAAACTTTGATCATCGTATCTTGAGAAGAGAGGCTCTCTTTTTCAAAATTAAAGGTGTTTTTTGGTTCATCTCGATGAGATGTTTAATTTTGAAACTACTTTTACCACATTTGAAAATGGTCAAATTTTTAGCTACAAACACTGTAATGATGTCCTTTTTGTGACAAAACTTTGACCGTTCGTATCTTGAGAAGAGAGGCTCCATTTTTAAAGATTGGAGGTTTGTTTTGGTTCATCTTGAGGAAATCTTCAATTTGAGACCACTTTCAACACATTTAGAAATGGTAAAATTTTTAGCTACGAATACTGTACTGACTTCCTTGCTTTGACCAAACTTTGACCCTCTATATCTTAAGAAGAGAAGCTCTATTTTTCAAGATTCAAGGTGTTTTTTCATTCATCTTGACGAGATCTTTGATTAGAGACCTCTTTCAACACATTTGGAAATGGTCAAATTTTTAGCTACAAACACTCTACTGACTTCCTTCCTTTGACTAAACTTTGACCATCCGTATCATGAGAAGAGAGGCTCTATTTTTCAAGATTCAAGGTGTTTTTTGGTTCATCTGGACAAGATCTTCAATTTGAGACCACTCTCAACAGATTTGGAAATGGTCAAATTTTTAGCTATGAACACTGTGTTGACTTCCTTTCTTTAAGCAAACTTTACCTATCTGTATCTTGAGAAGAGAGGCTAAGTTTTTAAAGATTCTAGTTGTTTTTTGGTTCATCTCAATGAAATCTTTGATTTGAGACCACTTTCACTGTATTGACTTCCTCGCTTTCACCAAAATTTGACCATCTGTATCTTGAGAAGAGAGGCTCTATTTTTAAAGATTCAAGGTATTTTTTGGTTCATCTCAACGAGATCGTTGATTTGAGACCACTTTCACTAGATTTGGAAATGGTCAAATTTTTAGCTACGAACACTATAATGACTTCCTTTCTTTAACCAAACTTTGACCATCTGTATCTTGAGAAGAGAGGCTCTATTTTTCAAGATTGAAGGTGTTTTTTTGGTTCATCCCGACAAAATCTTTGATTTGAGACCACTTTTACTCTACTGACTTCCTTTCTTTAAATAAACTTTCACTGTCTATATTATGAGAAGATAGGCTCCATTTTTAAAGATTCACGGTGTTTTTTGGTTCATCTCGACGAGATCTTCAATTTGAGACCACTTTCGCCAAATTTGGTAACGGTCAAACTTTTAACTACGAACACTATACTAACTTCCTTGCTTTAACCAAACTTTAACCGTTTGTATTTTGAGATGAGAAGCTTCATTTTTTAAGATTCAAGGTGTTTTTTTGGTTCATATCAATGAGATCTTTGATTTGAGACCACTTTCAGCACATTTGAAAATTTTTAAATTTTTAGCTATGAACATTGTACTCACTTCCTTGTTTTGACCAAACTTTGACAATCCATATCTTGAGAAGAGAGGCTCTATTTTTCAAGATTCAAGGTGTTTTTTGGTTCATCTCGACGAGATCTTCAATTTGAGACCACTTTTACCACATTTGGAAATAGTCAAATTTTTAGCTACGAACACTATACTGAATTCTTTACTTTGACCAAACTTTGACCATCCATATCTTGAGGAGAGAGGCTCTATTTTTCAAGATTCAAGGTGTATTTGTGTTCATCTTGACGAGATCTTTGATTTGAGACCAATTTTACCAGATTTGGAAATAGTGAAATTTTTTCCTATGAACACTGTACTGACTTCCTTGCTTTGACCAAACTTTGACTGTCCGTATCTTGAGAAGAGAGGCTCTATTTTTCAAAATTCAAGGTGTTTTTTGGTTCATCTTGACAAGATCTTTGATTTCAGACCACTTTCACTAGATTTGAAAATCGTCAAATTTTTAGCTATGAACACTATAGTGAATTCCTTGCTTTGACCGTCTGTATCTTAAAAAGAGAAGCTCCATTTTTTAAGATTAAAGGTATTTTTTGGTTCATCTCGACGATATCTTCAATTTGAGACCACTTTCACCACATTGGAAATGGTCAAATTTTTAACTACGAACACTGTACTGACTTCCTTGCCTTGACCAACTTTGATCGTCTATATCTTGAGAATAGAGGCTCAATTTTTCAAGATTTAAGGTGTTTATTTGTTCATCTTAACAAGATCTTCGATTTAAGAGCACATTCACTAGATTTGGAAAAGGTCAAATTTTTAGCTACAAACACTGTATTGAATTTGTTGCTTTGACCAAACTTTGACCATCCCTATCTTGAGAAGAGAAGCTCCATTTTTTAAGATTCAACATATTTTTTGGTTCATCTCGAGGAGATCTTTGATTTGAGACCACTTTCACCACATTTGGAAATGGTCACAGTTTTATCTACGAACACTGTACTGACTTCCTTGCTTTGACCAAACTTTAAAAGTTCATATTTTTAGAAGAGAGGCTCCATTTTTCAAGATTCAAAGTATTTTTTTGTTCATCTCGATGAAATCTTCGATTTGAAACCACTTTTACCACATTTGAAAATGGTCAAATATTTAGCTACGAACATTGTGCTAACTTCCTTGCTTTAACCAAGCTTTGATCATCTTTATATTGAGAAGAGAGGCTCCATTTTTAAAGATTCAAGGTGTTTTTTGGTTCATCTCAATGAGATCTTCGATTTGAGACCACTTTCACCAGATTTGGTAACAGTCAAATTTTTAGCTACAAACATTGTACTGACTTCATTTCTTTGACCAAACTTTGACTATCCATATCTTGAGAAGAGAGTCTAAATTTTTCAAGATTAAAAGTGTTTTTTGGTTCATCTCGACAAGATCTTCGATGTGAAAACACTTTCACCAGATTTGGAAATGGTCAAATTTTTAGCTACGAACATTGTCTTGACTTCCTTGCTTTGACCAAACTTTGACCATCTCTATCTTTAGTAAAGAGGCTATATTTTTTAATATTCAAGATATTTTTTGGTTCATCTCAATGAGATCTTCGATTTAAGACCACTTTGACCACATTTGGAAATGGTCATATTTTTAGATATGAACACTATACTGACTTTCTTCCCTTGACCAAACTGACTATCCGTATTTTGAGAAGAGAGACTCTGTTTTTCAAGATTCAAGGTGGCTTTTAGTTTATCTCAATGAAATCTTTGATTTGAGATCACTTTCACTGTATTGATTTCATTATTTTGAAAAAACTTTGACTGTCTATATTTTAAGAAGAGAGACTTCATTTTTTAAGATTCAAGGTGTTTTTTGGTTCGTCTTGATGAAATCTTTAATTTGAGACTACTTTCACAAGATTTGGAAACTGTCATATTTTTAGTTACGAACATTGTATTGACTTCCTTGCTTTGACCAAACTTTGACCGTCTCTATCTTGAGGAGAGAGGTTGTATTTTTTAAGATTCAAGGTGATTTTTAGTTCATCTCGATGAGATCTTCAATTTGAGACCACTTTCACCACATTTGGAAATGGTCAAATTTTTAGCTATGCATACTATACTGACTTCCTTACTTTGACCAGACATTGACTATCTGTATCTTGAGAAGAGAGGCTCCATTTTTCAAGATTCAAGGTATTTTTTGGTTCATCTCGATGATATCTTCAATTTCAAACCACTTTCACCATATGTGGAAATGGTCAAATTTTTAGCTATGAACACTATACTAACTTCCTTGTTTTGATCAAATTTTAACCATCCACATCTTGAGAAGAAAGGTTTCATTTTTCAAGATTCAAGGTGTTTTTTGGTTCATCTCATTGAGATCTTCAATTTGAGACCACTTTCACCAGTTTTAGAAATAGTCAAATTTTTAGCCTCAAACATTATATTGACTTCCTCACTTTGACCAAACTTTGACCATCCGTATATTGAGATGAGAGGCTCTATATTTCAAGACTCAAGGTGGTTTTTGGTTCATCTCAACTAGATTTTTGATTTGATACCACTTTAACCAGATTTGAAAATGGTCAAATTTTTAGCTATGAACACTGTACTAACTTCCTTACTTTGACCAAACTTTGACCATTCGTATCTTGAGAAGAGAAGCTCTATTTTTCATGATTCAAGGTGTTTTTTGGTTCATCTTAATGAGACTTTTGATTTGAGACCACTTTCACCAGATTTGAAAGCAGTCAAATTTTTAGCTACGAACACTTTACTGTCTTCCTTGCTTGGACAAAACTTTGACCATTTGTATCTTAAGAAGAGAGGCTCTATTTTTCAAGATTCAAGTTATTTTTCGATTCATCCTAATGAGATCTTTGATTTGAGACCACTTTCACCACATTTGGAAATGGTCAAATTTTTAGCTACAAACACTCTACTGACTTTCTTTCTTTGACAAAACTTTGACAGTCTGTATCTTGAGAAGAGAGGCTCCATTTTTCAAGATTCAAGGTGTTTTTTTATTTATCTCGATGTGATCTTTGATTTGAGACCACTTTCACTAGATTTAGAAAGGGTCATATTTTTAGCTACGAACATTGTACTGACTTCCTTGCCTTGACCAAACTTTGACCGTTTGTACTTGAGAAGAGGGTCTCCATTTTTCAACATTTAAGGTGTTTTTTGGTTCATCTCGATGAGATCTTTTATTTGAGACCACTTTCACGAGATTTGGAAACGTATAAATTTTTAGCTTCGAACACTGTACTAACTTCCTTGCTTTAAACAAACTTTAACCATCTGTATCTTGAGAAGAGAGGTTGTGTTTTTCAATATTGAAGGTGGTTTTTGGTTCATCTTAGTGAGATCTTCTTTTTGAGACCACTTTCACAATATTTAGAAATGGTCAAATTTTTAGCTACGAGCATTGTACTGACTTCCTTTCTTTGATCAAACTTTGACTGTCTGTATTTTGAGAAGATAGGCTCTATTTTTCAAGATTGAACGAGTTTTTTGGTTCATCTCAATGATATCTTTGATTTGAGACCATTTTCACCACATTTAGAAATGGTCAAATTTTTAGCTACGAACATTGTACTGACTTCCTTTCTTTAACCAAACTTTGACTATTCCTATCTTGAGAAGAGGCTTTTATTTTCAAGATTCAAAGTGTTTTTTAGTTCATCTCGATGAGATCTTCGATTTGAGACCACTTTCACCAGATTTGGAAATGGTAAAATTTTTAGCAATGAACATTATACTGACTTCTTTGCTTTGACCAAACTTTGACCATCTGTATCTTGAGAAGAGAGGGTCCATATTTCAAAGTTCAAGGTGATTTTTGGTTCATCTCGATGAGATATTCTATTTGAGACCACTTTCACTGTACTGACTTCCCTACTTTGACCAAACTTTGACCGTCCGTAGCTTGAGAAGAGAGGCTTCATTTTTCATGATTCAATATCTTTTTTGGTTCATCTCGATGAGATCTTCGATTTGAGAGAGCTTTCACCATATTTGAAAATGGTCAAATTTTTAGCTACGAACACTAAACTAAATTCCTTGCTTTGACCAAACTTTGACCGTCAATATCTTGAGAAGAGAGGCTCTATTTTGCAATATTCAAGGTGTTTTTTGGTTCATCTCGATAAGATCTTCAATTTGAGACCTCTTTCACCACACTTAGAAATAGTCAAATTTTTAGCTACGAATACTGTACTAACTTCCTTGCTTTAAACAAACTTTCAATATTTTAGGTGTTTTTTGGTTCATCTCCACAAGATTTTTAATTTGAGACCACTTTCACTAGATTTGGAAATTGTTAAATTTTTAGCTACAAACACTATACTTATTTCGTTGCTTTGACCAAACTTTGAATGTTTGTATATTTAGTAGAGAGGCTCTATTTTTAAAGATTCAAAGTGTTTTTTGGTTCATCTTCATGAGATCTTCTATTTGAGACCACTTGCACTGTACAAACTTCCTTGCTTTGACCAGACTTTGACTGTTTGTATCTTAAGAAGAGAGGCTCCATTTTTAAAGATTCAAGGTGTTTATTTGTTCATCTCGATAAGATCTTTGATTTAAGATCATGTTCACCATATTTGGCAATGGTAAAAAATTTTGCTACAAACACTGTACTGAATTTGTTGCTTTGACCAAACTTTGACCATCCCTATCTTGAGAAGAGAGGCTCCATTTATCAAGATTCAACATGTTTTTTGGTTCATCTCGAGGAGATCTTCGATTTGAAACCAATTTCACCACATTTGAAAATGGTCACATTTTTATCTATGAACACTGTACTGACTTCCTTGCTTTGACCAAACTTTAAACATCTGTATTTTTAGAAGAGAGGCTCTATTTTTCAAGATTCAAGGTATTTTTTGGTTTTTCTCAATGAGATCTTCGATTTGAAACCACTTTTACCACATTTGGAAATGGTCAAATATTTAGCTACAAACATTGTGCTGACTTCCTTGCTTTGACCAAACTTTGACCATTCATATTTGAGAAGAGAAGCTCCATTTTTACAGATTTGAGGTGTTTTTTCATTCATCTCAATGAGATCTTCGATTTGAGACCACTTTCACTAGATTTGGTAACGTTCAAATTTTTAGCTACAAACACTGTACTAACTTCTTTTCTTTGACCAAACTTTGACTGTCCATATCTTGAGAAGAGTCTACATTTTCTAAGATTAAAGGTGTTTTTTGGTTCATCTCGAAGAGATCTTCATTTTGAGAACACTTTCACTAGATTTGGAAATAGTCAAATTTTTAGCTACGAACACTGTCTTGACTTCCTTGTTTTGACTAAACTTTGACCATCTATATCTTTAGTAAAGAGGTTATGTTTTTTAATATTCAAGATATTTTTTATTTCATCTCGATGAGATCTTCGATTTGAGACCACTTTCACCACATTTGGAAATGGTCATATTTTTAGCTATGAACACTATATTGACTTCCTTGCCTTGACCAAACTTTGAGTGTCTGTATTTTGAGAAGAGAGGCTCTATTTTTCAAGATTCAAGATATTTCTTGGTTCATCTCGATGAGATCTTTGATTTGAGACTGCTTTCACCACATTTGGAAATGGTCATATTTTTAGCTACGAACACTATACTGACTTCCTTGCCTTGACCAAACTTTGACCATCCGTATTTTGAGACAAGAGGCTCTATTTTATAAGATTCAACGTATTTTTTGGTTCATCTTGAGGAGATCCTCGATTTGATACCACTTTCACCACATTTGGAAATGGTCACATTTTTATCTACGAACACTGTACTAACTTCTTTGCTTTGACCAAACTTTAAACATCTGTATTTTTAGAAGAGATGTTCTATTTTTCAAGATTCAAGGTGTTTTTTGGTTTATCTCGATGAGATCTTCGATTTGAGACCACTTACACCAAATTCAAAAATGGTCAAATATTTAGCTATGAATATTTTGCTGACTTCCTTGCTTTGACCAAACTTTGACTATCCATATATTGAGAAGAGAGACTCATTTTTTTAAGATTCAAGGTGTTTTTTGATTCATCTTGACTAGATCTTCGATTTGAGACCACTTTCACCAGATTTGAAAATAGTCAAAATTTTAGCTATGATCATTGTACTGAGTTCCTTGCTTTGACCAAATTTTGATCATTTGTATCGTGAGAAGAGAGGCTCCTTTTTTCAAGATTCAAGGTGTTTTTTGGTTCATCTTGACGAGATCATCGATTTGAGATCACTTCCACCACATTTAGAAATAGTTAAATTTTTTTCTATGAACACTGTATTGACTTCCTTGCTTTGAAAAAACTTTGACCATTCGTATCTTGAAAAGAGAGGCCCCATTTTTAAAGATTCTAGGTGTTTTTTGGTTCATCTCGACGAGATCTTTTATTTGAGAACACTTTCAGTAGATTTGTAAATGGTCAAATTTTTAGCTACAAACACTGTACTAACTTCCTTGCTTTGACCAAACTTTGACTGTCTATATCTGGAGAAGAGAGACTTCATTTTTCAAGATTCAAGGTATTTTTTAGTTCATCTCAATGAGATCTTTGATTTGAGACCACTTTCATCAGATTTGGAAATAGTTAAATTTTTAGCTACGAACATTGTACTAACTTCCTTGCTTTGACCAAACTTTGACTGTCTATATCTTGAAAAGAGAGGCTCCATTTTTCAAGTTTAAATGTGTTTTTTTGGTTCATCTCGATGTTATCTTCGATTTGAGGCCACTTTCACCAAATTTGGAAATGGTGAAATTTTTAGTTATGAACATTGTACTCACTTCATTGTTTTGACCAAACTTTTGACCATCCGTATCTTAAAAAAAGAGGTTCATTTTTTTAGGATTCAAGGTTTTTTTGGTTTATCTCGATGAGATTTACAATTTGAGACCACTTTCACCATATTTGGAAATAATCAAATTTTTAGCTACGAACACTGTACTGAGTTCCTTACTTTGACCAAAATTTTACCATATGTATCTTAAGAAGAGAGGCTCCATTTTTAAAGATTAATGATGTTTTTTGGTTCATCTCGACTAGATCTTAGATTTGAGACCACTTTCACCAGATTTGAAAATGGTCAAATTTTGAGCTACGAACATTGTATTGACTTCCTTTCTTTGATGAAACTTTGGCCTTTCATATTTTGAGAAGGGAGGCTCCATTTTTCAAGATTCAAGGTGTTTTCGTTCATCTCAACAAGATCTTCGATTTGAGACCACTTCCCCTGTATTGACTTCCTTGCTTTGACCAAACTTTGATTATCTGTATCTTGAGAAGAGAGGCTCTATTTTTCAAGATTCAAGGTGTTTTTTGGTTCATCTTGACAAGATCTTCCATTTGAGACCACTTTCACAAGATTTAGAAATGGTCAATTTTTTAACTATGAAAACTATACCAACTTCCTTGCTTTGACCAAACTTTGACCCTCTGTATCTATAATACCCTAAAAATGGGCTATAAGTTCATTAACCTCCTACATCTACAAATCGAATGAAATCAACATAGAAGTCCTAACCTAAGGCACATCTGCACATCATCGAATCTAATTGATTATCTTAAATTCTGCATCAGGGAATATTCCTAGCAATATTCCTAATTATCTTAATTATCTTTAATTTAATGATTATTTGGCGATAAATCACATTTATCCTAAGTTTGATTAATTGAATATTTTCATATTTAATTAATTAGATTTAATATCTTGCCACTTAATTGTTTAATTAAATTTAATTCTATCTCTTATTAATTGTATTATTTAATTTTGACAATAAATCCAATATCCTATGAATAATTGATTAAATTCTTATTTAATTGATTAAAGCAAGTTGTCATTATTTAATAATATAGTTTTTAATAAAAGTTTGATAAAATAGTTAATTAACCCATAAATTAATTATTTTATTTCAAAAATCAGTTAAGTTGAGAATAAATCACTTTATTTATTTAATTAATTAATTCATAATTATCCATGTGCACATTCAAGGACCAGTTAAACTCAAATTGGAAAATCAATGCAAGTTGTTAGCTTTTTGAAACTCAACATCTTTTTGAGTTTTAAAGTTGATCTAAACTTCTAATTCGAGTTGAACTGTGCTTTTGCATGATTTTTGTAACTTAATTATCTATTATTTAAAAATAACTCAAAAATCAACCTGAGTTATTTGAGTGATTTATGGCTTTTTCTCATACACCTCCAAAGCCCTGAATTTCTATAAAACTAAGGCTCAGCTCTTCATAATTCATCTCACAAATTGCAAACTTACTCTACGGGAATCATAGCATATCAGATTTGGAGAATTTGCATAATTGGAGCTTGAAAGATAAATTTGAAGATTCGAAGCTTTGTGAGATCAATTTCAAATTCATAGCTTTCATATTATTGTTAGAATTTTCATTCTCATATCATATCATTTCTAGATTAGCATTGCATATCAATTTTCATATTAGCATAGATTCATATCAGTTTTCATCATATTATCACATAGAAAATATCAAAAAAATAGCTTAATTGCATTCAATTCATATCTAGATCAATTGCATTCAAACCCTTCATTTAGGTGTCGTCTAGGTCACTGATCTCGATTCTAATCTGAGAACATTAATCTCGCACCTACTAGAAGGCAGTAAATCACTTGGTTAAATTAGATTTCAATTTTGCACGATTTTAATTTTTGCTAACCTCTAATATTTTACTAAGTGTTGTGTCTACAGATCAGGTACAATTTTCACACACACAGTATCTTGAGAAGAGAGGCTCAACTTTTGAAGAATCAATATGTTTTTTGGTTCATCTCGATGAGATCTTCGATTTGAGACCACTTTCACCACATTTGAAAATGGTCAAATTTTCAGCTACAAACACTGTAATGACTTCCTTGCTTGGACCAAACATTGTCTGTCTGTATCTTGAAAAGAGAGGCTCTATTTTTCAAGATTCAAGGTGTTTTTTGGTTTATCTCGATGAGATCTTCAATTTAAGACCACTTTCACCACATTTGGAAATGGTCAAATTTTTAACTACAAATAGTGTACTAACTTCCTTGCTTTGACTAAACTTTGACCATTTGTATCTTGAGAAGAGAGGCTCCGTTTTACAAGATTTAAGGTGTTTTTTGGTTCTTGATGAGATCTTTTATTTGAGACCACTTTCACCATATTTGAAAATGGTCAAATTTTTAGCTACAAACACTATACTGACTTCCTTGCTTTAACCAAACTTTGATTGTCTGTATCTTGCGAGGAGAGGCTCCATTTTTCTTGATTACAAGTGTTTTTTGGTTCATCTCGATAAAGATCTTTGATTTGAGACTACTTTCACCACATTTGGAAATAGTCATTTTTTTAGCTACAAACACTGTATTGAGTTCCTTTCTTTAACCAAACTTTGATCATCCATATCTTGAGAACAGAGACTCCATTTTTTAAGATTCAAGGAGTTTTTTGGTTCATCTCGATGAGATCTTTGATTTGAGACCATTTTCACTATATTGACTTCTTTTGTTTGACCTAACTTTGACCATCTGTATCTTGAGAAGAGGCTCCATTTTTTAAGATTCAAGGTGTTTTTTAGTTCATCTCGATGAGATCTTAGATTTGAGACCAATTTCACCAAATTTTGAAATGGTCAATTTTTTTAGCTACGAACACTATACTTATTTCTTTGCTTTGACCAAAATTTGACTATCCTTATCTTGATAAAAGAGGCTCCATTTTTCAAGATTAGAGGTGATTTTTGGTTCATCTGGATGAGATCTTCATTTTGACACCACTTTCACCATATTTGAAAATGGTCAAATTTTTAGTTACAAATACTATACTAACTTTGCGTCTTTGACCAAATCATCCATATTTTGAGAAGAGAGGCTCCATTTTTCAAGATTCAAGATGTTTTTTGGCTCATCTGGATGACATCTTTGATTTGAGACCATTTTCACCAAATTTGGAAATGGTCAAATTTTTAGCAACGAACACTATACTGACTTCCTTGATTTGACCAAACTTTGACCATCCTTATCTTGAAGAGAGGCTCCATTTTTCAAGATTCAAGGTGTTTTTGGTTTATCTCGATGATATCTTTGATATTAGACCACTTTCACCACATTTAGAAATGGTCAAATATTTAGCTACGAACACTGTACTGACTTCCTTCCTTTGACCAAAATTTGGCTTTCCTTATCTTGAGAAGAGAGGCCTCATTTTTCAAGATTTAAGGTGTTTTTTGATTTATCTTGATGAGATCTCTAATTTGAGACCACTTTTACCAGATTTGAAAATAGTCAAATTTTTAGCTACGAACACTGTACTGACTTGCTTTCTTTGACCAAACTTTAACTGTCTGTATGGTTAGAAGAGTGGCTCTATTTTTGAAGATTCAAGGTGTTTTTTGGTTCATCTCGACGAGATCTTTGATTTGAGACCGCTTTCACCAAATTTGGAAATGATCAAATTTTTAGGTTCGAACACTTTATTGAAATCTTTTCCTTAACCAAACTTTAACCGTTCCTATCTTGAAAGAGAGGCTCAATTTTTCAAAATTTAAGGTGTTTTTTAGTTCATCTTGATGAGATCTTCAATTTGAGACAACTTTCACCAGATTTGCAAACAGTCAATTTTTTAGCTACAAACACTAGATTGACTTCCTTGCTCTGACCAAACTTTAACCATTCTTATCTTGAGAAAAGGCTCCATTTTTCAAGATTCAAGGTGTTGTTTAGTTGATCTCAACGAGATCTTTGATTTGAGACCACTTTTTCACCAGATTTAGAAATGGTTAAATTTTTAGCTAGGAACACTGTACTCACTTCCTTTATTTGACCAAACTTTGACCGTCTCTATCTTGAGAAGAGAGGCTTTGTTTTTCAAGATTGAATATTTTTTTTGGTTGATCTCGATGAGATCTTTGATTTGATACCATTTTCACCAAATTTGAAACGGTCAAATTTTTGGCTACGAACACTATACTTTCTTACTCACTTTGACCAAACTTGACAATCTGTATCTAGAGAAGAGAGGTTCCATTTTTCAAGATTCAAGGTCTTTTTTGGGTCATTTCAATGAGATCTTCAATTTGAGACCATTTTCACCATATTTAAAAATGGTCAAAATTTTAGCTACGAACACTGTAGTGACTTCCTTGCTTTGACCAAACTTTGACCGTTTGTATCTTGAGAAGAGAGGCTCAATTTTTCAGGATTTGAGGTGTTTTTTAGATCATCTCGACAAGATCTTCAATTTGAGATGACTTTCACCATATTTTAAAATGGTCAAAATTTTAGCTACAAACACTGTACTTACTTCCTTGCTTTGACCAAACAAGGACCATTTGTATCTTGAGAATAGAGACTTCATTTTTAGAGATTCAAGGTGTTTTTTTGTTCATCTCGATCAGATCTTCAATGTGAGATGACTTTTACTAGATTTGAAAATGGTTAAAATTTTAGTTATGAAAACTATACTGACTTCCTTTCTTTGACCAAATTTTGACTGTCTGTATCTTGAGAAGAGAGGCTCCATTTTTTACACTCAAGGTGTGTTTTGGTTCATGTTGATGAGATCATTGATTTGAGACCACTTTCATCAAATTTGGAAATAGTTAAATTTTTTGTTACGAACACTGTACTGACTTTCGTGCTTTGACCAAACTTTAACCATCTGTATCTTGAGAAGAGAGGCTCTATTTTTTAAGATTCAACATATTTTTTGGTTCATCTTGACGAGATCTTCGATTTGAGACCACTTTCACCATAATTAGAAACGGTCAAATTTTTAGCTACGAACACTGTATAGACTTCCTTGCTTTGTCTAAGCTTTGACCGTTCGTATGTTAAGAAGAGACGCTATGTTTTACAAGATTCAAGGTGTTTTTGATTCATCTCGATGAGATCTTTGATTTCAGACCACTTTCACTAGATTTAAAAATGGTCAAATTTTTAGCTACAAACACTATACTAACTTCCTTTCTTTGACCAAACTTTGACCGTCCATATCTTGAGAAGAGAGGCTCCATTTTTCAAGATTCAAAGTGTTTTTTGGTTCATCCCTACCAGATATTCAATTTGAGACCAGTTTCACTAGATTTGGAAATGGTCAAATTTATAGCTACGAATACTGTACTATTTTTCTTGCTTTGACCAAATTTTGACCATCTGTATCTTGAGAAGAAAGGCTTTGGTTCATCTCG
Source organism: Chamaecyparis obtusa (assembly GCA_027943335.1). Taxonomy (NCBI): domain Eukaryota; kingdom Viridiplantae; phylum Streptophyta; class Pinopsida; order Cupressales; family Cupressaceae; genus Chamaecyparis; species Chamaecyparis obtusa. Next base: position 2,042,420 of record BSBK01003182.1, read on the forward strand.
ATGAGATCTTATATTTGAGACCACTTTCACCACATTTGGAAATGGTCAAATTTTTAGCTACGAACATTGTATTGAGTTCGATGCTTTGACCAAACCTTGACCATCTGTATCTTGAAAAGAGAGGCTCCATTTTTCAAGATTCAAAGTTTTTTTGGTTCATCTTGATGAGATCTTCAATTTGAGACCACTTTCACCATATTTGGAAATGGTCTAATTTTCAGCTATGAATGTTGTACTGACTTCCTTGCTTTGACCAAACTTTGACCATCTGTATCTTGAGAATAGAGACTCTATTTTTTGAGATTCAAGGTGTCTTTTGGTTCATCTCAAAGAGATCTTAAAGTTGAGACCACTTTCACCAAATTTGTAAATGGTCAAATGTTTAGTTACGAACACTGTACTAACTTCTTTGCTTTGACCAAACTTTGACCAACTGTATCTTAAGAATAGAGACTCCATTTTTCAATATTCAAGGAGTTTTTGGTTCATCTTGATAAGATCTTTGATTTGAGACCACATTCATCAGATTTGGAAACGGTCAAATTTTTAGCTACGAACACAATACTGCCTTCTTTTCTTTGACCAAATGTTGACTGTCTGTATCTTGAGAAGAGAGGCTCCATTTTTCAAGATTCAAGGTGTTTTTTGGTTCATCTCGATGAGATCTTTGATTTGAGACCAATTTTATTTGATTTGGAAATGGTCAAATTTTTAGCTACGAACACTGTATTGACTTCCTTGATTTGACAAAAATTTGACTATCCGTATCTTGAAAAGAGAGGCTCTATTTTTCAAAATTCAAGGTGCTTTTTGGTTCATCTCGACGAGATTTTTAATTTGAGACCACTTTCACTGGATTTAAAAATATTCAAATTGTTAGATGCGAACATTGTATTAACTTCCTTGATTTGACCAAACTTTGACCATCTATATCTTGAGAATAGAGGCTCAATTTTTTAAAATTCAAGGTGTTTTTTGGTTGATCTCAACAAGATCTTTGATTTGAGATGACTTTCACTAGATTTGGAAATGGTCAAATTTTTAACTACGAACATTGTACTGACTTCCTTGCTTTGACCAAACTTTGACCCTTTGTATGTTGAGAAGAAAGGCTCTATTTTTCAAGATTCAAAGTTTTTTTTGGTTTATTTTGACAAGATCTTCGACTTGAGACCACATTCACCAGATTTGGAAATGTTTAAATTTTTAGCTACGAACACTGGATTGACTTCCTTGCTTTGCCAAAACTTTGATCGTTTATATCTTGAGAAGAAGAGGCTCTATTTTTAAAGATTCAAGGTCTTTTTTAATCATCTCAATGAGATCTTTAATTTGAGACCACTTTCACCAGATTTGGAAATGGTTAAATTTTTAGCTACGAACACTCTACTGACTTCCTTGCTTTGACCAAATGTTGACCAAACTTTGAGCATCTATAACTTGAGAAGAGAGGCTATGTTTTTCAAGATTCAAGGTGTTTTGTGTTCATCACGACGAGATCTTTGATTTGAGACCACTTTCACCAGATTTGGAAATAGTCAAATTTTTAGCTACGAACACTGTACTGACTTTCTTGCTTTGATAAAACTTTGACTGTTTGTATCTTGAGAAGAGAGGAAACATTTTCCATGATTTAAGCTATCTTTTGGGTCATCTCAATGAGATCTTCGATTTGAGACCACTTTCACAAGATTTGGAAATAATCAAATTTTTAGCTACGAATATTGTACTAACTTCCTTGCTTTGACCAAATTTTGACCCACCATATCTTGAGAAGAGAAGCTCCATTTTTAAAGATTCAAGGTGTATTTTAGTTCATCTCGTCAAGATCTTTGTTTTGAGACCACTTTCACCAGATTTGGAAATGGTCAAATTTTTAGCTACAAACACTATACTGACTTCCTTCCTTTGGCTAGACTTTGACTGTCTGTATCTTGAGAAGAGAGGTTTCATTTTTTAAGATTCAAAGTGTTTTTTGGTTCATCTCGATGAGATCTTCAATTTGAGACCACTTTCACCAAATGTGGAAATGGTCAAATTTTTAGCTACAAACACTATACTGACTTCCTTGCTTTAACCAAACTTTGACCATCTGTATCTTGAGAGAGGCTACATTTTTCAAGATTCAAAGTGTTTTTTTGTTCATGTTGACGGAATCTTTGATTGGAGACCACTTTCACCATATTTGGACATAATCAAATTTTTAGGAACGAACACTGTACTGACTTCCTTGCTTTGACCAAACTTTGACCATCCATATCTTGAGAAGAGAGACTCTATTTTGCAAGATTCAAGGTGTTTTTTGGTTCATCTCGATGAGATCTTCGATTTGAGACCACTTTCACCAGATTTGGAAACAGATAAATTTTTAACTATGAAAAATGTACTGACCTCCTTGCTTTGACCAAACTTTGACCATCTATATCTCGAGAAGAGATGCTTCATTTTTCAAGATTCAAGGTGTTTTTTGGTTCATCTCGACAAGATCTTTGATTTGAGACCACTTTCACCATATTTAGAAACTGTCAAATATATAACGACATACATTGTATCGACTTCTTTGCTTTGACCAAATTTTGACCGTTCGTATCTGGAAAGCGAGGCTCCATTTTTCAAAATACAAGATATTTTTTAGTTCATCTCGACGAGATCTTCAATTTGAGACCACTTTCACCAGATTTGGAAACAGTCAAATTTTGAGCTACAAAAACTGTACTGACTTCCTTGCTTTGACCAAACTTTGACCGTTGTTATCTTGAGATGAGAGGCCCCATTTTTCAAGATTCAACTTGTTGTTTGGTTCATCTTGATGAGATCTTTGATTTGAGACCACTTTCACCATATTTGAAATCGGTCATTTTTTTAGCTACAAATAGTGTAGTTACTTCCTTTCTTTGACCAAACTTTGACTATCCCTATCTTGAGAAGAGAGGCTTTATTTTTCAAGATTCAAGGTGTTTTTTGGTTTATCTCGATGAGATCTTCAATTTGAGACCACTTTCACCAGATTTAGAAATGGTCAAACTTTTAGCTAAGAACATTGTATTGACTTCCTTGCTTTAACCAAACTTTAATTGTCCATATCTTGAAAGAGGCTCCTTTTTTCAAAATTTAATGTATTGTTTAGTTCATCTCGACGAGATCTTCAATTTGAGACCACTTTCACTAGATTTAGAAACAACCAAATTTTTAGCTACGAACACTGTACTGACTTCCTTTCTTTAACCAAACTTTGATTGTCCATATCTTCAGAATAGATGCTCTATTTTTCAAGATTCAAGATATTTGTTGGTTCATCTCAATGAGAGCTTCGATTTGAGACCACTTTCACCAGATTTGGAAATGGTCAAACTTTTAGCTACGAACATTGTACTAACTTCTTTGGTTTAACCAAACTTTGACCATTCATATCTTGAGAAGAGAGGCTCCATTTTTCAAGATTCAAGATGTTTTTTTGTTCATCTCAATAAAATTTTTGATTTGAGACCACTTTCACAAGATTTGGAAATGGTTAAATTTTTAGCTATGAACACTATACTGACTTCCTTGCTTTGATCAAATTTTGACTGTCCGTATCTTCTTAAGAGAGGTTCTATTTTTCAAGATTCAAGGTATTTATTGGTTCATCTTGATGATATATTCGATTTGAGACCACTTTCACCACATTTGGAAATGATGAAATTTTTAACTATGAATAGTATACTCACTTCCTTACTTTGACAAAACTCTAACCGTCCGTATGTTGAGAAGAGAGGCTCTATTTTTTGAGATTCAAGGTGTTTTTGGTTCTCCTCGACGAGATCTTCAATTTGAGACCACTTTCACCACATTTGGAAATAGTCAATTTTTTGTCTACAAAAACTGTACTGACTTCCTTGCTTTGACCAGACTTTGATTGTTCGTATCTTGAGAAGAGAAGCTCCATTTTTCAAAATTCAAGGTATTTTTTCATTCATCTCGATGAGATCTTTTATTTAAGACCACTTTCACCACATTTGGAAAATAATCAAACTTTTAGCTACAGACACTGTACTGACTTTTTTTCTTTGACCAAACTTTGACCATTCATATCTTGAGAAGAGAAGCTCCATTTTTCAAGACTCAAGGTGGTTATTGGTTAATCTTGATGAGATCTTCAGTTTGAGACCACTTTCACTTAATAACTTCCTTGCTTTGACCAAAATTTGACCATCAATATCTTATTAAGAGAGGCTCCATTTTTCAAGATTCAAGGTGTTTTTTGGTTCATTTCAATGAGATCTTCAATTTGAGACCACTTTCACCAAATTTGGAAACGGTTAAATTTTTAGCTATGAACACTGTACTGACTTCCTTGCTTTGACAAAACTTTGACCATCCATATCTTGAGAAGAGAAGTTCTATTTTTTAAGATTCAAGTTGTTTTTTGGTTCATCTCGATGAGATCTTTGATTTGAGATGACTTTCACCACATGTGGAAATACTCAAATTTTTAGCTACAAACACTGTACTAACTTCCTTGCTTTGACCAAACTTTTACCATTTGTATCTTGAGAAGATGTTGGTAGTGGGCCAGTGTCCCTCGCAGGGTTTGCGACATGGCTTAACTGCCTCCTATGTCTTCTATAAGTCTATTGGTTGTATCAGGCATTAGCAGGTCAATCTTTTGGTGCAACAACAACTACTTCTTATAACAAGTGGTATCAGAGCTTTGTCATAGGTTTGAATCCATGGAAGCCACAAGTGACGTTGGGAGGGGGGTTGTTGGCAGTGGGCCAGTGTCCCTCGCAAGGATCGTGACATGGCTTAATTGCCTCTTGTGTCTTCTATAAGTCTAGTGGTAGTATCGGGCATTAATATGTCAATCTTTTGGTGCAACGAAAACTACTATTTGTAATAGAACAGAGGCTCTATTTTTCAAGATTCAAGGTGTTTTTGGGTTCATCTCAATGAGATCTTCGATTAGAGGCAACTTTCACTAGATTTGACAATGGTCAAATTTTTAGATATGAACACTATACTGACTTCCTTTCTTTGACCAAACTTTGACCGTCCATATCTTGAGAAGAGAGGCTCCATTTTTCAAGATTCAAGGTGTTTTTTGGTTCATCTCTACAAGATATACGATTTGAGACCAATTTCACTAGATTTGGAAATGGTCAAATTTTTACTTACAAACATTGTACTGACTTCCTTGCTTTGACCAAACTTTGACCATCCGTATCTTGACAAGAGAGGCTCTATTTTCAAGATCCAAGGTGTTTTTTAGTTCATCTCGATGAGATCTTTGATTTGAGACCAATTTCACTAGATTTGGAAATGGTCAAATTTTTAGCTACAAACACTGTAATGAGTTCCATGCTTTGACCAAATTCTGACCGTTTGTATCTTAAACAAAGAGGCTCCATTTTTCAAGATTCAAGATTCTTTTGATTCATCTTGATGAGATCTTTGATTTGAGACCACTTTCACCAGATTTGGAAATGGTTAAATTTTTAGCTACGAACACTGTACTGACTTCCTTGCTTTGAAAAAACTTTGACCATTCATATCTTGAGAACAAAGGCTCCATTTTTTGAGACTCAAGGTGTTTTTTGGTTCATCTCAGCGAGATCTTCGAGTTGAGACCACTTTCACTAGATTTAGAAATGGTCATATTTTTAGCTACGAACACTGTACTGACTTCCTTTCTTTAAACAAACTTTAACCATCTATATCTTGAGAAGAGACTCCTTTTTTCAAGATTTAAGATGTTTTTTAGTTCATCTTGATGAGATCTTCGATTTGAGACCACTTTCACTAGATTTGAAAATAGTTAAATTTTTAACTATGAACACTGTACTGACTTCCTTGCTTTGACTAGAATTTGACTGTCTGTATCTTGAGAAGACACGCTCCATTTTTTTAAATTCAAGGTGTTTTTTGCTTCATCTCAAAAAAATCTTCGCTTTGAGACCACTTTCACCAGATTTGGAAATAGTCAAATTTTTAGCTACAAACACTGTACTGACTTCCTATCTTTGACCAAACTTTGACCATCTGTATCATGGGAAGAGAGGCTTCATTTTTTGAGATTCAAGGTGTTTTTTGGTTCATCTCGATGAGATCTTTTATTTGACACCACATTCACCAGATTTGGAAATGGTCAAATTTTTAGCTACGAACATTGTACTGACTTCTTTTTTTTTACCAAACGTCGATTGTCTGTATCTTGAGAAGAGAGGCTCCATTTTTCAATATTCAAGGTGTTTTTTTGTTCATCTCAATGAGATATTTGATTTGAGACCAGTTTAACTAGATTTGGAAACGGTCAATTTTTTAGCTACGAACACTATACTGACTTCCTTGATTTGACCAAAATTTGACCATCCATATCTTGAAAAGAGAGGCTCCATTTTTCAAAATTCAAGATGCTTTTTGGTTCATCTCAATGAGATCTTTGATTTGAGACCACTTTCATCGGGTTTGGAAATGATCCAATTATTTGTGTATTGTTTTAAAATGGAAGCACTTCCATGATAAGAGCATTTAGCCCTCCGTGTAAGTGGTTTGGGGTCATGTTAAGCACCTTGATTGTGTCTTTGCATGTATTTGGATTTTCTCCCCACTTTCCACTTCTTCTTGGCACTGGATTTCTTCATTCTAGGTGACATTAGGGTTAGGATCTTAAGGATTCTACTAAATTTCCCTCTTCCATGGCTCTATTTTCTAGTTAGGATTCAAAAATAGATCCCCCTGGCCTTCATCATAGTAATCATAGGATTTTATGTTTGTCCTTGGCATTCTATCCTGTTCTGACGTCAATTTTAGGTTTCTGGGCATCCCCGGGACCTCCTAACTTGGTTCTGAGCAAATCCAGACAAGGGTAAGATTCAAGGTCAAACCTGACTAGTTTAGGGTCAAGCTCAAACTTGACTAGGTCAGGTCCAACCTCAATTTTGACCCCTTTCTCCAAATTTCAATTTCTAGAATTTTCAGGCTTCGGGCCTTTAGGATATTTAGTTTCCCACCTCCAGGTTAATCATTTTGGGTTTCGAGATGGTAAATCCTTTAATTGTATTTAATCTAGGTATATTTTCTAAAGGTTAGGACCTAATTGGGATTTAATTCTCCAAGGTGGCCCCTCTAAAGGATTGTGCCCTAGTTCACTATAAAAGGAGGCCTTCCTCTCACATTTTTCATCATCAAGTTTGGCAATCAAGCATCTAGAGCTCTTAAGTGAATTCAAGCATTCAAGCAAGTTTTCAAGCATTCATCCATCAAGGAGATCCATTGTTAGCTACTGAAGGATTCAATCTCTTTGGAGCCCCCTTTGATGATCCCTCCTTCTCCATTCATTCAAGCCCTCTCATATGCAAAGATCAAGTCAAGATTGGTGTTGAAGATCAAATGTCATTGATTGGAGACATCTTACATTCATCCTACATCCATTGAAGCATTCCTACTTCTGAATTTGAGGATTCAAATCCTCTATAAGGACTTCAACATAAGCGAGGTGATTTTTTTCAATTGCTTTGTTTATGCATACTATATTTCAATTCAATTTCAAGGTTAATTCTTAAAGTGGGGTTTAACCAAGGCAAACCCCCCATACAACAAAAACCCCCATTTTCTTGTAGGTACAGGTGTGGAATTTCAGATCTGAGAGTGAATTTGGATACCCTTTTTGGAAAACTTTTGAGATCTATGAATAGAATTCAAATCGGATTTCAAATAAAGAATGTAGTATTTGACCTTTTATGAGGGTCAAACCCGAGCTGAGCCATCTTGAGGAAAGATTTCTAGGTTTTCTCTGTCTCGGCATTTCTAGTCCAGGTTAGGTTTCATATTTTCTTGAAAGTACACACAGACATCAGAATTCAACATTTTCCAGATCTACCCTAATTTGAGGTTAGTATTTGTATTTCAATTATTATATATTCCAAATATAATATCCTCCATAGGGAAATATTGGATTTACTCTCTCTCTCTCTCTTCCATATTTACCAAGAAATTGATTCAATTGTGTATTAACACCTCTTGGTTGATCAAATTGGATCTCTTCTTTGGAAAATTTGGGTTTGAGAATAGATCTCATATTTCCCCCTTTACATCTGAATAGTGGTGAATCCATTTTACCCCTATTCATTTTGGTGAACCCGACTAGCTTACTCTCTTTCTTTTTTTTTGGTGTTAGATTCCTCTCTATTCTTATTTTGGAATTGGATTCCTTATTGTGCTATCCTTTTTATCTTGTTAGTATTAGATTTTTCCTTTGTGTTAGATCTTGCATGCTAATTAGATTTCATATTCATGCTTTATGTGTCTTTAGTTTAGTTCATTTGCATTACATTGGTTTATGAGCTTTACTACCACTAGTCCTACTTATAATATTACAGTTAGAAGAAGTCATAGACTCATGGGTGCCTTTGATCCTAAATCTTCCTTTCCTTTCCTTAGGATCCCATATGATAACTTGATTCTTCATGATTCCAATCCTCCTATGGAGAAAAAATCTTCTCACTCATCTCATCATGACGATGATGCTTTAAGAGTTCCTCTTGAACAAGTCCAAAAACTTTCCACTGAACTTGATAAAATGGGTAATTGGCTTCTGCAAGAAAACCATAATCAAGATTCCATTCAAGCTATAAAGGCTCTTAAGAAAGTTCTCCGTGATAGTGATCAAGGTGTTAACCTCTTGCGTGGTATTACTCATCTTGTGCATTCAAATGTTAAACCTTTAGCTCAAGAAGCTCAAGATTTAGGGTTGATTCCTCCTATCACTAGTGTTGAACCTCCTTCTCATCCTCTACCTAGTACTCCTATCTATACTCCTCCTTTTGTGACTATGATGGTTCCCTTTGTTCCTATGAGTGTTCCTCCTGTGTCCCTTCCTACATCACAACCTTCATATCATAATGTTCCTTTCACTTATTTCAATCCGCTTCCAATTGCAGTTCCTAGTGTTCCTCTAGTTGTGTCTTCTATTCCTACAGCTTCTTAGACTTTACCTAGTGTGTCTAATGTTGCTACTCCTATTTCCTCTAATGATTCAACAATCATCAGTTTGGCTCAAACTGTATCATCCTTACAACAACAACTTGCTTCCTTAACCCAAAACAAGTATAGTATTTACATGTGACATGGGAAGTCCCTTGTCCTGGGATATTATTTTTACTCCTGTTCCTCAACAAGGTGAGATGCCCCATCTTGAGAATTATAATGGAAAAGGAGATTATGTTCATCATGTTAAAACATTCCAAATCCTTTGTAGTGATTATGCTCATGACCATAGGATTTTAGCCAAACTATTTGCTAGAACTTTCCATTACAAAGCTTTACAATGGTATTGTTCTTTGCCTCCTTATTCAATTGATTCCTTTCAACAACTTGCTAATACCTTTATTCAACAATTTCAAAATAATATTGGTCTACAAGTGTCTTTGACTGATTTAATGCATTGTAAACAAAGTGCTAAAGAAAAATTGACTGAATTTATTGGTAGATTTAAGCATTTGCATGCTCAAATTCCTATCCTGTTCTTGATATTGATATTCAAAGTATGTTTATTTCAAATTTACAAAAGGATATTAGAGATAAGATTTTGCTTACTGAATTTACCTCTTTTCAACAACTTTGTGCAGCGCTTCATCATTATCATTTACAAGTGAGTCAATTTGAGAGCAACACTCCAATGGCTCCTGTTCCAGTTGATAAGAGTGATGTTGCTCCTAATCCAAACAAATTTAAAAAATTCAACAACTATGTCAAGATAAACAAACAAGCGAATGCAGTTGCTGATCAAGTTGTTGTTGCATCTCACAATGCCACTTCTGCATTCACTACTTTTTGATTAAATCGTACGTTTACTCCTCTTTCTAAAACTTTACATGCTATTATGAATAGGTTGTTAGCTACTAATATGATTACTTTACCTCCTATTCAACCTCTTTTACCTACTACGATTGCATATAAATCTTTCGATCAGAATGCTTTTTGTTAATATCATTGTCAGAATGGTCATGATACTGAGAGATGTTATTCTTTAAAACATAAGGTTCAAGATCTAATTGATTCTAAAGTTTTATCTGTTGATAATCTAGACAGTAGTGGGAATCAATCTGTCTCTCCTCCTAATCAGAACCTTCAAATCTATACGAACCCTTTGCCTATGCATGATACTAATACTATTGCTCAACCATCTACTGTGGAAATTGGTTATGATTCTAAGATGGATGATCTCAATCATGTTGTTAATCAAGTGGAGCATGTTGATCCATCTATATCTCCACTTCAGCCTCAACCTCAAGCTCAACCTCAGATTCAACCTCAAATTCAATCTCAACCTTGACCAAAACCTAAACCTAAAATGAAAACTCAACCAAAACCTCGACAAAAATCTAAGAATAAAAGACCTCGGGAACTTTTGATTACCTTTGATGACTATGAGACTATTAAAGCTCCTGATGGTCCCCTTTACATTCCTGCTAGGATTTCTCAGATACCTACTCGTGGTTGTCTTGTTGATCTTACCTCCTTAGTCAATGTTATCACTGAAGAAAATCTTTTTATGAAAAGTGTACAATGTGACTTCTATGATATATCAAATGTGTGGATTCAAACTTGCAATGGTTTTCTTTATCCATCATTTTGTTCTATTACTATATCGGTTGAACTTTGTGGAAAGATTGTGAACACTACCTTTGTTGTTGTTCCTACTTTTGATCAATTTCAAGTTAAGCTAGGTTTGCCTTGGTTGACTGCCATGCATGTTGTTGCTTCATCTATCCATAAGTGTCTTAAGTTCATTCATGATGAAGAAGTGAAGATGATTAATCATAGTTTATGTCAACCTCCGAGGCCTAGAGATTGCGCTACTTTGGATTTCTTTTGGCCTTCATTACCTAATTCATGTCCTCCTCGACCTGATAATCTTTTTCAATCATATTAAGCTTATAAACATCGTAAAATTATTGAATTAAGTTCACCTCCTAAGGATCTTAATCATGGTCTTTTACCTACACCTTCGATACCTCCTTTAACTATGACCTCTAGTTCTATTAATCAAGCTCCTTCTATTGAACCTATCAAAGATCCTGTGATTATTTCTCTGATGGTTAATAATCCTATTGATCTTCCTAAAGAACTTGTGAAGGATCCTATGATTGTTCCTCCTAGTTCTCAACCTATTTCAAATAAATCAAAACATAACAAATCTGCTAATGAAAATTGTAAAAAGCGTCATGCTCATGCTAAAGCTAAAAAATCTCTAACTTCTTCGAATAAACCTATGCATAATATGTTAGAAGATGTTGTTACTAATAATGATGTTCACATGCATGATTATGATGATTCTATTCATATCTTAGATCCTATTTTGATTAATTTGGATGAGGAAGATACTCTCGATGATATTGATGATGTTAATGATGAATATGAAACTATTGACATTAACATTGATTTACCTAATATGCTTTCATCACAATTAAGTGTTACACCTAGTGTTGAACATAGTGATTCTCAAGAGGATTATTGTTTGGAACTGGCTATCATTCCTACTGTGTTGGATATAGTCCCTCTTGTGAGTTACCCACCTTCCCTAAATGATATACAACGAGATGGGGAAAGTAAGTGGCACGCTTGATCGACATGTCCTTCATGGTAGCTTTGTTGTGTGTTTTCCTGCTGTACTATGTTTCTCCTGTAATGTGTTTGCTAAATGTTGTTGGATTCTTTTATACGATCCTTGTTACTCAGTTGGTGCAAGGTGATAAAGGAATCGAAACTGTTGTTCAAATTTTTTTTTATGTATCTCTATTCTTCTATGTGTTGTTCAATGTTATGTTGTAACTGTGTTATTATTCGTAAATTTTTTCTTGTGTAATCTGCTTGGATTCAAGATATGGTAGCACTAATTCTTTTTGGTCTCCATGTCATGGTTCGAAAAGATACTCCTTCATACATCTTATGTGATCTTTCCTCCTTTGTGATTGTAGTTCTACTTTCTTTAGGGAATGATGTCAATTCATTTGTGATGATATCATATATATATTATCTTATGATCATACTGACCCCATAGTAGGTAGATCCCTTCTATGTTTTCTATATGTTTCTGTGATATTTCCCTTGATTTGTCTTCATTTGGGGGCAACTTGATGTGGAAATGTAATTAGTGGAGTTGTTTATGTTTCCATTAAAGTCATTGCTCCTGTTAAAGTATCAGCAATGACTTTAACGTGGGGGCATACGCTCTGCTCACTTGTTGCACACACGCACTTTTCAATATGCATATATTTTTCAAGATACTTCTTTTCCCTTTTTGGATTAGTAAATAATCCTTAAAGCATGACTTTATATTTTAGGATCTCTTGATCCCTCCAGTTTCAAATACACATATATTTTGATCCCTTAAGGTCGGAGGTGTCCTTAAGACTGGATCTCTTTTATTTTTATTTTTATTCTTATGGAATAGAATATTCCTAAGGATAAATCCCTAATGGGTTGACTAGTGAGTAGCCACATTCACTAGGCAGTTCAATTCCATCTTTCTAGTTGCACCATTTTCCTGTGTGGTTCACAATGGGACATAGGTTCTCATTGGGCGAGGTAATCACACCTTCTTTCTCTCTCTAGAGATGTTTCTCTTATTGTTATCTAGGAGTTGATGAAGACTTGAGTCCCTGGGGGCTTAAGATTTCTCTTTGTCCCTTGGATTACGATAAGATTATCTTTTTATTCTGATCTCCTTTACCAAGAGTTTGCATTGAGTCCATACTCTTGCTAAAGTGGGGGCTTAATGTATCATCTTAAAATGGAAGCACTTCCATGATAAGAGCATTTAGCCCTTTGAGTAATTCGTTTGGGATCATGTTAAGCACCTTGATCGGGTCTTTGCATGTATTTGGCTTTTCTCCCCGATTTCCACTTCTTCCTGGCACTTGATTTCTTCATTCTAGGTGAAATTAGGATTAGGATCTTAAGGATTCTATTGAATTTCCCTCTTCCATGGCTCTATTTTCTAGGTAGGATTTAGAAATAGATCCTCCTAGCCTTCATCATATTAATCATAGGACTTTATGTCTATCCCTGACATTCTATCTTGTTCTGACATCATTTTTAGGTTTCTGGGCATCCCCGGGACCTCCTGACTTGGTTCTAAGCCAATCCAGGACCAGGGTCAGATTCGAGGTCAAACCTGACTAGGTCAGGGTTGAGGTTGAACCTAACTAGGTCAGGTCCAACCTTGATTTTGACCCCTTTCTCCAAATTTGAATTTCCACAATTTCTGGGCTTCGAGCCTTTGGGATATTTAGTTTCCCACCTCTGGGTTAATCATTTCGGGTTTTAAGATGGTAAATCTTTTAATTGCATTTAATCTAGGTATATTTTCTAAAGGTTAGGACCTAATTGGGTTTAATTCTCCAAGGTGGCCCCTCTAGAGGATTGTGCCCTAGTTCACTATAAAAGGAGGCCTTCCTCTCTCATTTTTCATCATCAAGTTTGGCAATCGAGCATCTAGAGCTCTTGAGTGAATTCAAGCATTCAAGCAAGTTTTCAAGCATTCAAGTGTTCAAGCATTCATCCATCAAGGAGATCCATTGTTAGCTATTGAAGGATTCAATTTTTTTGGAGCCCCCTTTGATGATCCCTCCTCCATTCATTCAAGCCCTCTCATATGCAAAGATCAAGTCAAAATTGGTGTTGAAGATCAAATGCCATTGATTGGAGACATCCTACATTCATCCTACATCCATTAAAGCATTCCTACTTGTGGATTTGAGGATTCAAATCCTCTACAAGGACTTCAACATAAGCGAGGTGATTTGTTTCAATTGATTTGTTTATGCATACTATATTTCAATTCAATTTTAAGGTTAATTCCTAAACTGGGGTTTGACTAAGGCAAACCCCCCATACAACAAAAACCTCCATTTTCTTGCAGGTACAGGTGTGAAATTTTAGATCTAAGAGTGAATTTGGATACCCTTTTTGGCAAACTTCTGAGATCTATGAACAGAATTCAAATCGGACTTCAAATAAAGAATGTAGTATTTGACCTTTTATGAGGGTCAAACCTGAGCTAAGCCATCTTGAGGAAAGATTTCTGAATTTTCTCTGTCTCGGCATTTCCAGTCTAGGTCAGGTTTCAGATTTTCTTGAAAGTACACACAGACATCAGAATTCAACATTTTCCAGATCTACCCTAATTTGAGGTTAGTATTTGTATTTCAATTATTATATATTCTAAGTATAATATCCTCCATAGGGAAATATTGGATTTACTCTCTCTCTCTCTCTTCCATATTTACCAACAAATTGATTCGATTATGTATTAACCTCTTGGTTGATCAAATCAGATCTCTTCTTTGGGGAATTTGGGTTTGAGAATAGATCTCATATTTTCCCCTTTACATCTAAATAGTGGTGAATCCATTTTACCCCTATTCAATTAGATACGAACATTGTACTGACTTCCTTGATTTGACAAAACTTTGACCATCCATATCTTGAGAAGAGAGGCTCCATTTTTCAAGATTCATGGTGTTTTTTGATTCATCTTGATGAGATCTTCGATTTGAGATGACTTTCACCAGATGTCAAAATGGTCAAATTTTTAGCTACAAACATTGTACTGACTTCCTTGCTTTGACCAAATGTTGACCCTCCATATGTTGAGAAGAGAGGCTCTATTTTTCAAGATTCAAGGTTTTTTTTGATTTATTTTGACAAGATCTTTGATTTGAGACCACAGTCACCAGATTTGGGAATGGTCAAATTTTTAGCTACAAACACTGGATTGACTTCCTTGCTTTGACCAAACTTTGATCGTCTGTATCTTCAGAAGAGAGGCTCAATTTTTTAAGATTAAAAGTTGTTTTTGTTTCATCTCGATGAGATCTTTGATTTCAGACCACTTTCACCAGATTTGGAAATGGTCAAATTTTTAGCTACGAACACTGTACTGACTTCCTTGCTTTGACCATCTATATCTTGAGAAGAGAGGCTATCTTTTTCAAGATTCAAGGTGTTTTTGTGTTCATCAAAATGAGATCTTCGATTTGAGACCACTTTCACCAAATTTGGAAACGGTCAAGTTTTTAGCTAAGAACATTGTAGTGACTTCTTTACTTTGATAAAACTTTGACTATGCGTATGTTGAGAAGAGAGGCAACATTTTCAAAGATTTAAGGTGTCTTTGGGGTCATCTCGATGACATCTTTGATTTGAGACCACTTTCACCAGATTTTGAAATAATTAAATTTTTAGCTACGAATACTGTACTGACTTCCTTACTTTGACCAAAATTTGACCATCCATATCTTGAGAAGAGAGGCTCTATTTTTGAAAATTCAAGGGTTTTTTTAGTTCATCTCGATGAGATCTTCATTTTGAGACCACTTTCACCAAATTTGGAAATGGTCAAATTTTTAGCTACAATCAATGTACTGCCTTCCTTCCTTTAACCAGACTTTGATTGTTCGTATCTTGAGAAGAGAGGCTCCATTTTTCAAGATTCGAGGTGTTTTTTGGTTCGTCTCGATGAGATCTTTGATTTCAGACCACTTTCACCAAATTTGTAAACGGTCAATTTTTTAGCTACGAACATTGTACTAACTTCCTTGGTTTGACCAAACTTTGATTCTCTGTATCTTGAGAAGAGAGGCTCCATTTTTCAAAATTCAAGGTGTTTTTTGGTTCATCTCAATGAGATCTTTAATTTGGAACCACTTTCGCTAGATTTGGAAAGGGTCAAATTTTTAGCAACAAATACTTTACTAACTTCCTTGCTTTGACCAAACTTTGACCATCTATATCTTGAGAAGAGAGGCTCTATTTTTTAAGATTCAATGTGTTGTTTGGTTCATCTCGATGAAATCTTTTATTTCAAACCACTTTCACCAGATTTGGAAATGGTCAAATTTTTAGCTATGAACACTATGACTTCCTTTCTTTGACCGAACTTTGACTGTCCGTATCTTGAGAAGAAAGGCTCCATTTTTCAAGATTTAAGGTGATTTTCAGTTCATCTGGATGAGATCTTCGATTTGAGACCACTTTCACCAAATTTGAAAACGGTTAATTTTTTAGCTAGAAATAATGTACTAACTTCTTTACTTTGACCAAACTTTGACCATTCCTATCTTGAGAAGAGAGGTTCTATTTTTAATTATTCAAAGTTGTTTTGGTTCATTTCAATGAGATCTTTAATTTGAGACCACTTTTGCTAGATTTGAAAATGGTCAAATTTTTAGTTACCAACACTGTACTGACTTCCTTGCTTTAACCAAACGTCGACCATCCCTATCTTGAGAAGGGAGCCTCCATTTTTCAAGATTCAAGGTGTTTTTTAGTTCATCTCAACCATTTTCACCATATTTGGAAATAGTCAAATTTTTAGCTAGGAACACTGTACTGACATCCTTGCTTAGACCAAACTTTGACCATTTGTATCTTGAGAATAGGTCTCCTTTTTTCAAAATTTAACGTATTTTTTTGGTTCATCTCGATGAGATCTTTTATTTGAGAACACTTTCACCAAATTTGGAAAAGGTCAAATTTTTAGATACGAACACAATACAGACTTCCTTCCTTTGACCAAACTTTAGCCATCCATAACTTGAGAAGAGAGGCTCTATTTTTCAAGATTCAAGTTGTTTTTTGGTTCATCTCGATGAGATCTTCAATTTGAGACCACTTTCACGAGATTTGGAAACCATTAAATATTTAGCTACGAACACTGTACTAATTTCCTTGCTTTGACCAAACTATGACCATCCGTATCTTGAGAGGAGAGGTTCCATTTTTTGACTCACTGTGTTTTTTAGTTCATCTCAATGAGATCTTCGGTTTGAGACCACTTTCACCAAATTTGAGAATGATCAAATTTTTAGCTACGAACACTATACCGAATTCTTTGCTTTGACCAAACTTTGGTCATTTGTATCTTGAGAAGAGAGGTTCCATTTTCAAGATTTAAGGTGTTTTTCAGTTCATCTTGACTAGATCTTTTTTTTGAGACCATTTTCACCAGATTTAGAAATGGTCAAATTTTTAGCTATGAACACTATACTAACTTCCTTTTTTTGACCAAACTTTGACCATCTGTATCTTGAGAAGTGAGGCTCTATTTTTCAAAGTTCAAGGTGTTTTTTGTTTCTTCTTGACGAGATCTTTGATTTGAGAACACTTTCACGACATTTGGAAATGGTCAACTTTTTAGTTATGAACACTGCACTAACTTCATTGATTTGCCTAAACTTTTGTCTTCTATATCTTGAGAAGAGAGGCTCTATTTTTCAAGATTCAAGGTACTTTTTGGTTTATCTCGATGAGATCTTCGATTTGAGACCACTTTCACCAGATTTGGAAATGGTTAAATTTTTAGCTACGAACACTATACTGACTTCTTTGATTTGACCAAACTTTGACCATCCTTATCTAGAGAAGAGATGCTCCATTTTTCAAGATTCAAGGTGGTTTTTGGTTCATCTTGATGAGATCTTCGATTTGAGACCACTTTCACCAGATTTGAAAATGATCAAATTTTTAGCTACGAACACTATACTGACTTCCTTGCTTTGACCAAACTTTGACCATCTGTATCTTGAGAAGAGAGGCTCCAATTTTGAAGATTCAAGGTTCTTTTTGGTTCATCTCGATGAGATCCTCCATTTGAGACCACTTTTACTAGATTTGAAAATAGTTAAATTTTTAGCTATGAACATTGTACTGACTTTCTTGCTTTGACCAAACTTTGACCATCTATATCTTGAGAAGAGAGGCTCCATTTTTTAAGATTCAAGGTGTTTTTTGGTTCATCTCGACGAGATCTTTGATTTGAGACCACTTTCACCAGATTTGGAAATAGTCAATTTTTTAGCTACGAACACTATACTGACTTCCTTGTTTTGACCAAACTTTGACCATCTGTATCTTGAGATGGGAGTCTCTATTTTTTGAGATTCAAAGTGTTTTTTGTTCATCTCAACAAGATCTTTGATTTGAGACCACTTTCACCAAATTTGGAAATGATTAAACTTTTAGCTACGAACACTATACTGACTTCCTTACTTTGACCAAACTTTGACCATCTGTATCTTGAGAAGAGAGGCTCTATTTTTCAAGATTCAAGGTTATTTTTGGTTCATCTAGACGTGATCTTTTATTTGAGATCACTTTCACCAGATTTGAAAATGGTCACATTTTTAGCTACAAACACTATACTGAGTTCCTTGATTGTACCAAACTTTGACTATCCACATCTTGAGAAGAGATGCTCCATTTTTCAAGATGAAAGGTGTTTTTTGGTTCATTACAATGAGATCTTTGATTTGAGACTTTTTTCACTAGATTTGGCAACGGTAAAATTTTTAGCTACGAACACTATACTGACTTCCTTGATATGACCAACCTTTGACCATCCATATCTTGGGAACAAAGGCTCCATTTTTTAAGATTCAAGATGTTTTTGGGCTCATCTCAATGATATCTTTGATTTGAGACCATTTCATCAAAAAATTTAGTGGTGATTATTTGTAATTTTGCAAATGTTGCATGGCGCCAACCCGCAATTTGGGAAATATATTGTACATATGGGATTGACCCTATCACCCCAAATTTATTAAAATTGGATCTAATACCTGGGCTCATTACCAATCAGTTTATTTAATTTTGTCCATTTCTTTCACATTATCGCCAATAGAATCTAATTTTTAGGTATAAAAATTTTTAAACATTCACCTATAATTTCAAAGTGGCCCCAAATGGATGACCTATATTCACCAATAGTTTTATACATATATATTTATAGATGGCCTCAAATTTGCCCAATATTTTACGGACGCATGTTTGAAACCGATGCATTTTTGCCAACTTTATTAATCATACCAAAGTATTGGACGGCCCATAATCACCTCAGAAATAACACAAGACATGTTATAATGACATGGGCTTCACTAAATATTTGTAGACCTAATACCTCCCACCGAATTCACCAAAAGGATTAGTATAAATACATTTTTAGATCAGTATTATTCTACACAATTTGGTTTGGTTCAATTTTATCGATAGCAAAGTTTAGACTGTTGAGTCTTAACTGCATTGACGAGTCGCAACTGTAATTGAATTTGAGGAAAAGGTAAGTGATTATTATTTTGCTACTATGTAAATTTGAGTTCATTCTTATTTAGTTGGGACCAGCTAGTGAGCAGTGGTGACCAGGGAGACCTCAAACATGATTTAAGGGTCAATGAATCATAGTTATATATATAATAGTTCTATTGTCACTTCTTCAACAAGTAAACATTTTTTTGCACTGGTAGGCTGGTAGCCTTTATTTTGTTGAAGAATAGAGATGTCAAACAAGAATAAGGGTAAGGCTCCCACATATGAGAAAATCCCAAGAGAGACCAGCAAAAAGTAGAACCTTATCATCATACTTTGGTCATGGTGTTGGAAATGTTTCTGGCCAAAATCAGGAAGCTACTTCATCATAAGAAGATTTTCAAGATTCACAACCTAAACCTACATGACATATTGAAGAAGTCAATGAACCTAATATCTCAGATCACGATGAACTTGAAGAAATTTTTTAGTTAAATACCCAGAGTATCCATAATGATATAATCAACTTGGATGAGACTCAAAATGTCAAAGAAGATGATGGTGCAGGGAAGAAGAAAAGAAAATACAATTCAAAGAATGATATAGAATCGAAAAAAGATCTGATGTGGGATCTATCAATGAATTTTTAAGTAGAATGGGTGTCAAAGTATCCATTCATTGAACTAGTGGACAATCCAATTGAAGGTGAGCCTCCGATAGAATGCAAATGTAAGATTTGCACCAAGATAAATAAGAAGGAAAAGAGGTTGCAACTAAAAATTGACAGAATAGAGAAGCATACATGTAAAGTTTACGAAAAGAAAACCATAGATGGAGTTCAAAAATTAGTGATAAGATGGAAAATAAAAGAGGAATCTCATCATGTTAAGAATGCAAAATTATATGAATTTCAGAAGAATATAAAGATGAAGCCTGACGAAGTTAAAGGCTCTATTGAAGCTTGTTTTGGAAAAGCATTGGAAGTAGAACTAATAGGAAAAGTTGTTCAATTAAGTGGTGTGTTTAATATTTTAAGTAGAGGGTGTCCTATGAAAAACTACCCATCATTGAGTGCGTTATTATACTTTCTAAAATTTTGTAACTATCCTAATAGTCACTGGTTAGTAAACAGTGGATGAGAATGAGAATCCTAAAAAATGTGGTATGGTTGTATAAAAAAAACTAAAAAAGAGGGATGATGTGCCATGGGTAAGTGGTAACACTAGTGATTTTTCCCTCTAGCTCCATCTAAGTAGAATTCTCTAGAGAGGATTAACTATAAGAATTCATCGATCCACCCGTATTACCCCGCCTCAGCTTCCACTTCATCAAGAAAAAACCACTTACAGAGAAAATCCCTAGCAATCAACGCCCATTTTCTATGGCGCTTCAACTACTCAGCATTCAAGCCCAACAAAAAAGGTTACATGGCCACATTTTTCCCTGAGAGAAGAAGCTTGGGTATTTTACTTGCCTAAGGGATCCCCACCCCTATTTCTACAAACATGAAAATATTAATGTTGTGCCCCAGGTATTCTTCTTTGAAAACCTTCCTCAGCAGCATCAACATGTCCACCTTCTCTCCTCTGAGGTCGAGAAGAGATGCCAAAAAATGGGATGTAATATCCATGTTGACCCGGTGCCTATCTTCATTGTGCAGAAAATCTCTACCCAACACCATTTTAATAGCCTCTATTACGAAAGACCCACCCTCCCTACAAATTAATTCTAAGGTTTCATCTGAAAAGGAACCCAAAAAGGCCTTCTGGGCCTCTTCAGATGTGAATCTAAGCCTAATTGGAGTGTCCATATAAAACTTCAGAAACCTTAAAAAAAAAATTATTTACAAACTAATGACTTAAACTAGAGGTAGCTACAACAATTTATCTAGCAAAGATGAATTGAAATTTGAGGAAGAAAGAAGCTAGATCGTCTATAAATAACCCTTGATTGATACTTAGTAGTTAGCAATTAATTATTCTTTCTTTAATCATATTAAATCCATTGCCCTTAATATTTCATGTAAATCTTTCCCATAAATACATGCGTGTGAGAAATTTAAATCTATTGTCCTTAATCTTTCATATCGACATGTAAATCTTTCCCATAATTGAAATTGGTAATATCGTCGATTCGTTTATAATATCACTAACAAGGCATTTATTTCTTACCAAGTTATGAGTTACAAGTTGCACTATAGGACTGTGCAACATTATCCACGATCCACATGTGATGATCATGGTTATCATGCTAATTGATACCAACATGTTGAGTCCACAGACAAGTTAACCCTAATTTGATACGTTTCAACATTTTGGTGAATTCTTGGAGAACTCTATTTCCTTTAAGAAATTGCGGCTGAAATCAAATGTCATCCATTGAGGTTGGATCATCGAACGGTCTCAATTAATACATTCAACATTATAAAAAAATGGATGTTACAATTAGATTACGTGTGGATGTGACTAGACGTGCTTATCGATACTAATGTGTTGAGTCTGCAGACAAGTTGACAACCCTAATTTGATATGTGTCAACATTTTGGTGACTTCCTGGAGAACTTTGTTTCCTTCAAGAAATTAAGGCCGAAATCAAACTTCAACCATTGATCTTGGATCATCAGATGGTCCCAATTAATACAATTAACATTATAAAATAATAGATGTAACAGACATACTGTTACGTTACGTGTCGGTGCAAATCACCAATACAATTATTTTTTTTCCCTTCAAAAGAAAATTATTCGCTTCACATATTATAAATTTTTAGTTCAAAAGAAAAAAAATCGCCTCATTTAATATATATTTTCCCCCACATGACTGTATATTTCACCAGCAATTTATGAAATTTTCATTCGAAAGAGAAAAAATCGCCAATCTAAACTATGAAAATTTGTGGATTTCAAAAAAAAAATCACCTTCATTAAGAAAAATTTTCCCCTAAAATAATGTAGGATTAGGATTTTAGACTTTTTCCTAGTAGGGGGTTTCTTAAAGTTATATGTGGACAACTTTCACCAGATTTAGAAATGATCATATTTTTAGCTACAAACACTATACTGACTTCCTTACTTTGATCACACTTTGACCATGTCTATCTTGAGAAGAGAGGCTTCATTTTTCAAGATTCAACGTATTATTTGGTTCATCTCGATGAGATCTTCGATTTGAGATCACTTTCACCAGATTTGGAAATGGTCAAATTTTTAGCTACAAACACTATACTGACTTCCTTGCTTTGACCAAACTTTGACCGTCTGTCTCTTGAGAAGAGGCTATGTTTTTAAAAATTCAAGGTGTTTTTTGGTTCATCTCGACGAGCTATTCGATTTGAGACCACTTTCACCAGATTTGGAAATGGTCAATTTTTTAGCTACAAACAATGTACTAACTTCCTTGATTTCACCAAACTTTGACCGTCCGTATCTTGAGAAGAGAGGCTCCATTTTTCAAGATTCAAGGTGCTTTTTGATTCATCCTGACAAGATCTTTGATTTGAGACCACTTTCACTAGATTTGGAAATGGTCAAATTTTTAGCTACGAACACTGTACTAACTTCCTTGCTTTGACGAAATTTTGACCGTCCGTATATTGAGAAGGGAGGCTCCATTTTTCAAGATTCAAGGAACTTTTTGGTTCATCTCGATGAGATCTTTGATTTTAGACCACTTTCACCAGATTTGGAAATAGTCAAATTTTTAGCTATGAACAATGTACTGACTTCCTTTCTTTGACCAAACTTTGACCATCCGTATCTTGAGAAGACAGGCTCCATTTTTCAAGATTCAAGGTATTTTTTGGTTCATCTCAAGGAGATCTTCGATTTGAGACCACTTTCACCAGATTTGGAAACGGTCAAATTTTTAGCTACGAACACTATACTGATTCTTTGCTTTGACCAAACTTTGACTGTCCATATCTTGAGGAGAGAGACTCTATTTTTCAAGATTCAAGGTGTTTTTCTGTTCATCTTGACGAGATCTTCAATTTGAGACCACTTTCATTATATTTGAAAATGGACAAATTTTTAGCTATGAACACTGTACTAACTTCCTTTCTTTGAGCAAACTTTGACTATTCGTATCTTGAGAAGGGAGGCTCCATTTTTCAAAATTCAAGGTGTTTTTTGGTTCATCTCGATGAGATCTTCGATATGAGACCACTTTCATAAGATTTGAAAATAATTAAATTTTTAGCTATGAACACTATAGTTACTTCCTTGCTTTGACCAAATTGTGACAGTCTGTATCTTGAAAAGAGAGGCTCCATTTTTTAAGGTTCAAGGTGTTTTTTAGTTCTTCTTGATGAGATCTTCAATTTTGAGACCACTTTCACCAAATTTGGAAATGGTAAAATTTTTAGCTACAAACACTTTATTGACTTCCTTGCTTTGACCAAAATTTGACCATTCGTATATTGAGAAGAGAGGCTCCATTTTTCAACATTGAAGGTGTTTTTTGGTTCATCTTGACAAGATCTTCGATTTGAGATCTCTTTCACTAGATTTAGAAATGGTCAAATTTTAAGCTACGAACACTATCCTGACTTTCTTAATTTGAACAAACTTTGACCATCTGTATCTTGAGAAGAGAGGCTCCATTTTTCAAGATTCAAGGTACTTTTTGGTTCATCTCAATGAGATCTTTGATTTCAGACCACTTTCACTAGATTTGGAAACAGTCAAATTTTTAGCTACGAACACTCTACTCACTTCCTTGATTTGACCAAACTTTGACAATCCATATCTTGAAAGGAGAGACTCCATTTTTCAAGTTTCAAGGTGCATTTTGGTTCATCTCGATGAGATCTTCAATTTGAAACCACTTTCACTAGATTTGGAAACGCTCAAATTTTTACCTACAAACACTATATTCACTTCGTTGGTTTGACCAAATATTGGCAGTCCGTATCTTGAGAAGAGAGGCTCCATTTTTCAAGATTCAAAGTGATTTTTGGTTCATCTCAATGAGATCTTCGATTTGAGACCACTTTCACGAGACTCAAAAATGGTCAAATTTTTAGCTACGAACACTGTACTGACTTCCTTGCTTTGACAAAACTTTGACCGTTCGTATCTTGAGAAGAGAGGCTCCATTTTTCAAAAGGCAAGGTGTTTTTGGGTTCATCTCAATGAGATCTTTGATTTAAGACTACTTTCACTAGATTTAGAAACTATCAAATTTCTAGCTACAAACACTGTACTGACTTCCTTGATTTGACCAAACTTTGACCGCTCGTATCTTAAGAAGAGAGGCTCTATTTTTCAACATTCAAGGTGCTTTTTGGATCATCTCGATGAGATCTTCAATTTGAGACCACTTTTACTAGATTTGGAAATGGTCAAATTTTTAGGTACGAACACTGTACTGACTTCCTTGATTTGATCAAACTTTGATTGTTTGTATCTTTAGAAGAGAGGCTCCATTTTTCAAGATTTAAAGTGCTTTTTGGTTCATCTTGACGAGCTCTTCGATTTGAGACCACATTCACCAGATTTGGAAATGGTCAAATTTTTAGCTACGAACACTGTACTAACTTCCTTGATTTGACCAAATTTTGAACGTCCGTATCATGAGAAGAGAGGCTTCATTTTTTAAGATTCAAGATTTTTTTTTGGTTCATCTCGATGAGATTTTTGATTTGAGACCACTTTAACTAGATTTGGAAATGATCAAATTTTTACCTACGAACATTATACAGATTTTCTTGATTTGACCAAACTTTGACAGTCCATATCTTGAGAAGAGAGGCTCCATTTTAGAAGATCCAAGGTGCTTTTTGGATCATCTCGACGAGATATTTGAGTTGAGACCAATTTCACCAAATTTAGAAATGCTCAAATTTTTAGCTACGAACACTGTACTGACTTTCTTGATTTGATCAAACTTTGACTGTCTGTGTCTTGAAAAGATGGGTTCTATTTTTCAAGATTCAAAGTGTTTTTTGGTTCATTTCAATGAGATATTTGATTTGAGACCTTTTTTACTAGATTTGGAAACAATCAAATTTTTAGCTATGAGTAATGTAATGACTTCATTGCTTTGACAAAACTTTGATCATCCGTATCTTGAGAAGAGAGGCTCCATTTTTCAAGATTCAAGGTATTTTTTGGTTCATCTCGACGAGATCTTTGATTTGAGACCACTTTCACCATATTTGAAAACTGTCAAATTTTTAGCTATGAACACTATACTGACTTCATTTCTTTGACCATTTGTATCTTCAGAAGAGAGGCTCTATTTTTCAAGATTCAAGGTGATTTTTGGTTCATATGGATGAGATCTTTAATTTGAGACCACTTTCACCAAATTTGGAAATAGTCAAATTTTTAGCTAGGAACACTGTACTGACTTTTTTTCTTTAACCAAACTTTGATCATATGTATCTTGAGAAGGGAGGCTCTATTTTTCAAGATTCAAGGTATTTTTTTTTCATCATGACGAGATCTTTGATTTGAAACCACTTTTACCAAATTTGGAAACAGTCAAATTTTTAGCTACGAATACTGTACTGACTTCCATAATTTGACCAAAGTTTGAACATTTGTATCTTAAGAAGAGAGGCTCCATTTTTCAAGATTCAAGGTTCTTTTTGGTTCATCTTGATGAGATCTTCGATTTGAGACCACTTTCACAACATTTGGAAATGATCAAATTTTTAGCTACGAACACTGTACTAACTTCCTTGGTTTGACCAAACTTTTACGATCGGTATCTTGAGAAGAGAGGCTCCATTTTTCAAGATTAAAGGTGTTTTTTCATTCATCTAGACAAGATCTTCAATTTGAGACCACTTTCACTAGATTTGGAAACAATCAATTTTTTCACTACGAACATTGTACTAACTTCATTTCATTGACCAAACTTTGACCATCCGTATCTTAAGAAGAGAGGCTTCATTTTTCAAGATTCAAGGTGTTTTTTGGTTGATATCTACAAGATCTTTGATTTGAGACCACTTTCACCATATTTGAAAATGGTCAAATTTTTAGATATGAACACTGTACAGACTTCCTTACTTTGACCAAACTTTCACCATCCGTATCTTGAGAATAGAGCCTCCACATTTCTAAATTCAAGGTGTTTTTTATTTCATCTCAATGATATCTATGATTTGAGACCAGTTTCACCACATTTGGGAATGGTTAAATTTTTAGGTACAAACATTGTGTTGACTTCCTTGCTTTGACCAATTTTTGACCATTTGTATCTTGAGAAGAGAGGCTCCATTTTTCAAGATTCAAGATATTTTTTGGTTCATGTCGACAAGATCTTCGATTTGAGACTAGTTTCACCAGATTTGGAAATGGTGAAATGTTTAGCTCCAAACACTATATTGACTTCCTTGTTTTGACCAAACTTTCACTATCCGTATCTTGAGAAGAGAGGCTCTATTTTTCAAGATTCAAGGTGTTTTTTGGTTCATCTCAAAGAGATCTTTGATTTGAGATCACTTTCACCATATTTGGAAATCATCAAATTTTTAGCTACAAACATTATACTGACTTCCTTGCTTTGACCAAACTTTGACTGTTTGTATCTTGAGAAGAGGCTCCATTTTTCAAGATTCAAAGGTTTTTTTGGTTCATCTCGACGAGATCTTCAATTTTAGACCAGTTTCACAAAATTTGGAAATGGTTAAATTTTTAGCTACGAACACTGTACTGACTTCCTTGCTTTGACCAAACTTTGACCTTTCGTATATTGAGAAGCAAGGCTTTATTTTTTAAGATTCAAGGTGTTTTTTGGTTCATATTAACAAGATCTTCGATTTGAGACCACTTTCACTAGATTTGGAAATGGTAAAACTTTTAGCTACAAACACTGTACTGACATCCTCACTTTGACCAAACTTTGACCATCCATATCTTGAGAAGAAAGGCTCCATTTTTTAAAATTTAATGTGTTTTTTAGTTCATCTTGATGAGATCTTCGATTTTAGACCACTTTCACTAGATTGGGAAATGGTCAAACTTTTAGCTATGAACACTGTACTGACTTCCTTTCTTTGACCAAACTTTGACCATCTGTATCTTGAGAAGAGAGGCTCTATTTTTCATGATTCAAGGTGTTTATTGGTTCTTCTTGAATATTGTACTGACTTCTTTTCTTTGACCAAAGTTTGACCATTTGTATCTTGAAAAGAGACACTTCATTTTTGAAGATTCAAGGTTTATTTGGTTCATCTCGATGAGATCTTTGATTTGAGACCACTTTCACTAGATTTGGAAACAGTCAAATTTTTAGCTCCGAACACTGTACAGACTTCCTTGCTTTGTCAAAACTTTAATCATCCATCTCTTGAGAAGATAAGCTCTATTTTTTAAGATTAAAGCTACTTTTTAGTTCATCTCGATGAGATCTTTGATTTGAGACCACTTTCACTAGATTTGGAAGTGGTCAAATTTTTAGCTACGAACACTATACTGACTTCCTTGCTTTGAGAAAACTTTGACTATCCATATCTTGAGAAGAGAGGCTCCATTTTTCAAGATTCAAGGTGTTTTTTTATTCATCTCAACGAGATCTTTGATTTGAAACCACTTGCACTAGATTTGGAAATGATGTAATTTGTAGCTACAAATAGTGTGCTAAATTCCTTGGTTTGACTAAATGTTGATCATCTATATCTTGAGAATAGAGGCTCTTTTTTTCAAGATTCAATATCTTTTTTGGTTCATCTAGACAAGATCTTTGATTTGACACCACTTTCACCAGATTTTAAAATAGTCAAATTTTTAGCTACAAACTTTGTACTGACTTCCTTGTTTTGACCAAACTTTAACTACCCGTATCCTGAGAAGAGAGGCTCCATTTTTCAAGATTCAAGGTGTTTTTTGGTTCATCTCGATGAGATCTTCCATTTGAGACCACTTTCCCCAAATTTGGAAACGTTTAAATTTCTTGCTACAAACACTATACTGACTTTCTTACTTTCACCAAACTTTGACCGTCCGTATCTTTAGAAGAGAGGCTCTATTTTTCAAGACTCAAGGTGTTTTTTGGTTCATCTCGATGAGATCTTCAATTTGAGACCACTTTCACTAGATTTGGAAATGGTCTAATTTTTAGCTATGAACACTGTACCGATTTCCTTTCTTTTACCAAACTTTGACCATCTGTATCTTGAGAAGATAGATTCCATTTTTCAAGATTCAAGGTGTTTTTTGCTTAATCTCGATGAGATCTTTGATTTGAGACCACTTTCACCAGATTTGGGAACGTTCAAATTTTTATCTACGAACACTATACTGACTTCCTTTCTTTAACTAAACTTTGAATGTTCGTGTCTTTAGAATAGAAGGTCCATTTTTCAAGATTCAAGGTGTTTTTTGGTTCATCTTGACAAGATCTTCGATTTGAGACCACTTTCACCAGATTTGGAAATAGTCAAATCTCTAGCTACAAACACTATACTACCTTCCTTTCTTTCACCAAACTTTAACTGTATGTATCTTGAGAAGAGAGCCTCTATTTTTCTAAATTTAAGGTATTTTTTGGTTCATCTCGGTGAGATCTTTGATTTGAGACCACTTTCACCAATTTTGAAAATCATCAAATTTTTAGCTAGGAACATTGTATTGACTTTCTTTAACCGAGCATTGATCATCTGTATCTTGAGAAGAGAGGCTTCATTTTTCACACTGGTAAATTTTAGCTTGTTTTTTTATGAGGTGTAGTCAATTATTAGACACTGATTGGTCGGCCAATCAACCATAACGATTGTTGGTGTTTTTTGGTCAATAATATGACACATCAAACCTTTGTCAAAATTGCAATGTCAACAGTGGTTGAATAATCGACGGAAATGATGTCAACATAATTCCTTTAACCTGGAAGAATTGCCAGCTATAACGTTTATCTCTGCAACCAATGTTGGTCAAAATTATGATGCAAAATCATCGTAAGAAAGGTCAAATATATAGCACTCTCATCGATATGTTTATTCTGTGTTTGTCGAAAAGGCGACAGAAAATTTAAATTTTATTTTTTTGAAAATATATTATCAAATTAAGCACAACAATATTATGTCACTGTTGTTTACTATTTACAAACAGTCACACATTTTCTATCTTATTTCACACAAACATGTTCTTTCTTGAGGTCATTAACCTTGACATTCATAGGATATGACTAAACAATCTACAACTATGCCAAAAATAATACTTAAAGATTATATCTAAAACTAATCTCCCAATTTATTAGCCAGCTGGCTATTTGCCTTCTTCTTGTTTATGGGGTTGATTTTTTGGGTGATGAGAAAGATGGGGATGCTTTGAGGATTGAATTGGTTATGGGTGAGTTTGGGAAAGGCTTTCTCAGACTGCCACTCTCAAATATATGCACACCGATTAAGGCGAGTTACAAGAAAGAATAACTACCAAAGGGACTATGAAGAATGATAAGAGAGAATAGATCCACCACTAATGTCCAACCCACTCATTTTTTCAATAATATAGAAACTAAGATAAAGATAAATCACTTTCTTGACATAGGACTTTTCATATATCCAAAGATCACATCGACACCAAACGCTTAATAGCATAGTTTGATATGATATGATTTGAACTAGACTGAGAAATTAAGTCACAACAATATTGAGTCTAAAGACAAAAAAATTCTCACCCTTGATACCATATGCAAAAAATTCATAATGGATTAGTTTAAACTACTTGAGTGCATAATGTCCTTTCAATAACCAATATTGAGTTGTATACCCAGTCAATATGCACAAAATTGTTAAGAGGACATATTTATGAAGGTTTTATAGACATAGGTTACTGAATCATCATCTCTACACTGGTACTCAATCTAAAAACCGTTGTATATAACCACTCTAGCAAATCTCCACAAAAATCCCTTCTGGCCTCCATTGCATATACATCTTCTCAAAATCTAAAAACTCTAGTCCATGATTGATTCTCATCAATGTACCAATTTGGATAGTGAGTCTAATTTAATTTGTCCGTGGACTGAGAGCTTAAATTATTGAGCTTCTCTTTGTTTCAAGAAGAGTATAACATTCTCTACTTAACAGGGCCAACCACGTGAAGGTGGAAGCTCATCTGGCTCCTCCTAGGAGCCTCTTATGACCCTTTATGACATTTTAAGACCTCTAAGATGTATTCTTAGGGATCGTAAATGGTCGTAAAGGTTCATAAGGGGTCCTAGGACACAACAGCTAAGAAACATAATTGTAGGCATCATGGTCACAATTTTTTGGAGACAACATAATTGAGTTGTATACCCAAGCGATGGAGAGCAACTTTTGCATCTCTGATTCCAAGTTGACACTGTGGGATCCAAAGACCATAGATAAGAAATAAATTTAGAGAGCAAAGGAGGGCCATAATGACAAAAATAATATAGGACAAACCTCAAGTTAAATGAGCTGGCAACTGCAAACATTTTAATATATTTTTATTATTAAATAATTATTTATTATTGTAAGGCCCCTCTGACTTATGCATCTAGAAAATGAAACTACAACCTATTGGGATTGAGATAAACTTTATATAACAACAACAGCTAGGAAGGATCGCTTTCCAACAATGTTGGAGGACCTTGTATTCATGAGCTACAAATGTATTCAACAGATGTTGGCAAGCGATCATTCCTAGCTACTATTGTTCTATAAGGTTTGTCTCAATCCCAATAGGTTGTAGTTTCATTTTCTAGACGTGTAAGTTAGAGGGGGCTTACAATAATAAATCATGTAATGAGGGGGCTTAGAACACTAGTATATGCAAATTTCATTATTTAATAATAAAAATCTATTAAAATGTTTGTAGTTGCCTCATTTAACTTCAGGTTCATCCTATATTATTTTTGTTGTTATGGCCCTCCTCCGCTCTCTAAATTTATTCCTTATCTATGGTCTTTAGATCCCACAGTGTCAACTTAGAATCGGAGGTGCAGAAGTTGCTCTCCATCGCTTAGGTATACAACTCAATTATGTTGTCTCCAAAAAATTGTGACCATGATGCCTCCAAATATGTTTCTCAGCTATTGTGAAATCTACATTTATGTTTCGTTGTCGTGTTTATGTGCATGTTTATTATGTGTTTGGGAAGACATCTTTCTAGCCTAGGCCTAGATCCTTCGGCAATTAGCTTCATAATAATGTAGATGATAGATGAGCAATTAGCTTCCCAAGAAAAATCCCATAAATGAACTATGTGTACCCCAATTCATGTGCCCTCTGTGCGTACCCAAATGATATATTTGAAACAAGGGTAAGGCTAAATTTACCCTTGTTGTTTCAAATATGTCATTTAGGTATGCGCAAAAGGCACATGAATTGGGGTACATAGTTTATTTACGAGATTTTTCTTGGGAAGATAATTGCTCATCTCTCATCTACTTCATTTATTATCAAGCTAATTGTTAAAGGATCCAAGCCCAAGCAAGAAAGATGTCTTCCCATTCTGTTTAATCCATATTCCTTGTTCTTGTCAAACTTCCTTGGTACGGTAGGCCTGCTCTCTGTAGTACTCTTCTTCAATTTGTGTTCAACGATAAGCATCTTCTTCTTCTTCCTAATTGCAGCCAGATCGAGCTTCCTTTTCATTAGGCTTTAACTCCAATTCCCCCATCTCATCATCCTCGTCCACTCATCCTGATTGATTGATCTCTCAAGGACCTTGTATTTAGCAGATGTTGGCAAGCGATCATTCTTAGCTACTATTGTTTTATAAGGTTAGTTAGTAGTTACAGTCATTTTATTAGAGTTAGGATTTTATTTCAAAGACATCCACGTAAAGTGGAGTGGGTGTGGTCGAATTGATGTATCAAGGAACAAATGAAATAACCAAGAAAACACTATACGTTAAATCATGTGATTGATAGCAGATTGGGGCTCACCTAAGCCATAAACATGAAGAATTATTGTAAAAAAAATATGTAAACCATATATATGTGCACTTGAGGCAAAGAGAAGTTACGCCATATCCATATTAAAATATTAGTTACAATATGAAAATACTAAACTAACTAATTCCTGAGCTCATCTCCGCATATGGTCGCAACAAAGATATGTGATTACAATGCAGAGAAGGCATCGTAAAAATATAATTTTGGCATTTTCCCTAGCCTAACATGTTTTGCACTCAAATCCTTCATCGTAGATAAGTGGAGATGGGCGGATAGATGCAGATGGGTTGTCATCAACCCAACTAAAGTATCTGCTGCCATTATTTCCCTATGATGCCCAATCTACATTAGTTCTTATAATATAATGAATAGTATTTACATTAGAAATATTAAATATATACACATTAGCAACCATTTTTCTATTTGGGCAACACCAAAATTGTCGTCCAAGGTTGTTCTGTGTCCATGAAGTCTTCAACACACACTGCCCACCACCACATTGACATTTTGACACATTGAGAAGAGTCATCGAGCCTATATCAATAATGCACCACACCATTGTTACTACATTTATTATTTTTATATGGAATACACCAAGGAGTACCATTAGAACCATTTACAATAATGAAAAGTAAACCTAAATCAAATATCTCATTTTTTATCAGCATGTGTAGTCTCTGTGTATATGAAAAATGAAAGAAATATCAAGCTGAAATAAAATAGTGAACAAAATAGTATTCCATATAGAGTGAATGAAATATACCATCAAAAGAAGGTGACAAAATCCTATCATGAAGCATAGACATAGGAAATAAAAAAGGGACAAAAGACAAGAAATAAGAAAAATTATAATAAAAAAAAGAAACACTCTTTGTCAACAATTTTCAAAATCGTTAGGACTATAGAAAAATAATTAAGACTATACAAAATCAAATTTAAGAAATGGATGGTTCTGATGCTTTGCCATTACAACAATTGAGCATTCATCATT
Source organism: Chamaecyparis obtusa (assembly GCA_027943335.1). Taxonomy (NCBI): domain Eukaryota; kingdom Viridiplantae; phylum Streptophyta; class Pinopsida; order Cupressales; family Cupressaceae; genus Chamaecyparis; species Chamaecyparis obtusa. Next base: position 2,075,348 of record BSBK01003182.1, read on the forward strand.
TGGTATTGTGTATTCCATTTAAATATGTCAACAATGTTAAAAATCCTGTCACCAAGCACATACAAGAAATAAGAAAAATAATTAGGACTATAGAAAAATCAAGTTCTAGAAATGGATGGTTATGATATTGCTTTGCCATTACAACAATTGAGCATTCATCATTTGGTACTTCTTGGTGTATTCCATTTAAGTTTCTCAGTTGTCGTGTTTATGTGCATGTTCTTTATGTGTTTGGCTTCTCTCCCTTGCAAGGGATACGCTGATAGGTAATTGATTTGAAAGCATAATGATTTGACAGTTAGAAGGTTGGTTAATAGATTCTAGTGGATTCTTTGTAGAGGGCAGTTTATTTGGAGTACACTTAATTTCTCTGCAATTTTGGATTACACTGTCCCATAGGTACAATCAAAACACCAGAATATTGATTTGAAAGTTTAGAGTGTGATCTTTTCTTGGTGGTAACGTAGGAACATTTCTAGGCATTAGTTTTACTTGTTTATGCAAGAACTTTGTTGTTTTTATTGTTTGTGATACCAAAGGAGTAGTTGGTATTGTGTAGACAGTGACTGGCTAGATTGTTCCTGAAAAAAAATTACAAAATTGAACCAATGGCATGTTTACAACAAAAAAAAAATTACAAAACTGAACCAATGGCATGTTAATTAACACAAAAAAAAAAATTACAAAACTGAACCAATGACATGTTTATGATAAAGAAATAGAATGATAATAATATGCTAAAAATTCTATTCTGTTTAATACACGCCAAAGGACCAGTCCCAACAATTCTTAAACATACTTTATCTGATATGATGAATTCTATTAAAGCATGCGACTGCTAGTTATAAATTATATTATTAATATTTTAACAAATTTAGAAAATTCATATTTTCAATAAAAAAATCTAATTTTTTATTTTTCACATTTAAATTATAATTATAATTTCCTATCAGCTTATCGCTTGCTTAAGTGCAAGTGCTTAGAGGAAAAAGTGTATTATTATTATTATTATTATTTAGATCTATGATGCCCAACAAAAAAGCGTAGGGAAAAATGTTCTATAGTCTTCTTGATCCTTTACAACGTTCGTCACTGAAACCACGATTGTATATCAGCTATGGGACTACCAAGGATAGGAAGATAAGCACAGGTTATCCATGCCACTTACAGTTGACTTTTGCCCTCTACTTTGAGTTAGTTAATGGGTACTATTTTTTATCTAAGATTAATTGTTGTAACTGGAAGGGTTTAGCATTGCTCTCTAGTAGGATCTATAAATTGATTATTTTTAAATTTATCAGATTTTCATAGTCCATACTAATTCTTTTTGGTCGAGATCTACTTGTCTTTTAGGATTTGTGGGTAGTTCTCTCTACATTGGTTGTGATAGTTGGGATAATAATTAATTCCCTATCAACAAATACCATAATGCAACTAAATAGCTGAACCCAAATTCTACTCTTGTGAAAGCAGAAAAGAATCCTGATGACATGAAAGGGAATAGAAAGTAAATCAATGGCTACTCAAAAGCTAGTATTTTTTGTCAGGTTTCTGGTGATAGTTGCAACCTTCATTTACTTGTACTCCCAGCCAAAATTGAAACTTTTTTTTCCCCAAAAAGGAAACCCAAATGCATCCCAGAGAACACTAGTACATTCAAAGCCTAAAATTGATAGAGATGGATTAAGCAAGAATTTCATATTGGTAATTAAAGTTTTGGCTTACGATAGGTTGGAGTCAGTGTCCAGATGCTTAGAGTCCCTGGCTAAGGCTGATTATGATAAAGACAAAGTGAAGCTTCACATTTTCATTGACCACTTTGGGATTGAAGAGCAGGGTAAAAGTGCAGTGCCAATGGATGTTGATAGTAGGCTCGATAATGCTCACCATATTTTACAATATGTTGATAGTTTTGATTGGAAACATGGTGAAAAAGAATTCATTACAGAACCTATAATGCTGGACTGCGGGCTCAATGGTTGGAGGATTGGTGGCCATCTTCTGATGACGAGTTTGCATTTATTGTGGAGGATGATATGGTTTTGTCTCCATTGTTTACATATATTTGAGAGCTCTTATTGCAACTTATTATTATAACCCAGAGAAATTTAGTCCCATGATTTATGGAGCCTCTCTTCAGTGACCCAGATTTTTTGGAGGTAAGTCTCTGATTAATAGAGAAATAGAATTGTAATATATTAATATGAGTTGTATGTTTACTTGTATAATTCATGCATTGGAGCTGATTGTACAATGTAGGATTGACTTAACTTCTCTAAGATGATAAGAACACTAGGATTATTTTTACTTGCACCAGGTTTAGAAATGGCTACTTGAAAACTCGAGAATCTTGATTATCAGAAATACAAGGGGAATAAAGTTTAGGTATTTCTCTGAAGAAAAACTAGGAAAGGAAATACATGCCATTCTAGATTTTTTAAATTCTAGTATTTCTAGTTTCTCACTTAATATTTTATGGCTTGCTTCTTGATAGAATCTTGTTTTTGTGATGCAAAATTTTTTGGTAGGGAAATAGTGCTACATAGTCTTGACTTATAGTATCTCATATTTAGTCATTTCTTATTGGAATGGTAAACTATATTCTTAAGTGTAGGCTAATTTTATATTTTTTGATGGTATTCTATCTACTTAGGATGAGAATTTTATTAGAGAAAATTCAAAATTATGGCAAAATTGAGAATTTTTAGCTAGCATAGAATATGTCAACTGTAAAACATATAGACTTTAGGTTTGTTATATTTTCAACTCATGATGTAGCCTTGACATGTGAATGCCTTTGCAAGCATTATATATTTGATGTAGGTGATGAGCTCTTGAGGAAGAAAGTAGGGAAAGGGATGGATCTTGGTAGAGATATGTAAGTTGTTCTAATTGATGGACATTGTAAGCAAGGCAATATTGAGAAAGATCACAAATTGAAATATGAAATGAGAGGAAAACGTCTTGGACCTGATTTAGCTATTTACAAGACACTTACTGATGCACTTTGTAAGATCAAGAAGATTGTTGAAGCAGATGAACTTGTACAAGAGATGATCATATGTGGTCTTTCCCTAGATAGTTATATTTGGAAAGATTTATTTGATGGATTCTATAAGAAAAGAAATTTATGAAAAGAGGAACAAGTTTTCAAGAGAATGGTAGAAGAAGGTTCCATTCTTGACCATGCTATTTATAATTCACTAATTGATGGACACTGCCATCAAGGTAATTGTCAAAGGGAATACTAATTACAAGATAAAATGTTGAAGATTGGTATAATTCTAACTGTTCTTACTCATAAGGCCCTAATTTGAGGTTTGTTAAGAAATGTGATCATGGATTCAAACTTTAAAGAGCCTAAACAAATAAGGGATCATACAAAACAAATACAAATTTTAGATTAAGTGTTACTCGGCCATTACAATTGCTAGTTCATGTTACAAAAAAAAGCTAAAAAGTTTTAGTGGATAGGTAATACAAGATTGCAAGCACATAGGGAAAAAAAATTGATTTGCATCCATTGTGGTAAGGTATAAGTTTGGCCTCAGTAATGATCTCTCCTAATTAAGTGCAAGACAAGAATTAATTATATTTGTCTGTAGGATTATTAACAAAAAATGATCTCTCAAACTATGATGCAGAGTGGTAACAACTGAAGCTTGAATAAGCTGAACCCACTATCACAACTGAATAATAATGTCAATTCAAACCATGAACAATGGTTCCAACCAACTCTGTCCACTCCTTAGTCCTAGAATGCTTCCAAGTATGGAATGTCTCTTTCAACCACTAATCTCCTTAACTGGAATGGAAAAGTCTCAAAGTATCACTTCCTCTTCCACAGGTTTCAACATATCACAATTTGTTACAATTTATGATTATAACTTCACTAGGTGCCAACAAGTCATTACAATCCATTTTACACTTTTGGTTATAACTTAATTAAAAAAAAAATTCATAGTCACTCAAACTTGAAGTATCCCGAGTTTTGCCTATTCCTGGTTTTAACTTGCAACAGTATTTATTCTTACAATTGGTAAATAGTTTGGGTCTAGATCTTTCTTCATAAAATAGACTGTCTTCTACTTTGTCAAGCAAGACCTTCTTAGTAATTTTAACCACACTGCTCTAACACCGTTGAATGTCATGGAGACACTCTAATCTAATTGATCAAGTTAGATTAGGGTCAATCTGGAATGATCAATCAATGGGCTCTTACAATGGGTTACAACACCAAGAAGTCTTCACTGTCGCCAAGACCCTAGAATTCATTTGCGAAACAAATTCAAGTTCCTTTTTCTACATTGTGGTAAACATGTCTTCCTTTCACTTTGGCTAAATACATAAAATATATCTAACCTAGGGCATCAATCCCGAAGTAGCACAACTACTTACAAAATCTGAGCATTTAAATTAAAATACACAGCCTCCCCTTGGTTCTCGACCATTGGCATTGATTCGCAATGGAAAAAGAAATGTGTTTCAAGGCTCAAACTCCATGTCAGAGTTGACTAAAAGGTTTCCCAAGCTGATCTGTCAGAGAGTTCAAGATCTCAATAAAGTTACAACAAAAAAGGACTGTGCCAAACTAGTGAATTGAATTCTAATGAAACAGTGCATAAAATGAACTTGCAACAATAACTAATACATCTATCTACTTCGCAATAGTCAGGGTATGATAGTAAAATGTACTCAAAATGTTCAATTTTTCTTTTATTCAATCCTTCTTCAAAGATAATCTATTCCAATCTTGCGATTGGACAAGACAATTATAGTTTGACAAACATAGTATTAGCAGAGATTATAGGATTGACTGTAGGATTATGCGTGGTGCTGGGCATGGTAGTAGATGGCCATGGCACATCAAAGGATAATGGAAGGGGGGGTTTTGTCAGATGTTGTAATTGCAAGTGCCCTGGGAGACATGTATGCAAAATGTGGAACCATGGCCAAGGCATGTAAACTGTATGACAAAATAACTCAAAGAATGTGGTTTCGTTGACCGCAATGATTGGAGGATATGCACAAAATGGATATGTTGAAACCCACAAAAAACCTTGTTCAAACCCGCAGAAGCCCTTGTTCAATACATAGAAAAGAAAAGAAGAATGTATGAATTAATAAGTCTCTGCCACATACCTTATGTAAAGATTGAGCTCAAGAACCTGCTGCTACCCCACGATGTCAAGTAGATTCGCGCGCGCTACCCTTCTTTTTTTCGCAAATGAAATAATGAAATTTCCTTTTTTTTTTAAGTTATGCCTGTGTTTGTCAAAATTTTGACCACCATGGAATTTGTCGCTATTTCGACAAACACGGGCATAAATTTTAAAAAAAACAAAGTTTTCCTTCTCTAATCCGACCAAGCAAAACCTTCTTATTTTTTGGTCAAAAATTTTGGTAGAAAAACTAGACCAAATGTATTAGTGTCAACATTCAAGGTTTTCTTTTGGTTCATCTCGATGAGATCTTCAATTTGAGACCACTTTCACTAGATTTCAAAATGGTCAAAATTTTAACTACGAACACTATACTAACTTCCTTGCTTTGACCAAACTTTGACCTTCCATATCTAAAGAAGAGAGGCTCTGTTTTTCAAGATTCAAGGTGTTTTTGGTTCATCTTGACGAGATCTTCGATTTGAGTCCACTTTCACCAGATTTGAAAACATGCAATTTTTTAGCTACGAACAGTGTACTGACCTCCTTGCTTTGACCAAACTTTGATTGTCCGTATGTTGAGAAGAGAGGCTTCGCTTTTCAAGATTCAAGGTGTCTTTTTAGTTCATCTCGACAAGATCTTTGATTTCTGACCACTTTGACCAAATTTGGAAATGGTCAAATTTTTAGCTATGAACATTGTACAAACTTCATTACTTTGACCAAATGTTGACCATTCGTATCTTGAGAAGAGAGGCTCTATTTTTCAAGATTCAAGGTTGTTTTTGGTTCATCTCGATGATATCTTTGATTTGAGACCACTTTCGTTAGATTTGAAAGTGGTCAAATTTTTAGCTACAAACACTGTATTGACTTCCTTGCTTTGACCAAACTTTGACCGTCTATATCTTGAGAAGAGAGGCTTCATTTTTCAAGATTCAAGGTATTTTTTTGGTTCATCTCTATGAGATCTTTAAATTGAGACCACTTTCACTAGATTTGGAAATGGTCAAATTTTTAGCTACAAACACTGTACTGACTTCCTAGCTTTGACAAAACTTTGGCGGTCCATATCTTGAGAACAAAGGCTCTATTTTCCAAGATTCAAGGTGTTTTTTAGTTCATCTCAATGAGATCTTCGATTTGAGACCACTTTCACTAGATTTGGAAACTATCAAATTTTTCACTACGAACATTGTACTGACTTCCTTGCTTTGCCCAAATTTTCATCCTCCGTATCTTGATAAGAGAGGCTCCATTTTTCAAGATTCAAGGTGTTTTTTTGTTCAACTCGATGACATCTTCGATTTGAGATAGCTTTCACCACATTTGGTAATGGTCAAATTTTTTGCTACGAACACTGTACTGACTTCCTTTCTTTGACCAAACTTTGACCGTCTGTATCTTAAGAAGAGAGGCTCAGTTTTTCAAGATTCAAGGCATTTTTTGGTTCATCTTGACGAGATCTTCAATTTAAGACCACTTTCACTATATTTGAAAATAGTAAATTTTTTAGCTACGAACATTGTACTAACTTCATTGCTTTGACCAAACTTTGACCATTCGTATCTTGAGAAGAGAGGCTCCATTTTTTAAGATTCAAGGTGTTTTTTGGTTCATCTTGACAAGATCTTTGATTTGAGACCACTTACACCAGATTTGCATATAGTCAAATTTTTAGTTACGAACATTGTATTGACTTCCTTGCTTTGACTAAAATTTGACCATCCGTATATTGAGAAGAGAGGCTTTGTTTTTCAAGATTCAAGGTGTTTTTTGGTTCATCTTGACAAGATCTTTGATTTGGGACCACTTTCACTAGATTTGGAAACGGTCAAATTCTTAGCTACAAACACTGTACTGACTTCCTTTCTTTGACCAAACTTTGACAATTCGTATCTTGAGAAGAGAGGCTCCATTTTACAAGATTCAAGGTGTTTTTTGGTTCATCTCGACAAAATATTCGATTTGAGACCACTTTCACTAGATTTGGAAATGGTCAAATTTTTAGTTGCGAACACTGTACTGACTTCCTTGCTTTCACCAAACTTTGACCATCCATATCTTGAGAAGAGAGGCTTTATCTTTCAAGATTCAAGGTGTTTTTTGATTCATCTTGACATCTTTAATTTGAGACCACTTTCACCATATTTGGAAATGGTCAAATTTTTAGCTACGAATACTGTACTGACTTCCTTGCTTTGACAAAACTTTGACCATCCATATCTTCAAAAGATAGGCTTTATTTTTCACGAGTAAAGATGTTTTTTTATTCATCTCGACAAGAACTTCCATTTGAGACCACTTTCACCAGATTTCAATATGGTCAAATTTTTAGGTACAAACACTATACTGATTTCCTTTGTTTGACCAAACTTTGACCATCCATATCTTGAGAAGAGACGCTCTATTTTTCAAGATTTAAGGTGTTTTTTGGTTCATCTTGACGAGATCTTTGAGTTGAGACCACTTTCACTAGGTTTGGATATGGTCAAATATTTAGCTACGAACACTATACTGACTTCCTTACTTTGACCTAACTTTGACCATTTGAATCTTGATAAAAGAGGCTCCTTTGATTCAAGGTGTTTTTTGGTTCATCTCGACAAGATCTTCGATTTGTGACCACTTTCACCAGATTTGGAAATGGTCAAATTTTTAGGTACAAACGTTGTACTGATTTCCTTGCTTTGACCAAACTTTGACCATCTATATCTTGAGAAGAGAGGCTCTGTTATTGAAGATTCACGATGTTTTTTGGTTCATCTCAATGAGCTCCTTGATTTGAGACCACTTTCACCATATTTGGAAATTATAAAATGTTTAGCTATGAACGTTGTACTAACTTGCTTGCTTTGACCAATATTTGACCATTCATATCTTGAGAAGAGAGGCTTCATTTTTCAAGATTCAAGGTGTTTTTTGGTTCATCTCAATGCAATCTTCGATTTGAGGCCACTTTCACCAAATTTGGAAATGGTCAAATATTTAGCTATGAATATTGTACTGATTTCCTTAGTTTGACCAAACTTTGACTCTTCGTGTCTTGACAAGCGAGGCTCCATTTTTCAAGATTCAAGGTGTTTTTTGGTTCATCTTGACGAGATCTTTGATTTGAGACCACTTTCACCAGATTTGGAAATGGTCAAATTTTTAGCTACGAACACTGTACTGACTTCCTTGCTTTGACCAAAATTTGACCGTCTGTATCTTGAGAAGAGAGGCTTCATTTTTCAAGATTCAAGGTGTTTTTTGGTTCATCTTGATCAGATCTTCAATTTGAGACCACTTTCACAAGATTTTAAAATAATCAAATTTTTAGCTATAAACACTGTCCTGACATCCTTGCTTTTACCAAACTTTGACCATCCCTATCTTGAGAAGACAAGCTCTATTTTTCAAGATTCAAGGTGTTTATTAGTTCATCTCGACGACATCTTTTATTTGAGACCACTTTCATTACATTTGGAAAATGTAAAATTTTTAGGTACAAACACTGGAGTGATTCCTTTCTTTGACCAAACTTTGACCGTCTGAATCTTGAGAGGAGAGGCTCCATTTTTAAAGATTCAAGGTATTTTTTCATTTATCTTGATGAGATCTTCGATTTGAGACCACTTTCACTAGATTTGGATATGGTCAATATTTTTAGCTACGAACACTGTACTAACTTCCTTTCTTTGACCAAACTTTTACTCTTCATGTCTTGAGAAGAGAGGCTCCATTTTTCAAGATTCAAGATATTTTTTGGTTCATCTCGACAAGATCTTCGATTTGAGACCAATTTCACTATATTTGGAAACGGTCAAATTTTTAGCTACGAACACTATAATGACTTCGTTGTTTTTACCAAACTTTGACAGTCTGTATCTTGAGAAGAGAGGATTCATTTTTCAAGATTCAAGTTGTTTTTGGGTTCATCTTAACAAGCTCTTCAATTTGAGACCACTTTCACTAGATTTTGAAACGGTCAAATTTTTAGCTACGAAAACTGTACTAACTTCCATGCTTTTACTAAACTTTGACTATTTGTATCTTCAAAAGAGAGGCTCCATTTTTTAAGATTCAAGCTATTTTTTGGTTCATCTTGACGAGATCTTTGATTTGAGACTACTTTCACCAAATTTGGAAACGGTCTAATTTTTTGCTACGAATGAAGTACTAACTTCCATTCTATGACCAAACTTTGACCGTCTATATCTTGAGAAGAGAGGCTCCTTTTTTAAAGATTCAAGGTGTTTTTTGGTTCATCTTGACGAGATCTTTGATTTGAGACCACTTTCACCACATTTAAAAATGGTCAAATTTTCAGCTTCGAACATTGTATTAAATTTCTTGCTTTGACCAAACTTTGACCATCCGTATCTTGAGAAGAGAGGTCCCATTTTTCAAGATTCAAGGTGTTTTATGGTTCATCTCGATGAGATCTTTGATTTGGGACCACTTTCACCAGATTTGAGAATAGTCAAATTTTTAACTACGAACACTGTACTGACTTTCTTGCTTTGACCTAACTTTGACTTTCTATATCTTGAGAAGAGAGGCTCCATTTTTCAAGATTCAAGGAGTTTTTTGGTTCATATTGAGGAGATCTTCAATTTGAGACCACTTTCACCAGATTTGGAAATGGCCAAATTTTTAACTACGAACACTTGTCTGACTTCCTTGCTTTGACCAAACTTTGATCTTTCATATCTTGAGAAGAGAGGCTCTATTTTTTAAGAATCAAGTTATTTTTTGGTTCATCTCGACGAGATCTTCGATTTGAGACCAATTTCACTATATTTGGAAACAGTCAAATTTTTAGCTACAAACATTGTACTGACTTCCTTGCTTTGACCAAACTTTGACCATCTGTATTTTGAGAAGATAGGCTCCATTTTTCAAGATTCAAGGTATATTTTGGTTCATTTCAATGAAATTTTTGATTTCAAACTACTCTCACCACATTTAGAAATGGTTTCTTGAGAAGAGAGGATCCATTTTTAAAGATTCAAGTTTTTTTTGGTTCATCTCGATGAGATCTTCAATTTGAGACCACTTTGACCATATTTGAAAATGGTCAAATTTATAGCTATGAACATTGTACTGACTTCCTTGCTTTGACTAAAATTTGACCATCTATATCTTGAGAAGAGAGGCTCTATTTTTCAAGATTCAAGGTGCTTTTTGCTTTATCTCAAAGAGATCTTCGATGTGAGACCACTTTCACCAAATTTAAAAATGGTTTAAGTTTTACAGTTTAGGATTTGAGATTGTTTAGGATTTGAGACCGTACATATCTTGAGAAGGGAGGCTCTATTTTTTAAGATTCAAACTATTTTTTGATTCATCTCGACAAGATCTTTGATTTGAGACCACTTTGACCAGATTTAGAAATGTTTAAGTTTTTAACTACGAACACTATACTAACTTCCTTGATTTGACTAAAATTTGACCATCTATATCTTGAGAAGAGAGGCTCCATTTTTAAAGATTCATGGTGTTTTTTAGTTCATCTCGATGAGATCTTCGATTTGAGACAACTTTCACCAGATTTGGAAATGGTCAAACTTTTAGCTAGGAACACTATACTGACTTCCTTGCTTTGACCAGACTTTGACCTTCTATATCTTGAGAAGAGAGGCTCCATTTTTCAAGATTCAAGATTTTTTTGGTTCATCTCAATGAGATCTTCAATTTGAGATAATTTTCACTTGATTTGGTAACAGTCAAATTTTTAGCTACGAACACTATACTGACTTCCTTGCTTTGGCAAAACTTTGACCATCCGTATCTTGAGAATAGAGGCTCTATTTTTAAAGATTCAAGGTCTTTTTTGGTTCATCTCAACGAGATGTTTGATTTTAGACTACTTTCACCATATTTGGAAATGGTCAAATTTATAGCTACGAACACTGTATTGACTTCTTTGCTTTGACCAAAATTTGATCGTCTGTATCTTAAGAAGAGAAGCTCCATTTTTCAAGATTCAGAGTGTTTTTTAGTTCATCTCGATTAGATCTTCAATTTGAGACCACTTTCACCATATTTGGAAACAGTCAAATTTTTAGCTACGAACACTATACTGACTTCCTTGCTTTGACCAAACTTTGACCATCCATATCTTGACAAGAGAGGCTTTGTTTTTCAAGATTCAAGTTATTTTTTGGTTCATCTCGATGAGATCTTTGATTTGAGACCACTTTCACCAAATTTAGGAACATACAAATTTTTCATTAGGAACACTATACTGACTTCGTTGCTTTGACCAAACTTTAACCTTCTGTATCTTGAGAAGAGAGGCTACGTTTTTAAAGATTCAAGGTGGTTTTTGGTAGATCTCAACAATATCTTCGATTTGAGACCACTTTCACCACATTCGAAAATAGTCAAATTTTTACCTACGAACATTGTACTCACTTTCTTACTTTGACCAAACTTTAACTGTCTATATCTTGAGAAGAGAGGCTTTAATTTTCATGATCTAAGGTTTTTTTTGGTTCATCTCGACAAGATCTTTGATTTGAGACCACTTTCACCAGATTTAGAAACGGTCAAATTTTTAGCTACGAACACTGTATTAAGTTCCTTATTTTGACTAAACTTTGACTATCTGTATCTTGAGAAGAGAGGCTCTGTTTAGAAGATTCAAGGTGTTTTTTGGTTCATCTCAATGAGATCTTAGATTTGAGACCACTTTCACTGTACTAACTTCCTTACTTTGACCAAACTTTGACCTTCTGTATCTTGAGAAGAGAGGCTCCATTTTTTAAGATTCAAGTAATTTTTTAGTTCATCTCGATGATAACTTTGATTTGAGACCACTTTCACTAGATTTGGAAATGGTCAATTTTTATGCTACGAACATTGTATTGACTTCCTTGCTTTGACAAACTTTGATCGTCCTTATCTTGAGAAGAGAGGCTCTATTTTTTAAGATTCAAGGTGTTTTTAGTTCATATTGACAAGATCCTTGATTTGAGATGACTCACCACATTTGGAAACTGTCAAATGTTTAGGTATGAACACTGTACTGACTTCCTTTCTTTGACCAAACTTTGACCATTTGTATCTTGAGAAAAGAAGCTACATTTTTTAAGATTCATGGTGATTTTTGGTTCATCTCGACGAGATCTTCAATTTGAGACCACTTCCACGACATTTAGAAATAATCAAATTTTTAGCTACAAACACTGTACTAACTTACTTGCTTTTACCTAACTTTGATCATTCGTATCTTGAGAATAGAGGCTCCTATTTTCAAGATTCATGGTGTTTTTTGGTTCATCTTGAGGAGATCTTTGATTTGAAACCACTTTCACCAGATTTAAAAACGGTCAAATTTTTAGCTACGAACACTATACTAACTTCCTTGGTTTAACCAAACTTTGACCATCGATATGTTCAGAAGAGAGGCTCCATTTTTTAAGATTCAAGTTATTTTTTGGTTCATTTCGACGAGATCTTCAATTTGAGACCACTTTCACTAGATTTGGAAACGGTCAAATTTTAAGCTACAAAAACTATACTGGCTTCCTTGCTTTGAGCAAACTTTGACCATCCATATCTTGAAAAGAGAAACTCCATTTTTCAAGATTCAAGGTGTTTTTTCATTCATCTTGATGAAATCTCTTATTTGAGACCACTTTAACCAAATTTAGAAATTGTCAAATTTTTAGATACGAACACAGTATTGACTTCCTTGCTTTGACCAAACTTTGACCATCCTTATCTTGAGAAGGGAGGCTCCATTTTTCAAGATTCAAGGTGTTTTTTGGTTCATCTCGATGAGATCTTCGATTTGAGAAAACTCTCACCAAATTTGAAAATGGTCAAATTTTTATCTACGAATACTATACTGACTTTCTTGCTTTAACCAAACTTTGACCATCGATATCTTCAAAAGAGAGGCTCCATTTTTTAATATTCAACTTTTTTTTGGTTCATCTCGTCGAGATCTTAAATTTGAGACCACTTTCACCATATCATGAAATGATCAAATTTTTAGCAAGGAACACTATACTGACTTCCTTACTTTGAGAAAACTTTGACCATCCGTATCGTCAGAAGAGAAGCTTCATTTTTCAAGATTCAAGGTGTTTTTTGGTTCATCACGATGAGATCTTTGATTTAAGACCACTTTCACCAGATTTGAAAATGGACAAATTTTTAGCTACGAACACTATACTGACTTCTTTCCTTTGACCAAACTTTGACCGTCCCTATCTTGAAAAAAGAGCCTCCATTTTTTAAGATTCTAGGTGTTTTTTGGTTCATCTCGACGAGATCTTTGATTTTAGACCACTTTCACCATATTTGGGTAATAGTCAAATTTTTAGCTATGAACACTATACTGACTTCCTTGCTTTGACCAAAATTTGACGGTCAGTATCTTGAGAAGAGATGCTTCATTTTTCAAGATTCAAAGTGTTTTCTGGTTGATCTCGATGAGATCTTCAATTTGAGATCACTTTCACCAAATTTGGAAAGGGTCAAATTTTTAGCTACGAATATTGTACTAACTTCCTTGGTTTGAACAAACTTTAATCATCCGTATGTTGAGAAGAGAGGCTCCATTTTTTAAGATTCAAGGTGTTTTTTAGTTCATCTTGACAAGATCTTTGATTTGAGATCACTTTCACCAGATTTGAAAATGGTCAAATTTTTAGCTACGAGCAATGTACTGACTTCCTTACTTTGACCAAACTTTGATCGTCTGTATCTTGAGAAGAGAAGCTTCATTTTTCAAGATTCAAGGTGTTTTTTGGTTCATCTCAACAAGATCTTTGATTTGAGACAACTTACACCAGATTTGGAAATGGTCAAACTTTCAGCTACAAACACTATAAGGACTTGCTTTTTTTGACCAAAATTTAACTGTCTATATCTTGAGAAGAGAAGCTCTATTTTTCAAGATTGAAGGTGGTTTTTGGTTCATCTCAATGAGATCTTCAATTTGTGTTCACTTTCACCAAATTTGGAAATGATCAAATTATTAGCTACGAACCTTGTACTGACTTCCTTGGTTTGACCAAACTTTGACCATCTGTATCTTTAGAAGAGAGGCTTTATTTTTTAAGATTCATGGTGTTTTTTAGATCATCTCGATGAGATCTTTGATTTGAGACCACTTTAACTAAATTTGGAAATAAATAAATTTTTAGCTACAAACACTGTACCAAGTTCCTTACTTTGACCAAGCTATGACCATTTCTATCTTGAGAAGAGAGGCTCCATTTTTTAAGATTCAAGGTGTTTTTTGGTTCATCTCCACAAGAACTTTGATTTGAGACCACTTTCACCACATTTAGAAAAGGTCAAATTTTTAGTTACCAACACGGTATTGACTCCCTTGCTTTGACCAAACTTTGACCATCCGTATCTTGAGAAGAAAAGCTCCAATTTTAAAGATTTGAGGTGTTTTTTGGTTAATCTCGATGAGATCTTTGATTTGAGACTACTATCACCATATTTGAAAATGGTAAAATTTTTAGCTACGAACTCTATACTGACTTCCTTGCTTTGACCAAACTTTGACCTTCCGTAGCTTGAGAAGAGAGGCTCCATTTTTCAAGATTCAAGGTATTTTTTGGTTCATCTCGACGAGATCTTTGATTTAAGACCACTTTAACTAGATTTGGAAACAAACAAATTTTTAGCTACGAACACTGTACCGAGTTCCTTCCTTTGACCAAACTATGACCCTTTCTATTCCTACACAAGAGGCTCCATTTATTCTAGGTGTTTTTTGTTTCATCTCGATGAGATCTTTGATTTGAGACCACTTTCACCAGATTTGAAAATGGTCAAATTTGTAGCTACGAACACTTTACTGAGTTCGTTTCTTTGACCAAACTTTGACCGTTCGTATCTTGAGAAGAGACGCTTCATTTTTAAATATTCAAGGTGTTTTTTGGTTCATCTCGATGAGATCTTTTATTTAAGACCATTTTCACCAAATTTGAAAATGGTCATATTCTTAGCTACGAATACCGAACTGACTTCCTTGCTTTGAGCAAACTTTGACCGTCGATATCTTCAAAAGTTAAGCTCTATTTTTTAAGATTCAAATTGTTTTTTGGTTCATCTCGATGAGATCTTCCATTTGAGACAAATTTCACCAGATTTGTAAATGGTCAAATTTGTAGCTATGAACACTGTATCAAGTTCCTTGCTTTGACCAAATCTTGACCATCTGTATCTTGAGAAGAGAGGCTTCATTTTTCAAGATTCAAGGTATTTTTTAATTCATGTCGATGAGATCTTCAATTCAAGTCCACTTTCACCAGATTTGAAAATGTTAAAAGTTTTAGCTACGAACACTGTACTAACTTTTCTCTTTGACCAAACTTTGATTGTCCGTATCTTGACAAGAGAGGGTCCATTTTTTGAGATTCAAGGTGCTTTATGGTTCATCTCAATGAGATATTTGATTTGAGACCACTTTCACTAGATTTTGGAAATGGTCAAATTTTTAGCTACGAACACTGTACTGACTTCCTTGCTTTGACCAAACATTGATTGTTTGCATCATAAGAAGAGAGGCTCTATTTTTCAAGATTCAAGGTGTTTTTTGGTTCATCTCGACGAGATCTTTGATTTGAGACCACTTTCACAAGATTTGGAAATGGTAAAATTTTTAGCTACGAACACTATACTAAATTCTTTGGTTTGACCAAACTTTGACCATCCGTATCTTGAGAAGAGAGGTTTCATTTTTTAAGATTTAAGGTATTTTTTTGTTCATCTCGACGAGATCTTTGATTTGAGACCACTTTCACCACATTTGGAAATGTTTAAATTTATAGCTAAGAACACTATACTAACTTCCTTGCTTTGACCAAACTTTTATCATCTGTATCTTGAGAAGAAAGGCTCCATTTTTCAACATTCAAGGTGTTTTTTGGTTCATCTCAACAAAATCTTCAATTTGAGACCACTTTCATCAGATTTTGAAATAGTCAAATTTTAAGATACAAACATTGTACTGACTTCCTTTCTTTGACCTAACTTTAATGGTCCGTATCTTGAGAAGAGAGCCTCCATTTTTCAAGATTCAAGGTGTTTTTGGATTCATCTTGATGAAATATTCAATTTGAGACAACTTTTACAAGATTTGAAATAGTCAAATTTTTAGCTACGAACACTCTACCAAATTTCTTCCTTTGACCAAACTTTAACCATCTGTATCTTGAGAAGAGATTCTCCATTTTTCAAGATTTAAGGTGTTTTTTGGTTCATCTTGACGAGATCTTTGATTTGAGATCACTTTCACCAAATATGGAAATGTTAAAATATTTATCTATGAACAATGTACTAACTTCCTTGCTTTAACCATACTTTGACCATCTGTATCTTGAGAAGAGAGGTACTATTTTTCAAAATTCAAGGTGTTTTTTGGTTCATTTCAATGAGATCTTTGATTTGAGACCACGTTCACCAAATTTTGAAACAATCAAATTTTTAGCTACAAACATTGTATAGACTTCCTTGCTTTCAACAAACTTTGATTATCTGTATCTTAAGAAGAGAGGCTCCATTTTTACAAATTCAAGGTGTTTTTTAGTTCATCTCGACAAGATCTTTTATTTGAGACTAATTTCACCAAATTTGGAAATGGTCAAATTTTTAACTACGAACACTGTATTGACTTCCTTTCTTTGACAAAACTTTGATTGTCTGTATCATGAGAAGAGAGGCTTTATTTTTCAAGATTCAATGTGTTTTTTGGTTCATCTTGATGAGATCTTCAATTTGAGACCACTTTCACCAGATTTGGAAATGGTCAAAATTTTAGCTACGACCATTGTACTGACTTCCTTGTTTTGACCAAACTTTGACCATCTATATCTTGAGAAGATAGGCTCCATTTTTAAAGATTTAAGGTGTGTTTTGGCTCACCTCGATGACATCTTCGATTTGAGACCACTTTCACTAGATTAGAAAATGGTCAAATTTTTAGCTACGAACACTCTACTGATTTCTTTGCTTTGACCAAAATTTGACTGTTTATATCTTGAGAAGAGAGGATTCATTTGTCAAGATTCAAGGTATTTTTTGGTTCATCTCAATGATATCTTTGATTTGAGACCACTTTTACCAGATTTGGAAATCATCAAATTTTTAGCTATGAACACTATACTCACTTCCTTGCTTTGACCAAACTTTGACCATTTGTATCTTGAGAAGAGAGGCTCTATTTTTTAAGATTCAAGGTGTCTTTTGGTTCATCTCGATGAGAACTTTAATTTGATACCACTTTCACAAGATTTGGAAACATTTAAATTTTTACCTAGGATCATTGTACTAACTTCCTTGGTTTGATCAAACTTTGATGTTCTGTATCTTGAGTAGAGAGGATCCATTTTTCAAGATTGAAGGTGTTTTTTGGTTGATCTTGATGAGATCTTTGATTTAAGACCACTTTCACCAAATTTTAAAATAGTCAAATTTTTAGCTACGAAAACTATACTGACATCCTTTCTTTGACCAAACTTTGAATGTCTGTATGTTAAGAAAAGAGCCTCTATTTTTCAACATTCAATGTGATTTTTGGTTCATATTGATGAGATCGTTGATTTGAGACCACTTTTACTAGATTTGGAAATGGTTTTGAATTTTTAGCTATGAACACTATACTGATTTCTTTTCTTTGACCAAAATTTGACCGTCTATATCTTGAGAAGAGAGGCTCCAGTTTTCAAGATTCAAGGTGTTTTTTAGTTCATCTCAACGAGATCTTCTATTTGAGATCACTTTCACTAGATTTGGAAACTATCAAATTTTTATCTACGAACACTATACTCACTTCTTTGCTTTGACCAAACTTCGCCAATCCATATCTTGACATGAGAGGCTCCATTTTTCAAAATTCAGGGTATTTTTTGGTTGATCTTGACGAGATCTTCAATTTGAGACTACTTTCACTAGATTTGGAAACGGCCAAATTTTTAGCTACGAACACTCTACTGACTTCCTTGCTTTGACAAAACTTTTACTATCCCTATCTTGAGAAGAGATGCTCCATTTTTTGAGATTCAAGGTGTTTTTTGGTTCATCTCGACGAGATCTTCAATTTGAGACCAATTTTTCTAGATTTGGAGATGGTCAAATTTTTAGCTACAAACACTGTACTGACTTCTTTGCTTTGACCAAACTTTGACAATCCGTATCTTGAGAAGAGAGTCTCTATTTTTCAAGATTCAAAGTGTTTTTTGGTACATCTCGACCAGATCTTTGATTTGAGAAAACTTCCACAAGATTTGGAAATGGTCAAATTTTTAGCTACGAACATTATATTGACTTCCTTACTTTGACCAAACTTTCATCGTCTATATCTTGAGAAGAGAGGCTCCATTTTTCAAGATTCAAGGTATTTTTTGGTTCATCTCGACAAGATCTTCGATTTGAAACCACTTTCAGCACATTTGAAAATGGTGAAATTTTTAGCTACGAACACTGTACTGACTTCCTTGCTTTGACCAAACTTTAACAATCCGTATCTTGAGAAAAGAGGCTCTATTTTTCAAGATTCAAGGTGCTTTTTTGTTCATCTCAATGAGATCTTCAATTCAAGACAACTTTCACCATATTTGGAAATAGTTATATTTTTAGCTACAAACACTGTACTGACTTCCTTGCTTTGACCAAACTTTGACTATCTCTATCTTGAGAAGAGAGGCTCTATTTTTCAAGATTCGATGTGTTTTTTGGTTTATCTCGAAGAGATCTTTGATTTGGGACCACTTTCACCAGATTTGGAAATGGTCAAATTTTTAGCTACGAACACTGTACTAATTTCCTTGCTTTGACCTAACTTTGACCATCCGCATTTTGAGAAGAGAGGCTTCATTTTTTAAGATTCAAGGTGTTTTTTGGTTCATCTCGACAAGATCTTTGATTTGAGACCACTTTCACCAAACTTGGAAATGGTCAAATTTTTAGCTACAAACACTGTGCTAACTTCCTTACTTTGGTGAAACTTTGACCGTTCATATCTTGAGAAGAAAGGTTATATTTTTTAAGATTCAAGGTATTTTTTGGTTCATCTCGATGAGATCTTTGTTTTTAGACCCCTTTTCTTTAGATTTGGAAATGGTCAAATTTTTAGCTATGAACACTGTACTGACTTCCTTGCGTTGACCAAATTTTTACCATTCGTATCTTGAGAAGAGAGGCTCCATGTTTCAAGGTTCAAGTTTTTTTTCGATTCATCTCGATGAGATCTTTGATTTGAGACCACTTTAACCAGATTTGGAAATGGTTAAATTTTTAGCTACGAACACTGTACTAACTTCCTTGCTTTGATGAAACTTTGAGCATCCTTATCTTGAGAAGAGAGGCACTATTTTTCAAGATTCAAGGTCATTGTACTGACTTCCCTTCTTTGACTAAACTTTGATTGTCCCTATCTTGAGAAGAGAGGCTCTATTTTTTAACATTCAATGTGTTTTTTAGTTCATCTTGACGAGATCTTCGATTTGAGACCAATTTCACCAGATTTGGAAATGGTCAAACATTTAGCTACAAATACTGTACCGACTTTCTTACTTTCACCAAACTTTGATTATTTGTTTCATGAGAAGAGAAGCTCTATTTTTCAAGATTCGTGGTGTTTTTTTGTTGATTTCATTGAGATCTTCAATTTTAGGAGGCTTTCAACAAATTTGGAAATGGTCAAATTTCTAGATACAAACACTGTACTGACTTTCTTACTTTGACCAAACTTTGACCGTTTATATCTTGAGAAGAGAAGCTCCATTTTTCAAGATTCAAGGTGTTTTTTGGTTCATCTCGACGAGATCTTTGATTTGAGACCACTTTCACAAGATTTGCAAACTGTCAAATTTTTAGCTACGAATATTATACTAACTTCCTTGCTTTGACCAAACTTTGAAGCGAGGCTTCATTTTTCAAGATTCAAGGTATTTTTTGGTTCATCTCGATGAGATCTTTGATTTGAGACCACTTTCATGAAATTCGAAAATGGTCAAATTTTTACCTATGAAAACTGTACTGACTTCTTTGCTTTGACCAAACTTTCGTCGTCTATATCCTGAGAAAAGAGGCTCTATTTTTCAAGATTCAAGGTGTTTTTGGTTTATCTCGACAAGATCTTCGATTTCATACTAGTTTCACCAGATCTGAAAATGGTCAAATTTTTAGCTATGAACATTGTACTAACTTTCCTTCTTTGACCAAACTTTGACCATCCGTATCTTGAGAAGAGAGTCTCTATTTTTCAAGATTCAATGTGTTTTTTGGTTCATCTCGACGAGATCTTTGATTTGAGACAACTTTCACAAAATTTGGAAATGGTCAAATTTTTACCTGCGAACACTATACTGGATTCCCTTATTTGACCAAACTTTAACATTTGTATCTTGAGAAGAGAGGCTCTATTTTTCAAGATTCAAGTTGTTTTTTGGTTCATCTCGATGAGATCTTCAATTTGAGACCACTTTCACTAGATTTGGAAAAGGTTAAATTTTTAGCTATGAACACTATATTGACTTTCTTGCTTTGACCAATCTTTGACCATCCGTATCTTGAGAAGAGATGCTCTAATTTTCAAGATTCAAGGTGTTTTTTGGTTCATCTTGATGAGATATTCGATTTGAGACCACTTTCACCAAATTTAGAAATGGTTAAATTTTTAGCTACGAACATTGTACTAACTTCCTTGCTTTGACCAAACTTTCATCATTTGTATCTTAAGAAGGGATGCTCTATTTTTCAAGATTCAAGGTGTTTTTTGGTTCATCTTGACGAGACTTTTATTTGAGACCACTTTCACTAGATTTGGAAATGGTCAAATTTTTAGCTACGAACACTATACTAACTTCCTTTCTTTAACCAAACTTTGACCGTCCATATGTTGACAAGATAGGCTCCATTTTTTAAGATTTAATGTGTTGTTTGATTCATCTCGAGGAGATCTTTGATTTGAGACCACTTTCACCAGATTTGGAAATAGTCAAAAATTTTAGCTTCAAACACTGTACTGACTTCCTTGCTTTGACCAAACTTTGAACGTCTATATCTTAAGAAAATAGGCTCTATTTTTCAAGATTCAAGGTGTTTTTTGCTTCATCTCAATGAGATCTTCAATTTGAGACCAGTTTCACCATATTTGAAAATAGACAAATTTTTAGCTATGAACATTGTACTGACTTCGTTGCTTTCACCAAACTTTTCTTGTCTGTATCTTGAGAAGTGAGCCTTCATTTTTTAAGAGTCAAGGTGATTTTTTGTTTATCTCGATGTGATTTTTGATTTGATACCACTTTCACCAGATGTGAAAATGGTTAAATTTTTGGGTACAAACACTGTACTAACTTCCTCACTTT
The DNA here is from genome assembly GCA_027943335.1 of Chamaecyparis obtusa. NCBI lineage: Eukaryota > Viridiplantae > Streptophyta > Pinopsida > Cupressales > Cupressaceae > Chamaecyparis > Chamaecyparis obtusa. Next base: position 2,096,841 of record BSBK01003182.1, read on the forward strand.
GACCAAATTTTGACCAGCTGTATCTTGCCAAGAGAGGCTCCATATTTCAAGATTCAAGGTGTTTTTTGGGTCATCCCGATAAGATCTTCGATTTCATATCACGTTCACCAGATTTGGAAACGGTCAAGTTTTTTGCTACGAACACTATACTGTCTTCCTTGCTTTGACCAAACTTTGACCATTTGTATCTTGAGAAGAGAAGCTCCATTTTTCAAGATTCAAAGTGTTTTTTGGTTCATCTCGATGTGATATTTGATTTGAGACCACTTTCACCATATTTGAAAATGGTCAAATTTTTAGTTATGAACACTTTATTGGCTTCCTTGCTTTGACTAAACTTTGATCATCTATATCTTGAGAAGAGAGGCTCCATTTTTAAAGATTCGAGGTATTTTTTGGCTCATCTTGATGAGATCTTTGATTTGAGACAACTTTTACCAAATTTTGAAATGATCAAATATTTAGCTACGAACATTGTACTTACTTGCTTGCTTTGACCAAACGTTAACTGTCCGTATCTTGAGAAGAGAGGCTCTATTTTTTAAGATTCAAGGTGTTTTTTGGTTCATCTCGATGAGATCTTTGATTTGAGACCACTTTCACCAGATTTGAAAAAGGTCAAATATTTAAATACGAAGATTGGTCTGACTTCCTTGGTTTGACCAAGCATTGACCGTCTGTATCTTTAGAAGAGAGACTCCATTTTTCAAGATTCAAGGTGGTTTTTATTTCATCTTAAGGAGATCTTCAATTTGAGACCACTTTCACTAGATTTGGAAACGGTCAAATTTTTAGCTACAAACACTATACTGACTTCGTTGCTTTGACCAAACTTTGATCATCCATATCTTGAGAAGAGAGGCTCTCTTTTTCAAGATTTAAGGTGTTTTTTGGTTCATCTTGACAAGATCTTCGATTTGAGACCACTTTCTCCAGATTTGGAAACTATCAAATTTTTAGTTACGAATATTGTACTAGCTTCCTTGCTTTGACCAAACTTTGACCATCTGTATCTTGAAAAAAGACTCCATTTTTCAAGATTCAAAGTATTTTTTGATTCATCTCGATGAGATCTTCAATTTGAGACCACTTTCACCAAATTTAGAAACGGTCAAATTTTTAGCTATAAACACTATACTAACTTTCTTGCTTTGACCAAACTTTGACTATCTGTATCTCTAGAAGAGAGGCTCCTTTTTTTAAGATTCAAGGCATTTTTTGGTTCATCTCGGGGAGATCTTTGACTTTAGTCCATTTTCAATAGATTTGGAAATTGTCAAATGTTTAGCTACAAACACTGTAGTGACTTCCTAGCTTTGACTATACATTGGTCATTCGTATCTTGAGAAGAGAAGTTCCATTTTTCAATCTTTTTTTTGGTTCATCTCGATGAGATATTCGATTTGAGACAACTTTCACGAGATTTGGAAATGGTCAAATTTTTAGCTACGAATAATGTATTGACTTCTGTGTTTTGAACAAACTTTGACAGTCTGTATCTTTAGAAGAGAGGCTCCATTTTTTAAGATTCAAGGTGTTTTTCGATACATCTCGATGAGATCTTTGATTTGAGACCACTTTCACCAGATTTAGAAATGGTCAAATTTTTAGCTACGAACACTATATTGACGTCCTTGTTGTGACCAAACTTTGATCATCCATATGTTGAGAAGAGAAGCTCAGTTTTTTAAGATTCAAGCTATTTTTTGGTTCATCTCGATGAGATCTTCTATTTGAGACCACTTTCACCATATTTGAAAATGGTCAAATTTTAAGCTATGAAAACTGTATTGACTTTCTTGCTTTGACCAAACTTTGATCGTCTGTGTCTTAGGAATAGAGGCTCCCTTTTTCAAGATTCAAGATGTCTTTTGGTTCATCTCAAGGAGATCTTCGATTTGAGACCACTTTCACAAGATTTGGAAATGGTCAAATTTTTAGCTACAAACAATGTACCGACTTCCTTTCCTTGACAAAACTTTGATTGTTTGTATCTTGAGAAGAGAGGCTCTATTTTTTAAGATTCAAGGTGTTTTTTGGTTCATCTTGATGAGATATTTGATTTGAGACCACTTTTTCACCAAATTTGGAAATGGTCAAATTTTTAACTACGAACACTATACCGACTTCCTTGCTTTGACCAAACTTTGACCACCTGTATCTTGAGAAGAGAGGCTCTATTTTTTATGATTAAAAGAGTTTTTTGGCTCATCTCAACAAGATCTTCAATTTCTGACCACTTTCACAAGATTTGAAAATAGTCAAATTTTTAGCTACGAATACTGTACTGACATCCTTGCTTTGACCAAACTTTGACCATCCTTATCTTGAGAAGAGAGGCTCTATTTTTCAAGATTCAAGGTGTATTTTGGTTGATGTCGATGGGATCTTCGATTCGAGACCACTTTCACTAAATTTTGAAATGGTCAAATTTTAGCTATGAACACTCTAGTGACTTCCTTGCTTTGACAAAAATTTGACTGTCTGTATTTTGAGAAGAGGCTCCATTTTTCAAAATTCAAGGTGTTTTTTGGTTCATCTCTATGAGATCTTTGATTTGAGACCACTTTCACCAGATTTGGAAATGGTCAAATTTTTAGCTACAAACACTGTACTGACTTCCTTACTTTGACCAAACTTTAATCATCTGTATCTTGATAAGAGAGGCTACATTTTTTAAGATTCAAGGTATTTTTTGGTTCATCTTGACAAGATCTTCAATTTGAGACCACTTTCACCAAATTTTTAAACGTGCAAATTTTTATCTATGAACACTGTACTGACTTCCTTAATTTGACCAAACTTTGACCGTCTATATGTTGAGAATAGAGTCTTCATTTTTCAAGATTCAAGGTGTTTTTCAGTTCATCTGGATGAGATCTTTGATTTGAGACCACTTGTACAAGATTTGGAAATGCTCAAATTTTTAGCTACAAACAATGTACTGACTTCCTTTTTGTGACCAAACTTTGACCATCTGTATCTTGAGAAGAGAGACTCTATTTTTTAAGATTTAAGGTGTTTTTTGGTTGATCTCACTAAGATCTTCGATTTGAGACCTCTTTCACAAAATTTGGAAAGGGTCAGATTTTTAGCTACGAAAACTATACTGACTTCCTTGCTTTGACCAAACTTTGATCGTTCATATGTTGAGAAAAGAGTCTCCATTTTTTATGATTCAATATATTTTTTGGTTCATCTCGACGAGATCTTTGATTTGAAACCACTTTTACCAGATTTAGAAATGGTTAAATTTTTAGCCAAGAACATTGTACTAACTTCCTTCCTTTGACCAAACTTTGTCCGTTCGTATCTAGAGAAGAGAGGCTCCATTTTCAAGATTCAAGGTGTGTTTTGGTTCATCTCGATGGGATCTTCAATTTGAAATGGTCAAATATTTAGCTACGAACATTATACTGACTTCCTTGCTTTGACCAAACTTTGATTGTCTGTATCTTAAGAGAGGATCCATTTTTCAAGATTCAAGGTGTTTTTTGGTTCACTCAAAGAGATCTTCAATTTGAGACCACTTTCACCAGATTTAGAAATAGTCAAATTTTTAGCTACGAACACTGTATTGACTTCCTTTCTTTGACCAAACTTTGATCATTCATATCTTGAGAAGAGAAGCTCCTTTTTTCAAGATTCAAGGTGTTTTTTGGTTCATCACAAGGATATCTTCAATTTGAGACCACTTTCACTAGATTTGGAAATAGTTAAATTTTGAGCTATGAACAATGTACGGACTTCCTTAGTTTGACCAAACTTTGACCAGCTGTATCTTGAGAAGAGCCTCCATTTTATAAAATTCAAAGTGTTTTTTGGTTCATCTCGATGAGATCTTCAATTTGAGACCACTTTCACCAGATTTGGAAACCGTTAGATTTTTAGTTACGAACACTATACTAACTTCCTTGCTTTGACCAAACTTTGACCATTCGTATCTTGAGAAGGGAGGCTCCATTTTTAAAGGTTCAAGGTATTTTTTGGTTCATTTCGATGAGATCTTCGATTTGAGACCACTTGCACTAGATTTGGAAATGATTAAATTTTTAGCTACGAACACTGTACTGACTTTCTTGGTTTGACCAAAAATTAACTATTCATATCTTGAGAAGAGAGGCTCTATTTTTTAAGATTCAAAGTGTTTTTTTATTCATATTGAGGAGATCTTTGACTTGAGACCACTTTTAACAAATTTGGAAATGGTCAAATTTTTAGCTACAAACACTGTACTGACTTCCTCGCTTTGACCATACATTGACCGTCCATATCTTGCGAAAAGAGGTTCCATTTTTCAATATTCAAGGATTTTTTTTGGTTGATCTCAATGAGATCTTCGATTTGAGACCAATTTCACCAAATGTGGAAATGGTCAAATTTTTAGCTACGAGTATTGTACTGACTTTGTTCCTTTGAATAAACTTTGACCATTTGTATCTTGAGAAGAGAGGCTCCATTTTTTAAGATTCATGGTGTTTTTCGGTTGATCTTGATGAGATCTTCAATTTGAGACCACTTTCACCAGATTTGGAAATGGTCAGATTTGTAGCTTTGAACACTATAGCAAGACTTTCTTGCTTTGACCAAACTTTGACCATCTATATGTTGGGAAGAGAGGCTCCATTTTTCAAGATTCAAGGTGTTTTTAGGTTCATCTCGATGAGATCTTTGATTTGAGACCACTTTTACCAGATTTGGAAATAGTCAAAGTTTTAGCTAAAAATATTGTACTAACTTCCTTGCTTTGACCAAACTTTCACCATCTATATCTTGAGAAGGAGCACTAATACATTTGGGGGCATTTTGTGACGGCTATGTGTCTCAATTGCGACGGCTATGTGTCGCAATAGAAACACCCATAGACGTCGCTATTTTTTAGTCGCAAATTGTGACGTCTATGGGTAGTCGTCGCAATTGCGGCGCCCTCCCATCGCAATGTCGCTAAGATTTGTTAGCGGCATGGGCATCGCCCCCCCATCACATGGCTTCGGAGGGCCGTCGCAATTGCGACAGGTGCCTGTATCACATTACGACGGGCACCTGCAGCGCATTACAATGGGCTCCCGTCGCAATGGCGACGCCCGTGGGTGGATTAAAAAAAAAAAATTATTTAATACATTGCTAATGAACCACATTAATGCTTTTTTCTTTCAACAAATGAGGACAGCCACTGTAAAGACAACATGATAATGTACACTCACTGTAAGGATAGTCACAAATGAGGACATCTCACAGTGACTGTCCCTTATGTAATTGCCACTTGAATGTATTGCTATTCAGCCACATTAATGCTTTTCTTCTTCAACAAATGAGGATAGTCACTCTAAAGACAACATGATAATGTACACTCACTGTGAGTGTACATTATCATGTTGTCTTTAGAGTGACTATCCTCATTTGTTGAAGAAGAAAAGCATTAATGTGGCTGAATAGCAATACATTCAAGTGGCAATTACACAAGGGACAGTCACTGTGAGATGTCCTCATTTGTGACTGTCCTTATAGTGAGTGTACATTATCATGTTGTCTTTACAGTGAGTGTACATTATCATGTTGTCTTTACAGTGTCAATATATGCATTATTACTTAAACTAAAGAGTACTCTAAATAATATGTCATTGTAGAGTTCTGATTGCTTCCAATTTGATATACGCTTGTTCTACTTATGTATCCAGCATCATGTAAGAAAAGTTGATGCTTTTAAAATAGATTCATTTAGCCATGAAATTCCTGTGCATGTTACATACAAGATTCCAAGGCCCAAAACTGATTACTCATTATAATTCATGTACAGAATGATAATCAACCACAACGAGGCATGCGTAGGCGCTGCTTAGATTTTGAGGCATCAGAAGCTCGTAGAAGAAACTTGACCAATGGCTCATGGAATGCAACAAACTTATTGCCTAAAATAGGAGCATTGGTAACCACAGATGATGGTTCTGAAAAGAACACTTCACCATCAATGTCACGTGAGGGAACTACAATTTCTGATGGCAAGCAACTTGTAGTATATAAGAGAGATGCATGTACATATGCTGGGAGAAGTTCCCAATCTTTATTTGTTGGACAGTTTTCATCTGCAAAATAGATTATAAAAACATGAAAATATATCAGAGATGTTTGATATTGATACAAAACAACACAGATTCATTTCTTCGTACACCTGTATATCATAAAAATCCTTGCACACTTTGAAAAATTGTATTGCCTTTTACTTACTCAAAAGTAATTTACATAAAGCAGTCATTTGATTAACATGGATCCTAATATTCACAAGTACATGGTCATGTGCTCCATCATAGCATCTTATAGATTTAGATCTGTTCTCTAAAATAATTCAATGTTTTGTTTACAATCCACAAAAGAAATATTTTCCCTCGTCTACTTAATCCTAAACAAAAGGCCATATAGCAATATAGATAGAACTATATAATAGAAACCATAAACAATGGTAACCTTAGCAGCAGCAAGAAATTGTTGCAAAAACTTTACCTTATCATACCCCGATTGTTTCTTTGCCTGGCGGAGGGAAATTTGATCAGTAAAATTGACACAGAGTATGCTGTCTCCATTGTCATGCTGGATAACAAAACACCAACTTTAATGGGCATGTACTGTCCCTTGTGTAATTGCCACTTGAATGCATTGCTATTGAACCACATTAATGCTTTTTTCCTTCAACAAATGCGGACAGTCACTGTAAAGACAACATGATAATGTACACTCACTGTAAGGATAGTCACAAATGAGGAAATCTCAGAGTGATTATCCCTTGTGTAATTGCCGCTTGAATACATTGCTATTGAACCACATTAATGCTTTTTTCCTTCAACAAATGAGGACAGTCACTGTAAAGACAACATGATAATGTACACTCACTATAAGGATAGTCACAAATGAGGAAATCTCAGAGTGACTATCCCTTGTGTAATTGCCGCTTGAATACATTGCTAATGAACCACATTAATGCTTTTTTCCTTCAACAAATGAGGACAGTCACTATAAAGACAACATGATAATGTACACTCACTGTAAGGATAGTCACAAATGAGGACATCTCACAGTGACTGTCCCTTGTGTAATTGCCACTTGAATGTATTGCTATTCAGCCACATTAATGCTTTTCTTCTTCAACAAATGAGGATAGTCACTCTAAAGACAACATGATAATGTACACGGGCTGTAAGTGTACATTATCATGTTGTCTTTACAGTGACTGTCCTCCTTCAAGTGGCAATTACACAAGGGACAGTCACTGTAAAGGCAACATGATAATGTAGAGAAACGTTGTCATTTGTATTTTCAACAGTGCCGAGAGAGATTCCCTCCGCGAAATCACAGCTACAATTTCTGAGTACGTTGGGTTTATTTTTCTTTTGTCATTATTATGTAATCTGGTATTCAGCTGTTACAGAGCTAAAATACCCAGAAATGAGGACATATCTGTGTTGAATTTATTGTTAGCGGCTTTGGTTATTTAGAAGTTTAATTTTATTTGTTCATCTTTCAAGCACAAACATTTTGTGGACCGTAACATCTTCATTGTTTCTGGTATGCAATGAAACAGCCCTAACTTGCAACTACCTTCACGGTACTTGTGTACATTATCATGTTGTCTTTACAGTGACTGTCCTCATTCAAGTGGCAATTACACAAGGGACAGTCACTGTGAGATGTCCTCATTTGTGACAAGGACAGTCCCACATGAGGACATCTCACAGTGACTATCCCTTGTGTAATTTCCACTTGAATGTATTGCTATTCAACCACATTTATGGGCCTGTTTGGACCACAGCACACAGTAGCATCTACAGAGAAGAATATCCCAAGTGTAACAAGTTGTAAGAATATACCAACAGTTCTAAGAAGTTCCCTAGCACATAGTAGCATCTACAGAGAAGAATATACAACATGAGGGCAGCCACTGTAAAGACAACATGATAATGTACACTCATTGTATGTGTACATTATCATGTTGTCTTTACAATGACTGTCCTCATTCAAGTGGAAATTACACAAGGGACAGTCACTGTGAGATGTCCTCATTTGTAACAAGGACAGTCACACATGAGGACATCTCACAGTGACTGTCCCTTGTGTAATTGCCACTTGAATGTATTGCTATTCAACCACATTTATGGGCCCGTTTGGACCGTGGCACATAGTAGCATCTACAGAGAAGAATATCCCAGGTGTAACAAGTTGTAAGAATATACCAATAGTTCTAAGAAGTTCCCTAGCACATAGTAGCATCTACAGAGAAGAATATGGGTCAATGAGGTTGACTTCAAAGCCATGCAATCTAATGGTAATAGTAATATCATAATTTGACATACTATCAGAAATACTTCCTAAATATACTATTCAATCTTATAAGAGATGGATTCATGAGAACTATTATTTATGAAATATGAGTCAATGACTTTAATTAAAAAAATTACACAATCTAATTCTTGTAAAAATATCAAAATTTGACACATTGAAAATATCTTCCAAAAGTATCGTTAATTGATTAATATGAATCACTACTCATGAAATATAATTTTATAAACCTAATCTAAAAACTACACAATAAAAATCTTAATAGCAATATTGTAAGAAACTATTCCCAAAAGCAAGCCTAACAAAATTTGATGAAAATAATTTTTGTTTCACTCAACTTTGACATTCACAACTTCCTCTTTTATTATAATAAGAAAAAAAATGTCTTTTTAGATATACCTCATGAACCATACTCGAATAATCTATCATTTTTCTTCTCAAAAACATATTTGCAGAGCCTGCTTCTTTTACTTGTTTGTACTTTTATCTCTCTGATGGAAAGGGTTCCTTCAGGACACATTTTTCCAAGTTCACTGCTTGAGATATTTGAGGAGGGTTCCCCTGCTTGAGTATCCATCCAACCCATATTTGAGTAGTTCTACAATTGCACAGTCTAAATTAATAATACTGACAATTGAATGATGAATGATGATACATAGAATTGATATAAACTAATCCTAAAAACACTAAAACATTATTAATATATTTATATTTCATAAATAAAATTGATATAAAAGATCTCGAAAGATACATTAAAAAATAGAAAAATAGAAATTTATAATAGAAGGAAACTTAAATTGCTATTTTTAAAAAAAACAAGAGTCTTAAATCTTATCATTTTGTTTCATTATCATCCATAAGTACACACCTCTAGCATAATAATTATATTTTACCACCCATAAAATGAAAAAAAGATTTTCACAAGAGAAATTGAAGCTAGATTATAAAAATGAACCGTCTTATTGGAAACTGGAACTGTTATCATACCCAAAAGGACTACAAAATTTCACCTTATCATACCCAGATTGTTGCTTTGCCTGGCGGAGGGAAATTTGATCAGTAAAATTGACACAGAGTATGTTGTCTCCATTGTCATGCTGGATAACAAAACACCAACTTTAATGGGCATGTACTGTCCCTTGTGTAATTGCCACTTGAATGCATTGCTATTTGATGCAGGGGCATCCCTAATGCAAGTCAAAGACACCATGATTGAAGGAAGTTGTCATGAAGCCAAGGAGTCAAATCCTATCAATTGGAACATAAGATTTTCACCTTGGAGCTTTGAAGGATTGACTGGTGAAAGGTCCTTTTGATTGACAAATCAGAGTCTTTTTGAATGACAAATCAGAGTCTTTTTGAATGACAAATCAGAGTCTTTTTGAATGACAATAAATTAGAATAGGAGTTTTAGATGTTTTCTTGGTTTGTAATAAATATTAAGGATTGATTTTATCTCCTTATAAACATCCACTTGTTGGACACAAGACCCCTTGGTGACTTATAAGCCTTGGGCATCTTTTGAGTCCTTGGATGAAATGAGCATAGTAAGTGTTTATTAGGTGTCTTTTAGATGTTGTTAAGAAGTTTGAAGGTCCAAAATAACTTTAATAAGGTTCCTAAAGTTTCACAACACATTTTTAACCTTCTCGGCAAAGTTGTTTGCAAAGTTGTAATGCAACTTTAAAAGTTGCTTAGCAAAGTTGACATTTGTTGGATAAAATGTTCTAACCACCTAGATGGTTGAACCAACATTTGGAGAGCCTATTTTAGGCTTCAAATGGTCGAAGACAGACAGAGAACCAGTATTGTAATCATTTTGCTTTCATAAAAAATAAAAATAACCCTGTTTTAGTGCATTTCTGGTGAAAAATGAACTCTGTATGGCTGTACGGATGGTGGTTGGATGATAAAATTTGCCTGGAAGTTGTAATAGTGACATCTGATGCTTTGGAGGTTGGTTTGATTGATTCTCTTTGTTTTATATCTAAGTTATTTCAAATTTTCTGTGCATTGTTTACAAACCCTCATTTTCAGGGTTTGACTGATGTAAAGACCTTAACTCACGTTTCAACCATTGGAATTCCTTCTTCCTTGGTGGAATGAGAGTTAAGGGTGTATATTTGTATATTCTAAAAGCCCTGAGGCAGGGGGTTGCATCTGCATTTGTTGAGAGCGAGCCCTAGATCAAAAACTACCCTATTTTTGGCTGGGAAGATGGTAATCAAAATAAAATTAGAAGCTTGCATCATATTGAGGACTTGAAAACTTGTGCATTCTTGTTTATCTAGATTAGGAGAACACTCCAAAACTCTGATCTTGGTTTCATACACCCATTTTCAATGCTTTGTTTTGGAACCCACACCTAAAAGCATGCATTAGGTTTGCGGACTCAATGAAGACATTGATATGTTGGAGTGAAGTCAGGGTCTGGGATGAGTTGGTGGTCTGTTAGAAATCCAAAAAGGGTACTCAGAAAACATATAACTTCTTAGAGTCCTTTGGCAAGTTGCAGAGTTATGGCTGCAGAGCAGGTTTGGGAGACCTACTAGGGTCACTAGGTCAGTTTGTTATTTTGATGTCTTGGGTTGTTTATATCACAACCAATGCATGATTCTTGTTATTTAGATGATATCTAAGGGGTTTCTAAGTTTTGCTGTAGGAAGTAAGATCTAGAACCTTAAAAGTCTCTTTTGATAGAAAATCAGGGAACTTGTCCCTAAAAGGAAATTTGTTATTGAATGGGATTGAGTCCATAAGTTGTTGTGTGATCCTTGAAACCTTCAAATTCATTACTTTGCAGAGTTTAAACATTAACCTATAGAAATCAGAGCCTAATTGATTGGTTGAGTCATTTTGGTGTCTTGAAGTGGGTTGGGACATAGATCCAAGTTTCTTGCTGACTACTCTGCATCACTATTGAACCACATTAATGCTTTTTTCCTTCAACAAATGAGGACAGTCACTGTAAAGAAAACATGATAATGTACACTCACTGTAAGGATAGTCACAAATGAGGAAATCTCAGAGTGATTATCCCTTGTGTAATTTCCGCTTGAATACATTGCTATTGAACCACATTAATGCTTTTTTCCTTCAAGTGGCAATTACACAAGGGACAGTCACTATGAGATGTCCTCATTTGTGACAAGGACAGTCACACATGAGGACATCTCACAGTGACTGTCCCTTGTGTAATTGCCACTTGAATGTATTGCTATTCAACCACATTTATGGGCCTGTTTGGACCATGGCACACAATAGCATCTACAGAGAAGAATATCCCAGGTGTAACAAGTTGTAAGAATATACCAACAGTTCTAAGAAGTTCCCTAGCACATAGTAGCATCTACAGAGAAGAATATACAACATGAGGGCAGCCACTGTAAAGACAACATGATAATGTACACTCATTGTATGTGTACATTATCATGTTGTCTTTACAGTGACTGTCCTCATTCAAGTGGCAATTACAGAAGGGACAGTCATTGTGAGATGTCCTCATTTGTGACAAGGATAGTCACACATGAGGACATCTCATAGTGATCGATTGTCCCTTGTGTAATTGCCACTTGAATGTATTGCTATTGAACCACATTAATGCTTTTCTTCTTCAACAAATGAGGACAGTCACTCTAAAGACAACATGATAATGTACACTCACTGTAAGGACAGTCACAAATGAGGACATCTCACAGTGACTGTCCCTTGTGTGATTGCCACTTGAATGTATTTCTATTCAGCCACATTAATGCTTTTCTTCTTCAACAAATGAGGATAGTCACTCTAAAGACAACATGATAATGTACACTCACTGTAAGTGTACATTATCATGTTGTCTTTACAGTGACTATCCTCCTTCAAGTGGCAATTACACAAGGGATTTGTGTTTTCATTTGTGTTTTCAACAGTGCCGTAACCCTCCGCGAAATCACATCGGGATATAAGGGAAAAACAAACAAGAACATTGTCATTTATATTTTCAACAGCACCGAGAGAGATAAACAAACTTAAAACTCAGACTTAAGAAAGATGAAGGCAATGCTTCAAAAGGTCGATGCCCTAAACATGGGAAAACACAATACCACCATTAAACGATGCCCTAGTCACCGTATCAATGCTGCCAGCTCCGTACCAGTATGCTGACTGCTCACTTTCATCCTGTGATAAAGGTAACTTCATTAATCATACTTGAAATGGCAACATACGAACTAAAGTTGATGAACATTTATAAACTAAAAGTTTAAAACTACAGATTACAAATGTAGTAGTTTCATACGAAAAGAACTTGATGTCTGAAATTTACCATTAGAAGTATCCAAAGGAATACCACAGTACTGTTGAACTTGGAGAATCGGAGATGATCTACACAGCAAGGTTCAATAGCTGTAAGGACTGTTACACCATCTTTAGCATTTGAATACATTTTCTCCTTGGCTTCTGGTGGATCCTCAAAGACCCCCAATGACGTTTTCCCTATAATTATCAATTGTTTGTCAGTATGAGATATTAATAAATAAACATTAATCACAATATTAGGCAAACAATGTTCTTGATGTCTGAATCTAAATCACAGAAAGCTCTAATAAAGCAGTTCTCAGTTTCACATTAAAGTAAGTTTCAATTTCAAATGGTTATAATAATTTTTGCAAGTTATAAGTAGCTGGTTACAGTATATGACATAAAAAGAAAAAAAATCATTTCTATTCTTTTCTTCTTTTTCTCTTTCAATGAAGCTTTTGCACCACACAAATGCATACCAAGAATTTCTCAGGAGGTTTCAAGACCATTGCATACCAAACTTCTTCTCTGTAGATGCTACTGTGTGTCGTGGTCCAAACGGGCCCATAAATGTGGTTGAATAACAATACATTCAAGTGGAAATTACATAAGGGATAGTGACTGTGAGATGTCCTCATGTGTGACTGTCCTTGTCACAAATGAGGACATCTCAAGTGACTGTCCCTTGTGTAATTGCCACTTGAATGAGGACAGTCACTGTAAAGACAACATGATAATGTACACATACAATGAGTGTACATTATCATGTTGTCTTTACAGTGACTGCCCTCATGTTGTATATTCTTCTCTATAGATGCTACTGTGTGCTAGGGAACTTCTTAGAACTATTGGTATATTCTTAGAGCTTGTTACACCTGGGATATTCTTCTCTGTAGATGCTACTGTGTGCCGTGGTCCAAACGGGCCCATAAATGTGGTTGAATAGAAATACATTCAAGTGGCAATTACATATATTATAATGTATCTGTCTAGTCCTCATGACTGCTCATAACAATACAAGTGATATTTTTTTGGGAGTGGGGAAAGGTTCGAGACTTTCACCTGTATGAAGAATCCTTTCTACAGAACAACAGATAAGAAAAAGGAATAACTTTGATATAAGGTGTCTTGAATCTACCAAATAAACTCTCAAAGCATAAGATATAAATACTCTAACTTCCACACTGGTCTGCCCTCCCTTTCACATCCGTACACTATACAGTGCTTGAAGGAAATGCACAGAAAAGGCTCTGAAATAGTGGCTCTATCTGACAGAGAGTCCATGCTAGGCTTCATGACTAACCTAGAGCACATTCCTTGTTATGGAGGAAGTTTGAATGGTGAAGAACTTATGGAATGGATAGAGGACCTAGATAACCATTTTGACTACAAGTATCTTATTAATAACCATTTTGACTACAAGTATCTTATGGATAGAGGACCTTGATAACCATTTTGACTCATTTAGTATCTTATTGAGCTTCACTTTGTTTCAAGAATATAGTTTAATATTCTCTACTAAACAGGGCCAACCACATGAAGGTGGAAGCTCATTTGGCCCCACCCCCCTCCCCCTAACATCACTCTACATTCCCTGTTAACATCTAACATTCATTCATTCTTTCAATTATTAATAAAATGTAACATTCAATCAATATCACATGATAACATTCATTAACACATTAGATTCATTAACACGCAACATTCATCAATATGAAAATAAACACATAATTCATGAACATTCATTAGCACATAATTAAATTCATTGAGAAATAAAATTCAGTCATTATCAATTAAGGTATTTAGATGACAATCATTTCTTTTTTCTCTTTCTAATTTTTTTTTCTATGTAAGCTCTAAGAGGAGCATCAGTGTTATCATCAATACCCCCCTCATCAGTTGTTTTGTTCTCTGTTCTTGATGATCTCAAATTCCTATGCTGCTGCAAAGGGGGGTCCTCTACAATAACAAATAAAAGAGTTAAATTTAAAATATTTAATTATAATTGTTACAAGTATTTAATTATTTTAAAGAACATAACTGTGGCGCTCTTTAATTACCTGATCTGGCCACATCATTTTGTCTAGACTCAACCTCAACATGCTCATGAGCACCGACCCCTCGATCCTCTACAGTTGCTATACAAAATGTTACATTAATCCAAACACCAATTGTAATTACATATAAAAATTTTAATAGCAAATGTATACCTCCACCACTAGGATGCACATCATGCGAACCTTCATTATGCATAGATTGTGTAGAAGGATTGTCAGGCTGCATTCCAATATCCTACACATTGTTATCATTGCTTTCTTAAAACAAATATACTCACTTTATATTAGAACTTAACATCAAATAGACTAATTGGTAAAGTATTCAATTTGAAATAAATTTCATTTAGCTTATTTACCTGTGGCTCAGATGCATCATTATTTGAACCTTGCACACTGATTTCAGCTCGTAGCCATTCAGCCACGGCTCTATAGCCTTGTTGGAAGCCAATTCTCTTGTCCTCTTCTATGAGGCATCTATTGAACTCTGACCCCTACATTTTTTCTTGGTATGGTGAATTTTACTTGCATTGTTTGATCAAAAAAAATTTCCTTGCAATATATAAAAAAATTGATACAAGTTTTCATTTACTAATACTTACAACTCGTGCTTGAAGTTTGGAAAAACCACCAGAGCCGAGCTTGTGTGTCCCGTGCTTTTCTAATCTTTCCTTTGTTGCCTTTGATGTGTCAGGCAATCTATGAAAAGTTTGAAATATGTTAGAGACCAGTACAGGAAAAATTTAGAGGTTAATTAGTACATAATTACATTCTCAAAAGTATCACATACCTTGCTCTACTCTCTACTGGCGTAATTCATTTTTTCATGTCGGCTTTATACTTTCCATCCAAAATCAAAGCCTGCCACTTAGCCTCAAGAACACAGGGCGGACGCTCGTGCCTTGGGTTAACCTCTAAATATTTCCTGTACTGGTCCCTAATATACTTCAAACATAAACCAGCTCTTTCAAGGAGCTTCTTTCTCTCGAATGTACGAGGTCCAAAAAGCTGGGTCATACTATGTACAAGATCATCCTTCAACTTTTTATCTTGGTTATTCCACCTTTTAAGTAAAAAAAAACATGTTAGACTCATAAATGAAGAGAAGCTACCTTTAATATAGTTCAAGAAATTGATGAAAAGGAAAACTATTCTAGCAATGATATGAAATCAAAATAGTGGTTTGGGGTTTTAGTTAGGATATGATGTTCCACCATGTACGTATGGTGGGCCCAAATATCCACAAACACTCATCACCAAGTTTTCGCCAAAAAATATCATTCCCTACAAAATAATCATGGGATCATTAGTCGATGAAGAGTGATCAAAAACTAAATTACTATTATATCACTATAGAATAATAATAACTTTAAAGTACCTGGCACTTTGGCTACTTTTAAGGGAATGCCTTCATCGTCGCTGATGATCAATATGCAATCCTTCACCATTCCCGTACTAGGAACACGGGAACATCCAGGAAATGATGTTGCATCGAGACTTGTTGCATCTCCTATTGCAAAAAATGAAAACCATTATCAAATGCCTCCAAGAAATAATACTTCAAGGGAAATAAATTGGTGCAGAGCACCCATGGCACAAACACAATCAAGGGATCTACATCGTAAACACATAACACTTAAACACATAACAAAAGAGAGAAAAAGAGGGATTTGTGTACCAGTAGATGGTGCAATAGTTGGTGCATTTAGGCTGTGTGTTGTTGACGTGGTAGTCGGCAAGACATTTGTGGCTGTCCTGGATGGAGGCGGCGTTGTCATATCATCATGGAAAGGAGCTGAAGAATAAAATTGTTAGAGCATGCATAAATATAGAACGCGTGGACTAGCATGGACAAGATTGTTAGAGCATTAAAAAAAAAGATTGTTCGAGCATGTATTGTCAATGATTATGATCATTCCTATATATATTCAGTTGAAAACACAAGTGGGGAATGGAACATGTGATCTACCTGAACCACTTGCAATACTGGCCTCATCATGGGAATGGGGTTCAAAATTACGCAAATAACTCTGTAAAGACAATGCATCCCTATTTTAATTAATGTCATAAAAGAGCATAACATAAAAACCATTATTGAACTCTTGTAATAATTAAAAATTTCATTAATACTTACTTTAAAGTTTTCAAAAGTGCGCAACAACTCAGCTGCCCTGTCTTTTATTTCTTGAGTCTGAGGATGTATGGATACCAAACATAGAAGTTCTTTCCCAATTTTCTTTAGCAGCTTTTTAATGGAACCGATCGGGTCATCGGTCTCTGCTAAATCAATAAAAAAAGGGTCCACAAGGGAGGACTCCTGAGGGACTACAGGTTGCTTTCCCTCTCTCCGACCACCAGCCCTCTGTGACAACAATAGTATTAGTATTATCAAAATTACTCCAAAACAATGAAGAAAATAACATTAAAAAAAATAACATTTTGCTTCTATCTAGTTTGCACAATTACAATGAGTTTTACCTGCTCATGTGTAGATGAGCTAGGAATATCATCACCATCACCTTCGGGCGGTTGCTCCATATTGTGCCCCTGTGTCAAAGATCAAGTATAAAAATGTTAGCCAAAAATTTAATAACTAAATGGTATGTTGGAGTCATTGATTAGAAGTTGGTTTAATAGTATGTACCACCCCCATGATAGTAGCCTCGTTTGTATCTATGCGGTTCAAATTGTAATCAATAAGCAGCTCTTCCCCTGCACGTATTGATTTTATCGCATAGATGAATACACGATTTCCCTCGCGCGCCTCAAATATGCAATTGGGTTGCTTTATAGTTGACCCAGGTCGTGTACTATTTATAAAACCCGCAATATTCCATGTTGCTTTTGGCCTTCCATCAATGTATATAGCCACACTTTTACTTTGATTATTGTCTTGCTGTTGTATATAATTTGCCAAGAGTGCATACCTACGCATACTTTTTTTATATTGAACAATATGCATCCAACTTTTGTAATCGTAACATGGTCCAACATACTCCATCAATTCAGAAACTTTGTTGTAAGACACCTTTATGCCATCCATAGAAAATAGGCCCAAACCATGTAATGATGATGGTGCTATGCGATATATCCTCTCATTAACACAAAAATCAGTGTTTATTGGAGGAAGTTCCTTGGGTACCCAATGTTTCTATAGATGTTGGTACCTCAAGGGCACCTCGATGTCGCCTTTCGTCTCATCATCATAAGAACATGACCCCCCTTGAGCAAGGAAAAATTTCATGTGTTTATTGAATTTCCTTCTAGTCCTTTGACCTCTAGTTAATCTCCCTATTCTAGATAAACTGCATGTCTCACTTTCCTCTTCTATTCCTATATTTCCCTCACTCGAGGAAGACACTTCTGACAAATACCTATTTGCTGGTACCTGCAAATGGGAGAGATCTTAGAAGACATCAATCTTACTATTGATAAGTGTATTAAATAGACTTTCTATAAGGTGTATTGACTTATACCTGTCGATCCATGAGACTGTGCGGGATGCTCTTGAAAGGGGTTCAATTTCCTGCAAATGTAATTCAATTATCGTGAGCATAATCACATCATAATCATAATCACATCCATCATAAGCATCACATAAAAATTAAAAACATTAAAATGTACACATTATAACACTTAAATCAGGCTCACATTAATATGTGTTTTAAATAGTTTTATTTAATTAATTTAGATTAATAGTTAATTTAGATTAGCAGTATTCTATTTGTAGTTGAAACTTGTAGCTTTTAAATAGATAATGAATAAACTATGTAACCATTTAAGACAAATATATTTCTATCAAGAAATGAATATTAAATACATTAAGGATTGATGGCATACCTTTAAATTTCATCATCATCATCATCATCATCATCATCATCATCCTCATCATCGTCGGCATCATCATCGTCGTCGTTGTCGTCGTTGTCATCATCATCAACATCATCATCATCAACATCAACATCATCTTCATCATCATCATCAGTAGCAGCATCATCGTCATCATCTTCTTCTTCTTCTTCATGAAAATTTGTCTCAGGAACATCATCCAATAATTGTCGATCGTGATCATCATCTACATCATCTTCTACTTCTTCGGTATCTTCTTCTTCCATCGCATTATACTTTATCGGCCTTCCTCTCGGTTCATGTCTAACAACAAATGACCAACCTGGTTTATGTGAAACCTCTGAGTAAAATACCTGCTCACATTGGCTTGGAAGAACATAGGGCTCATCCCCAACTGGCTCAAACGACCTTGTATTAACCATTGTAAATCCATTATCATGTTCAATAACAGTTCTATTAGGATCATTTGGATTAAGTCGTAGCCTGTACCATTTGACAACGAAGAGTACTAATTTGAAGGAACTAAAGTCGCACTCAAGTATATCATCCAAAATGCCATAGTATTGATTTTTAGACTCTTGAGGATCTAAGTCATTTCTAGATGAAATATTAGTCACTTGAAAGACTGCAGTTATTCCAGAATCACAAGTTTTCTTCGTGTCATCCAACACTTTGACGCGGAATTTTTGACCATTATAGAACATACCCTTGTGGTGTTTAACCTGCAATAATATGTGAAACATGTCAAAATTATTATATCGTGAGTTGATAAACATACGGGTGATTAATAATTTTGTACGTACCTGGAAATCTCTTAAACCATATGCTAAATCTATTTCCCTTTGCGTAACATTAGAATCTCTATTACGATGAGCTTCTTTAACCAATGAAGATACACCTTCCCATGTTAATGTGTGACCAGAATGTTGACATCGTTCAATCCATACCGTCATCCAATCAAGATTGTTTGCAATATACAAATGTAGTGCATCCCACTCTCGAGAAACTGTACAAAAAAAAAATAGATGACTTACAACCGATTTATTTTGAAGATTAAGAAATAATTTATTACAATAACATCTTATAATTTATTACCTGTCACTTTCCTCAATCTACCTTTCCCCATCAAGTACTCCCCTTTGAATTTTTTAAAAGGGTCGAGATCCCAAATGCGATCTACATGGATATTTGAAGCAAACTTAGGAAGATATTCAGTAATGTACACCATAGTCTGGTATACCATGTATCCCTCTACCATAGAACCCTCAGGATGTGCTCTTTGTCGAACCAAAGCCTTCAAAGATTTCAAGTGCCTCTCAACCATCCACATTGACCTAGTGTGTGCAGGTCCACACAATTCAATCTCCTCAACTTGGTGTATGAGGTAGTGTTCTTGTGCATTGAAAAAAGTTGGAGGTAGACACTTTTGCATTTCACACAGTAAATGAGGAATTCTTCTCTTCCAATAGTTTATATCTTCTTTATGGATTTTTTTAGATGACAACCACCTACATTAAGAGATTCAAGTCACAAAAAATATATAAATACGAGACTTTACAAAATAATATACAATAGATTACATAGCAAGAAAAACAAATCGCGAATATAATAAATATATACAACAAATTGAACAGATATTACTGCTTACCTCATGTATTTTCCAAGATCATATATCACTTGTTTGATGTTATTGTTGAAGTGCTCTGGGAGAGATAGAGGTAGCACGTACTGCAGTAATTATAAACCAATCATTTTATTATTTTTTAACATAACATAATGAATAGTACACGTAGTTTATGAATATATTGTAAATACAGAAGAACATAACTTACCTTGATGAAAGTATGCCAATCATGCGTTTTGAGCCCTGGCCCAAATTCACTTTTCTTTGATATGAGATTGCTTATGTTCCCAGCAAATCCTGTGGGAAATCAAATTTTTCTTTTATGGCATCACTTTGCTGCTCCGTTAATAACCAAGGAAGGGCACTTATATTAATCTGATCTCTATTGCTATTTGAGTGAATGAAATTCTTCAGTGCATGATTGGATTCATGAATGTCATTAAAAATTTTGATAATTTTTTCTTTGTCACGCCTTCCATCCAGTATTTTCCACAATGTCTCTGTTATATTCTTTCCAACATGCATAAGATCAAACAAATGCACAATTTGTAGGTCCTCGTAGTAGGGCAACCTACTAAATTGTCTGGGATAGCTTTTTAGTCCCTTTGGAAGGTTGTCAGTAGTTCCTTGACGACCTTCACGATCATCAATTACATAATTAGTAAACAAAAATCACAATAGAAATATATAAATTACAAACATAAACCATTAAGTGGAATGACATTACCTCGACGATTAATTCTATTATATTCCAACTTCCATAGGCGAGGTGTCATTCTTCGTGGCTTTGATGTAGTCTCTTCTTTCCCATTGAAAAGATGTTTTTCCATACTTCGATACTTATGATTCCTGTGGAGGAAGTGTCTGTACTCATCAAACACATGCTTTCCTAAACTTTTTGAATGACGAGATTTCATCTTTGGACCACAAACTGGACATGCAAATTTTCCCTTTGTTTGAAGACCTACAAGATAATGATATAATTGGATTATTAAATATGTTGATTTTTATAATTAGAATTATCATGCGCAACTTGAATTCACTATAACATACCACAAAAATGTGTTAGCCCTGGGGCATCATGTATTGTCCATACAAGTATTGCATGGAATTGAAATTGTCTTTGTCCTATTGGTCTAGACACGTCATACATAGTGACACCGTTCCATAACTCCACCAACTCATCAATAAGAGGCTCAATATATACATTCATATCTTTAACTTGATATTTACCTACTTGAATGAATAGTAACATTACATAATTATTGTGACCATTTTACTATAAGATTTGTAAGTACATGTAAATTAATAACTATCAAATGATAAAATACCTGGAACAATCATTGCCAACATAATGTGCTCCCTCTTTATTGACATCCACGGAGGAATGTTATTGTTGATAACAAAAATAGGCCACACCGAGCAAACAGATCTCATCTCTCCAAATGGATTGACACCATCCGCTGCCAATGAAAGCCTGAGATTATGAGGTTCTTCTTTGAAGTGTTGCCACTTTTCCTCTATGTGCATAAATGCTGAACCATCCGCAGGGATTTGAATAATGTCATCTCGACTTCTATTGCGTGCATGGTAATCCATAAATTGTGCCAAGCTAGTACACCTGAATAATTGTCGCATCCGTGGAATAATGGGGATGTAACGAAGAACCTTGTGAGACACCTTTTTTGTTATTCGATCTGTTCGATATCTACTCGTATGACATACAGGGCATTGTGTTGCAAATTCATGTTCTTTATAATATATAATATGATCATTGGGACAAGCATGTATTGCTTGATACTCCATTCCAATATCTTTCATAATAGCAGATAATTCTTGATATGAGCGAGGTAGAATATTTGATGCTGGTAACAAAAACTCGCCTATCAATCTACAGCAAAAAATATAAGTTGTTAATATAAACAATATTAGTGGTACATTATTCACCCTTTGTTAACTATAAAGACATATATGACATACCTTAACATACGTGACATTGTTATGTTGGATAAACCATTCATAACCTTCAAGTTCAACAACAACAATATAGCAGAGAGAAGAGTTGTTTGGGAGTCTTTGTATAGGGGATCGTATGCCTTCTCAAGTAGAGGTACATCGAGGCTATCATCATCATCATGATCAGATCCGCTTGGACTAAATGTGTCATGGATCAATGTATTTATACCATCATCTTCAATTGTGTTTTCTGGCGCATGATCGTCATCTTCCATGGGATCATTATCTTCACCTTGGATATTCACACCCCCATGTTCCTCCATATCATGTACTTCCCTGGGGAGATCAACCTATATAAAATTGATTAACATAAATAAACCATGATCTTCAACTCATCATCAAGTGATTTCATATGTATATAAATTGTTAAAATGATATAATGAACAACTTACCAGTGGATGATAGTCATGCCCCCCTTCAATGTGACCATTCTCCCTCTAATGTCTCTTAACTATTTTGATTAGCAGTCTTCTACGGTTTAAGCCCTTACAAATTTTGCAGGGACAATAAAATTTTCCATCACCTTTTCTTTTCAAGTTAGACCACAATCTAGCGATTGTCTCCCTATTTTGTTCTTCACTTATATTATCTGACATGATCGTTCTTTGCAGGAAGCAAAAATTGGGCTATGAAAACTTCGGTCTACAACTTTCAGTGACTAAGCAAAATTGTCAAAAGTACACAAATCTTCTTAGACCTAGTTAAATCCTTTAATATTTTAAAAGTCTAGTTAAAATATACATTAGATTAAAAAATATACAATTTTCATGCCTGAGCGCGCGGCTACGACTAGTGCAATGGTCTTCTTGCTTAGCTCTAGAAGCTCTCTAGCAATCAAAACATATAAGCTACAAGGCCTAACAGCAATTTCAAAACATATAAGCTACAAGGCAAGACATATTACATGACATGGAAAAAGGATTAAAATATACATTAGATTAAAATATATACAATTTTCAAACCTGAGCGCGCGGCTATAACTCGTGCAATGGTCTTCTTGCTTAGCTCTAGAAGCTCTCCAGCAATCAAAACATATAAGCTATTAGAATTCATTAACTTTCTGTAATTGGAAAACTCTATTTGATATTAGACCGTAAACTACTACTATTCTCTCCATAAGAACTAAGTACAAAATTCTTTCAAGTTCACATCCATGATTCCCTTTAGATTAAAATATACAGCAAAAATTAACTAAAAGTCTAGTTAAAATATTCATTAGATTAAAAAATATACAATTTTCAAACCTGAGCGCGCGGCTATAACTCGTGCAATGGTCTTCTTGCTTAGCTTTAGAAGCTCTCCAACAATCAAAACATATAAGCTACAAGGCCTAATAGCAATTTCAAAACAAGGGTCATCAAAAGAACCAAAAACAATGTGTGCAAACAATACCTTGTGAAGTGGTATAGACAATTAGAAGATGCTACTATGTGCTAGGGAACTTCTTAGAACTATTGGTATATTCTTACAACTTGTTACACCTGGGATATTCTTCTCTGTAGATGCTACTATGTGCCGTGGTCCAAACGGGCCCATAAATGTGGTTGAATAGCAATACATTCAAGTGGCAATTACACAAGGGACAGTCACTGTGAGATATCCTCATGTGTGATTGTCCTTGTCACAAATGAGGACATCTCACAGTGACTGTCCCTTGTGTAATTGCCACTTGAATGAGGTCAGTCACTGTAAAGACAACATGATAATGTACACATACAATGAGTGTACATTATCATGTTGTCTTTATAGTGGCTGCCCTCATGTTGTATATTCTTCTCTGTAGATGCTACTACGTGCTAGGGAACTTCTTAGAACTGTTGGTATATTCTTACAACTTGTTACACCTGGGATATTCTTCTCTATAGATGCTACTATGTGTCGTGGTCCAAATGGGCCCATAAATGTGGTTGAATAGCAATACATTCAAGTGGCAATTACACAAGGGACAGTCACTGTGAGATGTCCTCATGTGTGACTGTCCTTGTCACAAATGAGGACATCTCATAGTGACTGTCCCTTGTGTAATTGCCACTTGAATGAGGAACAAGGAGGAAGTGATACAATAATAGGGGGGTGATCATTTTAAAATGTGTTGGACATAGATATGTCCTCATTTCTGGGTATTTTAGCTCTCTAACAACTGAATACCAGATTAAATAATAATGACAAAAGAAAAATAAACCCAACGTACTCAGAAATTGTAGCTATGATTTTGCGGAGGGAATCTCTCTCGGCGCTGTTGAAAACACAAATGACAACCCGCTTGATTTCACGGAGGGAATCTCTCTCGGTGCTGTTCAAAACATAAATGACAACCCACTTTGTTCAAAACACAAATGATAACCCACTTGATTTCGCGGAGGGAATCTCTCTCGACGCTGTTGAAAACACAAATGACAACGTTCCTTTTTTTTTTTGCACTTATATCCCGACCAACATAAGGTCCATTTGTAATACAACATGATAATGTACACTTCTAGTGAGTGTACATTATCATGTTGTCCTTAGAGTGACTATCCTCATTTGTTGAAGAAGAAAAGCATTAATGTGGCTGAATAGTAATACATTCAAGTGGCAATTACACAAGGGACAGTCACTATGAGATGTCCTCATTTGTGACTGTCCTTACAGTGAGTGTACATTATCATGGTGTCTTTAGAGTGACTGTCCTCATTTGTTGAAGAAGAAAAGCATTAATGTGGTTCAATAGCAATACATTCAAGTGGCAATTACACAAGGGACAATCACTGTGAGATGTCCTCATGTGTGACTGTCCTTGTCACAAATGAGGACATCTCACAATGACTGTCCCTTGTGTAATTCAAGTGGCAATTACACAAGGGACAATCACTGTGAGATGTCCTCATTTGTGACTGTCCTTACAATGAGTGTACATTATCATGTTGTCTTTAGAGTGACTGTCCTCATTTGTTGAAGAAGAAAAGCATTAATGTGGTTCAATAGCAATACATTCAAGTGGCAATTACACAAGGGACAATGTCATGAGCCGTGACATATTGAACTTAGTATAATAATAAAATGATTAGATGATATATAATAATCTATTATTAACGTTATATAACAATAATATATAATTATTATCAAAAGATAATAATAATATATAGTTAGCATAATAAGTAATATGTTAATTAAATAATATTAAAATATTAATAAATAATATAATTATGATTATAATTATAATATAAATTAATAATAAATAATTATTAATAAATTATATATATTATATTATAATAATATATTAAGTAATAATATTAAATCAATTATTGATATAATAATTTTAATATATAAATAATATTAATAAACCTCTCAATATAAAACAATATGTTATCACTATAATAATATTTATTATAATATTATTAATATTACTAACATCATTAATTATAATATTTAATAATAACAATAACATTAATAATAATAATAATAATAATAATGTTTAAAGCAATATCGAATATCTGTAATCGATATACATCTGCATTATCTATCACGATGAGGAATGAAGAAGTGATACAACAATCACTAGTCATTACACATCGATACCATGAGAGGATGATTAATGAACCAAATAATAATAAATAATATAATTATGATTATAATTATAATATAAATTAATAATAAATAATTATTAATAAATTATATATATTATATTATAATAATATATTAAGTAATAATATTAAATCAATTATTGATATAATAATTTTAATATATAAATAATATTAATAAACCTCTCAATATAAAACAATATGTTATCACTGTAATAATATTTATTATAATATTATTAATATTACTAACATCATTAATTATAATATTTAATAATAACAATAACATTAATAATAATAATAATAATAATAATAATGTTTAAAGCAATATCGAATACCTGTAATCGATATACATCTGCATTATCTATCACGATGAGGAATGAAGAAGTGATACAACAATCACTAGTCATTACACATCGATACCATGAGAGGATGATTAATGAACCAAATACTATGAAGTCAAGATCAACATGATATGAATAAGGGATAGGTCACTATGTGTTTCAGAAGATGTATTGATAAGCAAGAAGGATAACCATTCATATATTATAAATAATCATTAATTGCACAAGTTTAGACAATGACATATCCGATAAAGCAATATCAAACATGAAGACCCGCTAGCAAATATGCACAATCACTTCCTATGTTATCATGACAATAACATAAACTAGATTGAATTCTACTATCTATATCAATAGACACCACATAGGAGGATATCGACTAAAGGATTGAAAGATTATCGATTGTCTGAGATAAACCACATCTTGTAGAAACACAAAAGCATCAGTGATTATATCACAAGCTATTGATGAATGAGGCATCAGTCATGGATAATAAGTACAATGTATCCTTAAGTATTAACAGGAATGGAAGTCAATTTGAAGATCAAACTCCATTACCAGCAATCAACCAATAAATGGACAATTATTAGAAAATGATATCGACTTATATCAGAGTAGAAAGATTGGATATAATCATAACAATATGGGATAAGGCAAGAGTTAATATCGATTGACTAAATACTAATGATAGTTAGACCAAACTAATACAAACACAATGGATGTTAACTATTGGTTGCACTACCAATTAGGGAAGATTACCTTCATAAAAAGATTTGATATTGAGTCAATCTGGGAGTTATCTATGATCAGAAAATAATGAAATAATATTATGTGAACTGTCGGATTATGGAAAGGTGTGATTAACAAAGGGACATGGAGGAAGAAACAAGACACGTCTCATTCATAGCATCTCTTCATTTGTTAAAGACAATATAAGAATGCATTCTCGTCAGTCACTCAAGGCATCATTAGAACTTTATTTACTTATCCATATTTGGATATACTCAATAGAGCATCTGCCTTTGGCAGTTTGGTTTCAAGTTTATCATTGTAGATCAGAGACAACACCATGATTGCACAGATAGAAAGGATAGTCAGAAACAGCATCAATATTTGAAGTTGCAAGGATATAATTCAGAATCTGAAATAGCAACATATCACTCATAGCGATATTACACATTTGCATAATTACATCATCATATTAGACACAGCAAATACATTGCTGTAAGCAATACTTATTGATTGTATATCGATATTGTTTATATCAGACATAGCATCATTATACCATCACTATAAGTGATAGGAAACATCATATTCATAGCATATTTCATATCATTATATCCGACAGTGCTATTAAACATATTGGTATCAATATCATCTTGCACACATATTGTGATTGAATCTGAAATAGTGGTTGATATCTTAAGTAACCTCCATTACTTAGTTTAATTGTAAGTATCTGATAGAGTAAGTCTGAGAAGTGGAGTAATTGTTCCTGTTTTCCAAGTTAGCCAAAAAGGGGACATTACAGACAATCACTGTGAGATGTCCTCATGTGTGACTGTCCTTGTCACAAATGAGGACATCTCACAATGACTGTCCCTTGTGTAATTCAAGCGGCAATTACACAAGGGACAGTCACTGTGAGATGTCCTCATTTGTGACTGTCCTTACAGTGAGTGTACATTATCATGTTGTCTTTAGAGTGACTGTCCTCATTTGTTGAAGAAGAAAAGCATTAATGTGGTTCAATAGCAATACATTCAAGTGACAATTACACAAGGGACAATCACTGTGAGATGTCCTCATGTGTGACTATCCTTGTCACAAATGAGGACATCTCACAATGACTGTCCCTTATGTAATTCAAGTGGAAATTACACAAGGGACAGTCACTGTGAGATGTCCTCATTTGTGATTGTCCTTACAGTGAGTGTACATTATCATGTTGTCTTTAGAGTGACTGTCCTCATTTGTTGAAGAAGAAAAGCATTAATGTGGTTCAATAGCAATACATTCAAGTGGAAATTGCACAAGGGACAATCACTGTGAGATGTCCTCATGTGTGACTATCCTTGTCACAAATGAGGACATCTCACAATGACTGTCCCTTATGTAATTCAAGCAGCAATTACACAAGGGACAGTCACTGTGAGATGTCCTCATTTGTGACTATCCTTACAGTGAGTGTACATTATCATGTTGTCTTTAGAGTGACTGTCCTCATTTGTTGAAGAAGAAAAGCATTAATGTGGTTCAATAGCAATACATTCAAGCGGCAATTACACAAGGGACAGTCACTGTGAGATGTCCTCATTTGTGACTGTCCTTACAGTGAGTGTACATTATCATGTTGTCTTTAGAGTGACTGTCCTCATTTGTTGAAGAAGAAAAGCATTAATGTGGTTCAATAGCAATACATTCAAGTGGCAATTACACAAGGGACAATCACTGTGAGATGTCCTCATGTGTGACTGTCCTTGTCACAAATGAGGACATCTCACAATGACTGTCCCTTGTGTAATTCAAGCAGCAATTACACAAGGGACAGTCACTGTGAGATGTCCTCATTTGTGACTATCCTTACAGTGAGTGTACATTATCATGTTGTCTTTAGAGTGACTATCCTCATTTGTTGAAGAAGAAAAGCATTAATGTGGTTCAATAGCAATACATTCAAGCGGCAATTACACAAGGGACAGTCACTGTGAGATGTCCTCATTTGTGACTGTCCTTACAGTGAGTGTACATTATCATGTTGTCTTTAGAGTGACTGTCCTCATTTGTTGAAGAAGAAAAGCATTAATGTGGTTCAATAGCAATACATTCAAGTGGAAATTACACAAGGGACAATCGATCACTGTGAGATGTCCTCATGTGTGACCTTTGTGAAGGCAAGTGCCAATTTGTACCCAAGTTACCAATATTGTGGCAAAAGTGGGAATGAAGCATTTAGGGGTCAAATTGGGCAAAGAAGTGTAGAAGTGGCCTATGTGAGGTCTAAATAGCCTAACTAAGTCATGGTTAGGGTCTTATGGTGTTTGAACAATAATTTTTGAACCAAAATCCCAAAGGTTGTAACGAGTTGTCAATGTTGTCATTCACAACATTGACAACATTTGTGCAAGGGAGCATTTTCAAGTAAGATGGTTATGTAACTATATGAAACCATTGAATTAGGCATCAGATCAACTATAAGAGGCCTCCATCGATCTGTGCAAAAGGTTGGGGGGAAAAACATTTGGAATTAAGAAGATTTGTAGAGTAACACGGTTTTAGTGAATTCTTGAGTTTTTTTGTTTCTTTGTTTTCAGTTGATTAATGGATTAGATAGCTCGCAGTGTCTATTGGAAAAGTTAGTACAAGTTGTTTTTTTATTCTGTGTTGTGTTTTTTTTGAGTTTTGAAGCATTCCAACTAGTTTGTTAATTCTTTTGTTAAGTACCCTATCATTGGTTTGAACCAGGCAGGTTGAACAAATGGAGTCTTAGCTCATCATTCCATTGTCAATTTTGTACGGGCTCTTGGAATGGGTGAGGAGACTCCATGTACTATATGTTTGGAAGGAGGGGCCCTGGGAAGCTCATTTTCTATGTTTGCAATGATGTCCTAGGTGAGTCAGTTGAGCACAGTTAGGGATGACAAATCATTACAAGAAGATTACAACAAGTTGAATGCATTGGTTGCTTCAACTAAAATCTCATGGAGAGGTAGACACACATCTAAAGAAGCCCCAAGTCAAATTAGAAGATTGGGTGAGTTTCTTTGGTTGCTAAGAAAACAAACTCTTAGTCAGACTGTCCAATTTGTGTCAAAATACTTGTTTTCAGGCATGGCTGTAGCAGTTGGTGTACAAAAAATCTAGGAGGAGAAGACCTTAGATATCTTGGAGTTCTCAATAAAGGGCATCTAAATCCTAAGCCCTTTAGGTGGCTTAATATAAACAAAAAGGCTTGACAAAGGCCTAATTGCTAGCAGCCTATTTTTGGGTGCAATTGGCATGGTTTGATGAACCGGATTGAAGTACTGATGAAAAGTATAGGTGAAGGAGTAATATTGAAACCAATAGAGGTCCTAGTGGCCAGCCTCTCCATGGAGTAAAGTTCTAGTTGAATGTGTTTCAATTTGTGAAGACAAGACTAGGAGTGTCCTAGTAGCTAGATTGGTATTGAGCAGAGTTCGTTGTATTTTTTGTTGGTGTGCACTAGTTGAAGGAGTGGGATCTTGGGTAGAGATACCTAAAGAGTGTAGGGATAGTTAAGTACCCTATCAAGTCAAAACATTGGCCTAAAGAGACCCTAGTGAAGGATAGGGAGTGAGCAAGACAAAGTGTTACATCAATTAACAAGATCATTTTTTGGTAATTGTGTACATTATCATGTTGTCTTTACAGTGACTGTCCTCATTTGTTGAAGAAAAAAAGCATTAATGTGGTTCAATAGCAATACATTCAAGTGGAAATTACACAAGGGAATATCACTATGAGATGTCCTAAGTGTGACTGTCCTTGTCACAAATGAGGACATCTCACAGTGACTGTCCCTTGTGTAATTGCCACTTGAATGAGGACAGTCACTGTAAAGACAACATGATATGTACACAAGTACTGTGAAGGTAGTCGCAAGTTAGGGCTGTTTCATTGCATACCCGAAACAATGAAGACATTACAGTCCACAAAATGTTTGTGCTTGAAAGACGAACAAATAAAATTAAACTTCTAAATAACCAAAGCCGCTAACAATAAATTCAACACAGATATGTCCTCATTTCTGGGTATTTTAGCTCTCTAACAGCTGAATACCAGATTACATAATAATGACAAAAGAAAAATAAACCCAACGTACTCAGAAATTGTAGCTGTGATTTCGCGGAGGGAATCTCTCTCGGCGCTATTGAAAACACAAATGACAACGTTCTTGTTTTTTTTTCCCTTATATCCCGATGTGATTTCGCGGAGGGTTACGGTGCTGTTGAAAACACAAATGACAACGTTCCTTTTTTTTTTGCCCTTATATCCCGACAACATCGCAATTGCAAGTTAGGGCTGTTTCACTGCATACCCGAAACAATGAAGACGTTACGGTCCACAAAACGTTTGTGCTTGAAAGATGAACAAATAAAATTAAACTTCTAAATAACCAAAGCCGCTAACAATAAATTCAACATAGATATGTCCTCATTTCTGGGTATTTTAGCTCTCTAACAGCTGAATACCAGATTACATAATAATGACAAAAGAAAAATAAACCCAACGTACTCAAAAATTGTAGCTGTGATTTCGCGGAGGGTTACGGCGCTGTTGAAAACACAAATGACAACGTTCTTGTTTTTTTTTGCCCTTATATCCCGATGTGACTTCGCGGAGGGTTACAGCGCTGTTGAAAACACAAATGACAACGTTCTTGTTTTTTTTGCCCTTATATCCTGATGTGATTTCGCAGAGGGTTACGACGCTGTTGAAAATACAAATGACAACGTTCCTTTTTTTTTTGTCCTTATATCCCGACAACGTCGCAATGGTGACGTTGCCAAATGTATTGTCGTCGCAAATTGCGATGGTGTCGGGCTATATTTGAAAAAAAAAAAGCCAAAACCGCATGACATTTGCCTGTCATCGCAAATTGCCGTCACAATTTCACCCCAAATGTATTAGTGGAAGGCTCAATTTTTCAAGATCCAAGGTGTTTTTTGGTTCATCTCGACAAGATATTCAATTTGAAACCTCTTTCACTAGATTTGGAAATGGTCAATTTTTTAGCTATGAACACAGTACTGACTTCCTCTCTTTGATCAAACTTTAACCGATTGTATCTTGCGAAGAGAGGCTCCATTTTTCAAAATTCAAGGTGTTTTTCGGTTCATCTCAAAAAGATCTTCGATTTGAGACTACTTTCACAAAATTTGGAAACTGTCATAGATTTGGAAATCATCAAGTTTTTAGCTACGAACACTATACTGACTTCCTTGCTTTGACCAAACTTTCACCGTCTGTATCTTGAGAAGAGAGGCTCAATTTTTCAAGATTCAAGTTGTTTTTTGGTTAATCTCGATGAGATCCTCAATTTGAGACCACTTTCAGTAGATTTGGAAATGGTCAATTTTTTAGCTATGAACATTGTACTGACTTCCTTTCTTTAACCAAGCTTTGACCATCTGTATCTTGAGAAAAGAGGCTCTATTTTTCAAGATTCAAGGTGTTTTTTAGTTCATCTCGACGAGATCTTCAATTTGAGACTACTTTCACCAGATTTGAAAATAGTAAAAATTTTAGCTACAAATACTGTTCTGACTTCTTTTTTTTGACCAAACTTTGACCATTCGTATCTTGAGGAGAGAGGCTCCATTTTTCAAGATTCAAGGTGTTTTTTTGTTCATCTCGGCTAGATCTTTAATTTGAGATGACTTTCACTAGATTTGGAAATTGTAAAAGTTTTAGCTAGGAATATTGTATTGACTTCCTTACTTTGAACAAACTTTGACTATTTCTATCTTGATAAGAGAGGCTCTATTTTTCAAGATTCAACATTTTTTTGGTTCATCTCAACGAGATCTTCAATTTGAGACAAGTTTCACCAGATTTAGAAATGATCAAAGTTTTAGCTACAAGCACCATACTAACTTCCTTACTTTGACCAAACATTGATGTCCATCTGTATCTTGGGAAGAGAGGCTCCATTTTTCAAGATTCAAGGCATTTTTTGGTTCATCTCGATGAAATCTTTGATTTGAGACCACTTTCACCAGATTTGGAAATGGTCAAATTTTTAGCTATGAACACTGTACTGACTTCTTTGCTTTGACCAAACTTTGAAAGTCCTTATCTTGAGAAGAGAGGCTTCATTTTTTAAGATTCAAGGTGTTTTTTGGTTCATCTCGATGAGATCTTCGATTTGAGACCACTTTTATCACATTTGAAAATCATCAAATTTTTAGCTACGAACACTAGACTAACTTCTTTGCCTTGACTGAACTTTGACAGTCTTTATCTTCAGAATATAGGCTCCGGTTTTCAATATTCAAGGTGTTTTTTGTTTCATCTTGATGAGATTTTTGATTTGAGACCACTTTCAGAAGATTTGAAAATGGTCAAATTTTTAGCTACAAAAAATGTACTTACTTCCTCTATTTGACCAAACTTTGACCTTCCATATCTTTAGAAGAGAGGCTCTATTTTTCAAGATTGAAGGTGTTTTTTGGTTCATCTCGATGAGATCTTTGATTTGAGACCACTTTCACCAGGTTTGGAAATGGTCAAAGTTTTAGCTACGAACACTGTGCTAACTTCTTTACTTTCACCAAACTTTGACCGTCCATATCTTGAGAAGCGAGGCTCTATTTTTCAAGGTTCAAGGTGTCTTTTGGTTCCTCTCGATAAGATTTTTGATTTGTAACCACTTTCACCAGATTTGGAAATGGTTAAATTTTTAGCTACAAATAATGTACTGACTTCCTTAGTTTGACCAAACTTTGACTATATGTATCTTGAGAAGAGAGGCTCTGTTTTCTAAGATTCAATGTGTTTTTTGATTCATCTTAACGAGATCTCTGATTTGAGACCACTTTCACTAGATTGAGAAATGGTTAAATTTTTAGCTACGAACACTATAGATAATTGCTTGCCTTGACCAAACTTTGACCATCTGTATCTTGAGAAGAGAAGCTCTATTTTTCAAGATTCAA
Source organism: Chamaecyparis obtusa (assembly GCA_027943335.1). NCBI lineage: Eukaryota > Viridiplantae > Streptophyta > Pinopsida > Cupressales > Cupressaceae > Chamaecyparis > Chamaecyparis obtusa. The sequence goes on from BSBK01003182.1 coordinate 2,130,573, forward strand.
AGTGTTTTTTGGTTCATCTCAGTGAGATCTTCAATTTGAGACCACTTTCTCCATATTTGGAAACGGTTAATTTTTTAGCTACGAACATTGTCCTGACATCCTCACTTTGAACAAACTTTGACCATCTATATCTTGAGAAGAGAGGCTTTGGTTTGCAAGATTCAAGGTGTTTTTTGGTTCATCTTGACGACATCTTCATTTTGAGACCACTTTAACCAAATTTGGAAACGGTCAAATTTTTAGCTATGAACATTGTATTGACTTCCTTTCTTTCACCAACCTATGACTATCTGTATCTTGAGAAGAGAGGCTCCAATTTTCAAGATTCAATGTGTTTTTTGGTTTATCTCGATGAGATCATTGATTTGAGACCACTTTCACAAGATTTGGAAATGTTTAAATTTTTAGCTATGAACACTATACTGACTTGCTTGCTTTGACCAAACTTTGATCATCTATATCTTGAAAAGAGAGGCCGTATTTGTCAAGATTCATGGTGTTTTTTGCTTCATCTTGATGAGATCATCGATTTGAGACCACTTTCACCAGATTTGGAAATGGTCAAATTGTTAGCTACAAACATTGTACTGACTTCCTTTCTTTGACCAAACTTTGATCATCGATATGTTGAAAAGAGAGGCTCCATTTTCTAAGATTTAAGGTGTTTTTTAGTTCATCTTGTCGAGATCTTCAATTTGAGACCACTTTCACCAGATTTGGAAATGGTCAATTTTTTAGCTATGAGCATTGTATTGACTTCCTTTGTTTGACTAAACTTTGATCATCCGTATCTTGAGAAGAGATGCTCCATTTTTCAATGTTCATTATGTTTTTTGGTTCATCTCGGGGAGATCTTCGATTTGAAACTACTTTCACCAAATTTGGAAATGGTAAAATGTTTAGCTACGAACACTATATTCACTTCCTTTCTCTGACCAAACTTTGACCGACTGTATCTTGAGAAGAGATGCTCTATTTTTCAAGATACAAGGTGATTTTTGGTTCATCTCGATGAGATCTTTGATTTGAGACCACTTTCACTAGATTTGGAAATGGTCAAATTTTTACCTATGAACATTGTACCGACTTCCTTGCTTTGACCAAAATTTGACCGTCCATATCTTGAGAAGAGAGGCTCTATTTTTCAAGATTCAAGGTGCTTTTTGGTTCATCTTGATGAGATATTCAATTTGAGACTACTTTCACCAAATTTGGGAACTATTAAATTTTTAGCTATGAACACTGTACTGACTTCCTTGCTTTGACTAAGATTTGACCGTCCGTATCTTGAGAAGAGAGGCTCTATTTTTCAAGATTCAAGGTGTTTTTTGGTTCATCTCGATGAGATCTTTGATTTGAGACCACTTTCACCAGATTTGGAAATGGTCAAATTTTGAACTACAAACACTGTATTAACTTCTTTGCATTGACCAAACTTTGACCATCCATATCTTGAGAAGAGAAGCTCTTTTTTTCAAGATTCAAGGTGTTATTTGGTTCATCTCGACGAGATATTCAATTTGAGACCACTTTCACCAAATTTGGAAATGGTTAAATTTTTAGCTATGAACATTGTACTTCCTTTCTTTGACCAAACTTTCATAGCCTGTATCTTGAGAAGAGAGGCCCCATTTTTCAAGATTCAAGGTGTTTTTTAGTTCATCTCGATGAGATCTTGGTTGCAAATGTTGTTTTGAGAGCACTATAGATCACTTAAGGTTTTTCATTTATGGAAACACTTATGTTGCAGTGATCACATGAAGTGAGAATAAGTATGGGAGACACACTCATGAAAATGACTAAGTACAAAATCAAAATTATAGTATTCTGCAATATAGTTTTGGTCAGTGAAGACAATATATGATGTATTATGGCTTGTGAGCTTAGAGGAAGACATGTTTGGATAAGTAGGACCTTCAGTTAAGGTCACACATGTTTTTATGTTGATATTTATAAAATACAATGATATGAAGGTATGCAAAGATAGTGAAACAATGTAATAGGGTATATGAATATTCGCAATGATTTAGTAAAGGTGATTGTAAGAGTTGTAATCTCACCACACTTTTAATAGGGTTTTTGTAGACCCCTAACAGGGTTTCCTATTCCTCTAATAAGGAAATGTACTATATAATACTTAGCTCCTAAAAGGGCTAGATTTCCTAACAGGGATTCAATATTTTAGTTCATAGTTGTGGGTACCATCCCCACTGGGGTTTTCCCTTAGCCAGGGTTTCCTCAAAAATAAATAATGGTGTTATGAGTTGTGTTATGTGTTTATGTTCTTTTCATTTTAGCATTGATATGGTTTATTTGCAATTGGTTGAAGTTTAATTTAAAGTGTTGTAATACTGATTCACCCCCCCTCTCAGTATTACTTAATCCTAACAATTGGTATCAGAGGTATTGGCCCTTGGAGAGAAAGCCTAAAAACTTAAGGGAGATCAGAATAGATTCAAAAAGTTTGTAGAAGAACTTTGAAGTAGCACTTGATGACTTGGACAAGGAAAAGGTTGAGAATGGTGAATTCAAATTCAAATTCAGAAGAGTAGAAGGTTTCATTTAGAAACTAAAGGATCAACTTGAACTTTCAAGAAGTTAGAGATAAGACCTTCTAGATAAGATCAAAGAGGATTTAGAAAAGGATACATCAGACCAAGTAAAATAGCTAGACAAAGAAAAAGAACAAATTAATCTTTTGATGATTAAAGAAATTCAACATGAAAAGGATGCAAGATACAAATTTTAAGAGACACTAAAAGAAGAAAATGTACAGATAGGAAAGATGGAGATTGAACTTGATCACTACAAGGATAAATGTTAGGAATTAGAGAAGTACAATTATATCATAAACAGTGAACTCACTCAATCCAAATTACACATTGAGAAGTTACACATGAGTAGTGATAAACTTGATGAACAAAGAGAGACAAAAACCCAAAGGAGACTGAATAGAGTTAAAATAGGGTTCACCAAAATGAATGGTGTTTGATTTGAATAGGTGTGTGAAATATATGTGATGGAAAATGTTGTGGACATAAAAACTAAATAAAATAGAAATACTTATCTTGAAAGAAGGCTGATGCATAAATCACTATTTTCTGATGTCTGTGTTCAGTTTTGAGAGATTCTACAATCTACTTCAGACTAGAAATGTTGAGATAGAGAAAACCCATAAAACTTCTAAGGTCAGGTCAACTTTGACCTAGATAGCGGGGAACAATCTTACCCCAAGGAATAATCTTACCCCTCATTGAAGGTCATCCCTGACCTGAAACAGCTCTGACGACAATTGTATTCGCAGATCCTGGAAGTTTGTCGAAAAGGGCATCCAGATATGAACTACAATTCGATGTCCTATACCTGCAAGAAAAATGGTTTTTTTGTTTGGATGAGGGGTTTGCCTTAGTCAAACCCTAGTTTAGAATCAACCTTAATAATGAAATTGAAATAGAGAATGCTAGCAAGTAGTAGAAGTAGATCTAACAATGAAGCTATGATATTCAATAGATATACAATTGTATTTTAAATGTAATCAAGTATGTTGATATGAAAGCTTGAGCATAACATTAACAAATATAAATAAAAACCTCCATGATTGTATGCTCATAATCGACCTTGAAGAGAAGAATGAATGGATCTTGAAGATGAACAAAGGATCTTGAAGGAAGATCACACCACCATGATGGATAGATCTAGGGCTTGAATGATGAATCTTGAATGCTTGAACCAAATCCCTTCAAAGGCTTGAATGCTTGAATCCTTGATCTTTAATGGAGAACTTGAATGCTTGAATAGGATGATGGCTTGAATGTTTCCTTGATTGATAATGCTTTCTTGATCTTTCTTGATGAAATTCTTTCTTGAGAGACTATGAGATGGAATTTCTTGGTGATTGATGGATGGTTGCTCATGAAAAGTGGATGTGAAAATTAGAGAGGAAGGCTTCCTTTTATAGTGATCTAGGGCACAAAATCATTGAGAAGGTCAACATTAGAGAATTAAATCCCAATTAACCTTAAACCCTAGAAATGGACCTAGGTTAAATGTAATTTTAGAGTTTACCATTCTTAAATTTGAAACTGCCAACCTGAAAGTGGGAAAATAAAACTTTTCGAAGCCCGATATCTCGAAACCTCTAGAACTTGAAAACTGGAGCCAGGGTCAGGGTTGAGGTTGATTTTGACCTAGGTCATGGTCAAGGTCAACTCTGCCCTAGGTCAGGGTCGAGGTCGACCTTGACCCAGGAAGTCAACTTTGACCTTGAGGTCCCAGATCTTAAGTTCTCAGGACCAGGTGCCAGGAAAAGCTAGAAATGGGTGGAGAGAGAAGCATAACAAGGGGGAAAAGCTCGATCCATGCAAATACCTAATCAAGGTTCTTGAAATGACCCAAGACCATTTAATTAGAGGGCTAAATGCTCTTAACATGGAAGTGCATCCATTTTAAGATGATACATTAAGCCCCCACTTTAGCAAGAGTATGGACTCGATGCAAACTCTTGGTAAAGGAGAAGAAAGAGGAGAGCCAAGTGGATTCACAATGAGATAAAATAATGCTTTAGCTTAAGGAAAAAAGCCCCCAGGATAAAAGATTCTAACTCAACACGTAGCACGAGGGTGCAAAAATAAAGAGAAAACCAAAAGATATAAAAGAGGGGTTAGTACAAACCCAAATCAACTAGTAAAGAAAACCTTGCTAAGAAATGCTTCCTATACTAATATCATATTTGGAAAGATATCATAAAAGCATAAATGATTATATAAGAAAGACAAGAGCAATACTATAAATAACATAGCTTCATGATCCAGTCCTACTAGTATGAAAGCGAAAAGAGAGAAAGGAGAAAGTGATTACCTCTCCCAATAAGATGTCCACCTTACCATGAATCCCCAAGGAGGGAGATCCAAATAGGTGGCCAAACCTGATGGTTCACCCATAAACTATTCTTTGAAATTGTAATAGGTCTTCTAACGGCTTCTAGAATATCCATAGATCCACCTTCTTGTATCACTATGAATATGAAATGCATGTCTCCTCAGGATTTATCAACTTGTGTGCATTACCTTCAGAAGATTTAGCATATTGAAATTTGAAAAATGCATGTCTCTTTATGATTTAGCCGCTTATGTGAATTACCTTAAGAGGATTTAGCATATTGAAAAATTGAAAAATGTGTGTCCCTTCGGGATTTAGCAACTTATGTGCATTACCTTTAGAGGATTTAGCATATAAATTAAAAACTATAGTACAAGGGAGACCCTATATATGCCCCCCTCCTTATCGTGGTAGTCTACTAGATAGGATAAGGAAGAGGAAGAGGATACCTACTTCACAATGTAAGGAGATATCATGTTTAACAACAATGTACACTACATTCTCAGCAAAGTGTATTAACCCCTACATCCAAGAGTATAGATAATCATGAAAAGGATATGTCGCTTATGGAAAAAGGATCCTCATAGAGAAAAAGATCTTATAACAAAGACCCCTGCCTCAAAGGAGTGCTTTTAGATAAAATATCATCTTTCAAAAAGAAACAAAGATTCAATCATCTAGCCCCTTGCCATCAAGATGAAGAGGAATCTATGAAATGAGAGAAACAACTCTAATCACCAGAGCAAGGGTAAGAGTTTATAATGAACATAATTTGTAAAATAGAGAAGTGATGACCTAGGACAACAACCTCTCATATAAGAGGGTAGCCATAGATAAAACCTCAGTTAGTATAATGAAATAATATTGTAATATAAACAAATGCCACTAAGCTAAGGAAAGAAGATCCCTAAACAAAGAGAAGGAAGAAAGGAACCTTTCCCCCTAGGGATGAAAAGAAAGGGATACCTTAGAAAAGCTATCTTAAATATAGAATCTATGGATGATTATAAACATAATACAAAACTATAGAGAGAGAGGATAGAAAGAATACCAATTAAGCTCAAGACACAATATATGCTAAAAGCCTAATGGATCCTAGGAGACTTGATGAAAATACATCCCTTTCCCCCCAATCCAAAGAAAAGAGGAGAAGAAATCTATATTATATCAGAATGAGAGGTATCCCCTATATCAAAATTATGAAGGAATTGTAAAATTGTACGAGAATGAGATATAATTCCTAAAGCATCTCTTTCCCTAACATATATCTTCAAATGCTTACAATCAGCAATTAAATGTGTATTACTATAATGAAAAGGACATTTATACTTGGTTAAATCATCTTTCGACATAGGTTTAAAGATTTCTTTCTTGGAATTCATTAATTGAACATATACCTTCTTAGCTACATCTTGACGAATATCAGTGTTATCTATGGTAGGTGTAGGGAGAAGAACATGAAGAGGACTATGATCAACATCACCTACCTTTATTTGAGATTGTGGATAACCAACACCATTCACATCTTTTTTAGTGGGTATATGAACTAGATACTTGATACCATGCTCATTAACTCCTAGCCCTAAACCTCTATAACCTCGTTTAGTCATCATATTGAATCTTGTAGTCTATATTTTATGTAAAGCTTCTACAGGAGGTGATTGTTTATCATGCTCATGAGTAAAGGTTGTATAAGGTGGAATAATAGGTTTTGAAGAAGTTTCGTTACCCTTTCCTTTAATATCATCATGAATTGGGGGAGAAGGTAAATCAAATAAATCTTTCACATCCGCATCTTGAACTATAGCTTGAATTCCATCATAAGTACAGGAAGAACTAGGGATAGAAAATGGAGAATTAGGCATTAGATTAGGAATAGGAATATTAGGAATCAAAATAGGAATGATGGGATTAGGATTAGGAAGATGAGGAGATGGTGTATCATCTACCAATTTCTTCACATAATCCAAAAGAGTAATAAGGCTACCACATAAATCTTTAATGAAAGTTTTGAAAGTAGGAAGACTAGTATCAGTCAATTTCACAAAATCATAGGCAAGTGCAAAATGAAGGGTCATTAACATAATGAAGTGAATGATACTCTTATAAACATCATAGGTATGGTAAAGAGATGCTAAAAGAAGGGTAATAAAGAACATAATTACACACCAAAACATCTTAAAAATCTTCATAGTAAATGAAATACAAGAAATATTTTTAGATTTTGTTGAATATATAGATTTTTTTGTATTTTTTAATTTAAAATGCAAGAGCATAAAAGAAATCTAATCTTGAGGAAAGAAAAAAAAGTATCTAACACCAAAAATAAAGAGTTGTCTATCATGGGTTCACCAAAATAAATAGTGAACCACAAACACAATAGGGCATCTAATTCCACAAAATATAGGGGGTAAGCTCGTCAGGTTCACCAAAATGAATAGTAATAAAATGAGGTAAAAGGGGTGTTTACCAAAATGAATAGTGTTTGATTTGAATAGGTGTGTGAAATATATGTAATTGAAAATGTTGTAGACATACAAACTAAATAAAATAGAAATACTTATCTCAAAAGAAGGCTGATGAAGAAATCACTATTTTCTGATGTCTGTGTTTAGTTTTGGGAGATTCTACAATCTACTCCAGACTGGAAATGTTGAGATAGAGAAAACCCAGAAAACTTTTGTCTTTCTGAGGTCAGGTAAACTTTGACCCAAATAGCAGGGCACAATCTTATCCCACGGCACAATCTTACCCCTCACTAAAGGTCATCCCTGACCTAAAATAGCTCTAACGTAATTCTGTTTGCAAATCCCAGAAGTTCACCGAAAAGGGTATCCAGATCTGAACTACAATTCGATGTCCTGTACCTACAAGAAAAATGGTTTTGTTGTTTGGATGAGGGGTTTGCCTTGGTCAAACCCCAGTTTGGAATCAACCTTAATAATGAAATTTAAATAGAGAATACTAGCAAGTAGTAGAAGTAGATCAAACAATGAAGCTATGATATTCAATAGATATGCAATTGTATTTCAAATTTAATCAAGTATGTTGATTATGAAAGATTGAACATATCATTAACAAATATAAATCAAAACCTCCATGATTGTATGCTCAGAATCCACCTTGAAGAGAAGAATGAATGGATCTTGAAAATGAACAAAGGATCTTGAAGGAAGATCACACCACCATGATGGATAGATCTAGGGCTTGAATGATGAATCTTGAATGCTTGAACCAAATCCCTTCAAAGGATTGAATGCTTGAATCCTTGACCTTCAATGGAGAACTTGAATGCTTGAATAGGATGATGGCTTGAATGTTTCCTTGATTGAGAATGCTTTCTTGATCATGCTTGATGAAATGCTTTCTTGAGAGACTATGAGATGGAATTTCTTGGTGATTAATGGATGATTGCTCATGAAAAGTGGATGTGAAAATGAGAGAGGAAGGCTTCCTTTTATAGTGATCTAGGGCACAAACTCCTAGAGAAGGTCAACATTAAAGAATTAAATCCCAATTAACCTTAACCCTTAGAAATGGACCTAGATTAAATGAAATTTAAGAGTTTACCATTCCAAAATCTGAAACAACCAACCCGAAAGCGGGAAAATAAAACTTTTCAAAGCCTGATATCCTGAAACCTCTGGAATTTGAAAATTGGACCCAGGGTCAAGGTTGAGGTCAACTCTAACCTAGGTTAGGGTCAAGGTCAACTTTACCCTAGGTTAGGGTCAAGTTTTACCTTGACCTAGGAGGTTGACTTTGATCTTGAGGTCCCAAATCTTAAGTTCTCAGGACCAGGTGCTAGGAAAAGCTAGAAATGGGTGGAGAGAGAAGCAAAACAGGGGGAAAAATCCTGATCCATGCAAAGACCTAATCAAGGCACTTGAAATGACCCTAGACCATTTAATCAGAGGGCTAAACACTCTTAACATAGAGGTGCTTCCATTTTAAGATAATACAGAGACACGACTAGAATTGGATATAATGAAGGAGAATGTTCTAAGACTAATGATGAATCACATGAAGTGAAGACTGAAGATAGATCCACTTTTGAAAAACCTAAAGATCATATTAGACCTTTCAAAGGTAGATTCTTTGGATGCAACAACGTTGGACACATGAAAAGAGATTGCATAGGTAAAATTCCTTTCAAACCTTTTACTAGTTACTGTTATAACTGTTATTCATATGGACATAAGAAATTAGAATGTAGAAAATCTAATCAATCAAGAGGAAGATAAGATTACATCAAAGAAGAATCAGTAGAAAAAATCACATGTTACAAATACAATAACCTTGGGCACACTGCAAGGTATTGTAAGTTGTAGGTTAATTAGGATAGAAGACCACCTACATGTTTCAAATGCAACAACTTAGGAAACATAGCGAAGTTTTGTAGGTATAATGATAGTAAAAGAGGACCACCGACTGTGGTTATAAAGAAGAATATTTGTGACAGTGGTAAAAGTCTTAATGAATATATGGATGAGTTTAAGAATTATTTCAAGAAACCAGTAGATGAAGATGTCGGGAAGATATAGAAGGTAAAATATTTCAATAAAGCATTGGTTCGGGGAGATACAATAGATGCTACTGTGTCTTTGCATGATGTTGACTCTACTACATCAACCTAGAAGGCCACATGGCCTTAGAGGAAGGATTGGATTCAGACAATAGAATATAGGCAACCCCTAATTATGTGGAATGAGCTCATGCGAGCTTGAATATGGTGTGTACAGACATTATGGAGTTTATGTTTGTGATCGAAACACTTGGAGATTTATGTCCTATGATCACAAAGACTTATGTCTGACTGGACAATGTCCAAATTTGAGCTACCTATGATTAATGCATTCACTCACCTTGCAATGGATAAAACACCTTGAAACATATCATTTTTACACCATTTGAATAACAATGACCGAGGAGAGCAGAGTTAAGAAGCACTTCAACCATCCAGCAACCACATTATGTGATCAATTTAAGAGGAAGTGTCAGAATTCGACATATTAAAGGTATTTAGATTATTTACTTTACCAGAAGCTATAGATACACCTATCATATTTGATGTTGTTGATAGACCAAGGTATAAGTTTAAGAGGCACCCATTTAATTCTTGTGAGGATGATCTGGAAGGAGGATTTTCACAAACCCCATATGACGTGTTACACGTTGAAGATATTAGGGCTTACATTCACTATAAGTATGAGACCATAGGAGATGTTGAGATCTATAGAGAAATAGATGAAATGATAGAGTCAGATGGAAAAATGAAAGAAGGGTTCAAACATCTAGAAGACCAATCTATCATTAAGTTAACCCTCCTAAATGATTTCTATGAGACTGAATGGTTCAAGATCATTCTAAGCAGAATCCATGATCAGTTCATTTGGATAGGATAGAAACCTGTAAAGATATGCAACCAACTGATTCATGAGATAACTAGATTGGACAATACTGGAGCCCTCTGAGTAGTAGAGAAAAACCATCAAAAAATAGGTTGAGACCTTAACACACTCTAAATGAGATAAGAGAGTGATGACTGTGAATGACATCTTTCAACAAGATGTGAGATTGGTAGAAATGCTACTAGGATACGAGTTATTCTACAACAGGAGACCTAATTATGTGTCAGCAGGGGTAATTATGATGGCCTATAGAATGGTGAAGGAAAACACCAGATATAACTTATGCAAAATTCTAGCACAATAGTTCTTGGAGAATGTAAGGATTATCATAAAGGACAAGTCAAAATCTTTCAGGTTTGGTTCACTCCTAATACACATGTACATTCACATTTTACACAAATTTCCCAAAATTCACCCTAAAGCATGGAAAGACAATATACCTACTGGCATATACATATTAGAGAGGTTTAGGAGACATAATAAAAATTGGGTAGATGAATAATAATTTGAAATGATTAAGATCCTTTAAAGGAAAATGAAGGATAGATACAAGATACCTAAGGAGCTAGTTGAGAAATATAAAGACACAATCTATTTCATGGTTGAAACTGACCGTGTGTGCTTTAAAGCAGTAGAACCAAGAAATAAATGGTGCTACCCTATGGGGTATGAGGTCAGTTCTGAAGTTCTTACAATACAAATTGAACATGTACTAGTAGCTGAGATAGACATATCTAAAGAGAGATGGGGAACTTACATGGAAAATTAAGAACAAGTTAGAGAAGAATGGCATAAAGGGACAAGAAAGAGGAAAATTGTGAAAATGGTTGATGAAATTGTTGCGAAGGTAGAAATTACTAAGGAAAAACTAAAAGAAGTAAGGAAAAAGATGACAGAAGGATCCTCTAGCTTGGCAATTGAGGCACCTCCTCCTTCTAAAGCAAAAAAGGCAATAAGTCCTACTCCTGCTATAATTGATTTATGAATTACACATGAGAGGATAGCACAAGTAAATGTCCCTGCGAGCACACCTAGGAGATCTACACAATCTAACAAACCAAGTAGTCCAAATAAACAAAAAGTAGAAGTAGAAATAAAGAATAAAGAGGACAAAGTGACTGAGAAGCCGAAAGAGGAAAAAGAAGAACAGAAGAAGCCACAAGATCTGTGGAAGCCGAATATTAAGATGTTACAGAAGAGGATAATAAGAGATGGAAAATTGAAGACACTAAATAGATACTATGAAAGGTATGATTCTGACAATCAAGCAGTGATTGAAGATATAGTAATTGAGCATTTTCTAGTTTACAAGAAAAACTTATTAGAAATTGAGGCCAGCATTCCTAAAGACTTGTATAGCAAGTTGGAAATAAGGAAACGGTTAGGACATTCAAAGAATGAGACCATAAGAAATAAAACTATTAAGGATATGCTGCTTGTAGTATCTGTACAAGAAAGGGAAAGAATCATTAAAGAGTTGAAACCTCTACTGAGAACAAAGGTGAGACTTGTAAAGATAATGGAAAGGAAATATGATGAGGTTATAGAATACTCATAAAAGGAATTGGACCAAATTCTTATGTGCAACATGCTTGAGAAGACCTCACCTCCCAAGGTTACCAAGCCTACACCTTTAGAAATGGGATAAATCTCTAAGATAGCTAGAGAGAGTGAGAAAGCAAGCGAAGTTGACAAGAAACCAGACTTCTTCATTTATGGTGTGCCTATATCACTAGATGTTGCACTTGATGTAAATGATCGATTTTAAGAAAATCTAGACACTACGATGACACTAGAAGAGGAAGGACAAAAAGAGGAAGAACATACAAAGGAAAAGTAGGAAGAAGAGATAGGGGAAAAAAAATAAAAAGATGAAAGAATTGAGCTTAAACAAGAATCGGGTACCTCCTCCACCCTATTGTTGGCAAGTATGGCCAACCCGGGAAGCACTGATGTGGAAAGTATGGATGAGGATGAACTCATGAGGTTATCCTTCATGGAATTAGCTAAGGCAAATGAAAGGTCAGAACAAAAGGGGCATAAGAAGATAAAGGTGATTTCTAGGGTAGTAAAGACTGTGAATAAAATACTCCCTACACCTCTCACATTTCAAGGAAGGGATGATGCAGAGAACTTGAACTTGGCATTGGACAACTTTGACAGTCAATTTGAGTCACTGTTGAAGATCATAGAGAATAAGGCTGAGAAGAGATACTTAGCAAATAAGTTGAAGGAAGTCTGCCAGTCCATCTCATTGGACTTGGGCATTCTGAAAACAACTACAATCAAAGCTGAAGCTGTGTGGAAAAAGGAAGAAAACTCTATAGTTATTGCATCAATCCCAACAAATTCATAAAGAATATATAAGATATCATAGCCAAGGATAGGGCTACATTAGACATCATAATGGATAGTTGTGAAACCTCTTCACAAACTGTGTTGGAAATGGACAAGAAGACATCCTAAATTTTGGATAAGATAAGTTCTTTGGTTACAAAGAAAGGGAGAGTAGTGGAAAGATTTGGGTTTCTCAAGAGTATAATCACTCCTAAGCTATCAATTCTTGAAGCTCATCTCACAGAGATGGAGAAGATAGAGGGATCTATGAAAAACTTTGTACCCACTGAGCTGAAGACAAAAGAGACTGTATGTTATGCATTGAATGGACTTATCCATGTCAGTGAACTTCTTATCAAGTCATGGGATGATGAAGTGAAGACCTTGGAAGACTCCTTCCAAGACATTCTGAATCTGGTGAGTAAGAAATAGGTCTTATATGCTTAAGATTTTGAAGTTTTGTAAGTACCTTTTCCATTGATGTAAAAGCGAGAGGAAGAGAAGAGAAAAATGAGAAGAGGAAAAAGAAATAAATAAAAGAAGAGAAGAGAAAAATGAGAAGAGGGAAAAGAGAAAGAAAATATAAATATAAATTAAAAAAAAGAAAGAAAGGATATGTATATAGAAGGAAAATAGTATTTTGACACTTAGTCATTTTTCGCTAAGTGTTACCATCAATGACAAAGGGGGAGATTGTTTGCAAGTGATGTTTTGAGAGCACTATGGATCACTTAAGGTTGGTCATTCATGGCAACACTTATGTTGCAGGGATCGCATGAAGTGAGAATAAGTATGGGAGACACAGTCATGAAAATGACTAAGTACAGAAATAGAATTACAGTATTCTGTAGTAAAGTTTTGGTCAGTGAAGATAATATATGATGTATTTATGGCTTGCGAACTTAGAGGAAGATATGTTTGGATATGTACGACCTTCAATTAAGGTCGCACATGTTTTGGTGTTGATATTAGTAAGATACAATGATATGAAGGTATGCGAAGACAATGAAATAATGTAATAGGGTATATGAATAGTCGTGATAATTGAGGAAAGGTTAGACAGAATGGTAACGTACTAAGTCAAATGAAAGTTGTATATTGCTAACAAATTGGTAAAATAAGATCGTTGACTCAGTATTTACCATTTGTATAAATAATTATTATGTTTTGTATTATATTAGAGAGCCGAATGGATGGCACAATTGATATAAGTATAGAGTATTTTGTGGAAGAGATAAGTGTGAAAGGAATGGATATGTGAAGAGAGGCCCCGTTTTAAAAGATTCAAGGTGTTTTTTGGTTCATCTTGATGAGATCTTCAATTTGAGACCACTTTCACCAAATTTGGAAATAGTCAAATTTTTAGCTACGAACACTATATTGACTTCCTTGCTTTGACCAAACATTTCCCGTCTGTATCTTGAGAACAGAGGCTTAATTTTTTAAGATTCAAGGTGTTTTTTGGTTCATCTCGACAAGATCTTTGATTTGAGACCACTTTCACCAGATTTGAAAATGGTCAAATTTTTATCTACGAACACTATACTGACTTCCTTGCTTTGACCAAACTTTGACCATCTGTATCTTGAGAAGAGAGGCTCCATTTTTCAAGATTCAAGGTGTTTTTTGGTTCATCTCGACAAGATCTTTGATTTGAGACCAATTTCACCAGATTTGGAAATGGTCAAAATTTTTAGCTACGAACACTGTACTGACTTCCTTGCTTTGACCAAAATTTGATTGTTCGTATTTTGAGAAGAGAGGCTCCATTTTTCAAGATTCAAGATGTTTTTTGGTTCATCTTGAGGAGATCTTTGATTTGAGACCACTTTGACCAGATTTGAATATGGATAAATTTTTAGCTACGAACACTATATTGACTTCCTTGCTTTGACCAAACTTTAAATATCTCTATCTTGAGAAGAGAGGCTCCATTTTTCAAGATTCAAGGTGTTTTTTGGTTCATCTCGTCGATATCTTCAATTTGAGACCACTTTAACCAGATTTCGAAATGGTCAATTTTTTAGCTACGAACACTGTAACTTTGACCATCCTTATCTTGAGAAGAGAGTCTTCATTTTCCAAGAATCAACATGTTTTTTGGTTCATCTCGATGAGATCTTCGATTTGAGGCCACATTCACTATATTTGGAAATGGTCAAATTTTTCGCTACGAACACTTTACTGACTTTCTTGCTTTAACCAAACTTTGACCATCCATATATTGAGAAGAGAGGCTCCATTTTTCAAGATTCAAGGTGTTTTTTGGTTCATCTTGATGAGATCTTTTTTTTGACACCACTTTCATCAAATTTGGAAATGGTCAAATTTTTAGCTACAAACACTGTACTAACTTCCTTTCTTTGACCAAACTTTGACCATTTGTAGCATGAGAAGAGAGGCTCCATTTTTCAAGATTCAAGGTGTTTTTTGGTTCATCTTGATGAGATCTTCAATTTGAGATCACTTTTACCAGATTTGGAAATAGTAAATTTTTTAGCTACGAACATTGTATTGACTTCCTTGCTCCAACCAAACTTTGACCATCCGTATCTTGAGAAGAGAGGCTTTATTTTTTAGACTCAAGATGTTTTTTGGTTCATCTCGAGGAGATCTTTGATTTCATACCACTTTCACTAGATTTGGAAATAGTCAGATTTTAAGCTACGAGCACTGTACTAACTTCCTTTCTTTGACCAAACTTTGACCGTCTATATGTTGAGAAGAGAGGCTACAGTATTCAAGATTCAAGTTGTGTTTTGTTTCATCTCAACGAGATCTTCTATTTGACACCACTTTCACTAGATTTGGAAACGGTCAAATTTTTAGCTACGAACACTATACTAACTTCCTTGCTTTGACCAAACTTTGCCCGTCCATATCTTGAGAAGAGGCTCCATTTTTCACGATTCAAGGTGGTTTTTGGTTCATCTTGAGGAGATCTTGAATTTGAGACCACTTTCACCAGATTTGGAAATGGTCAAATTTTTAGCTACGAACACTATATTGAATTCCTTGCTTTGACCAAACTTTGACCATCTGTATCTTGAGAAGAGAGGCTCTGTTTTTCAAGATTCAAGGTGTTTTTTGGCTCATCTTGACAGATCTTCAATTAGAGACCACTTTCACCAGATTTTGAAATGGTCAAATTTTTAGTTACGAACATTGTACTAACTTCCTTGCTTTGACCAAAGTTTGACCATCTGTATCTTGAGAAAAGAGGCTCCATTTTTTAAGATTGAAGGCATTTTTTGGTTCATCTCGATGAGATCTTCAATTTTAGACCACTTTCATCAAATTTGGAAATGATCAATGTTTTAGCTACGAACACTGTACCGACTTCCTTTCTTCGACCAAACTTTGACCATTCGTATCTTGAAAAGAGAGGCTTCATTTTTCAAGGTTAAAGTTGTTTATTGGTTCATCTCGAGGAGATCTTCAATTTGAGACCACTTTCACCAGATTTGGAAACGGTCAAATTTTTAGCTACGAACAATGTACTAACTTCCTTACTTTGACCAAACTTTGACCTTCTATATCTTGAGAAGAGGCTCCATTTTTCAAGGTTCAAGGTGTTTTTTGGTACATATCAACAAGATCTTCAATTTGAGACCACTTTCCCCAAATTTGGAAATGGTAAAATTTTTAGCTACAAATACTGTACTAACTTCCTTGCTTTGACCAAGATTTGACTGTTCGTATATTGAGAAGAGAGGCTCCATTTTTCAAGATTCAAGGTGTTTTTTGGTTAATCTCAATGAGATCTTTGATTTGAGACCACTTTCTCCAGATTTGGAAACAATCAAATTTTTAGCTACAAAAACTATACTGACTTCCTTGCTTTGACCAAACTTTGACCATCTGTATCTTGAGAAGAGAGGCTCTATTTTTCAAGATTCAAGGTTTTTTTGGTTCATCTTGACGAGATCTTCATTTTGAGACCACTTTCACCAAATTTGGAAATGGTCAAATTTTTATCTACGAACACTATACTGACTTCCTTGCTTTGACCAAACTTTGACCGTCTGTATCTTGAGAAGAGAGGCTCTATTTTGCAACATTCATGGTGTTTTTTGGTTCATCTCAATGAGATCTTTGATTTAAGACCACTTTAAATGGATTTGGAAATAGTTAAATTTTTAGCTACAAACACTGTCCTTACTTCCTTGCTTTGACCAAACTTTGACCATCCATATCTTGAGAAGAGAGTCTCCATTTTTTAAGATTCAAGATGCATTTTGGTTCATCTCGATGAGATCTTTGATTGGAGACCACTTTCACCAAATTTGGAAATGGTCAAATTTTTAGCTACGATCATTGTACTGACTTCCTTGCTTTGACCAAACTTTGACCATCTGTATTTTGAGAAGAGAGACTCCATTTTTTAAGAGTCAAGGAATTTTTTCATTCATCTCAACGAGATCTTCAATTTTAGACCACTTTCATCAAATTTGGAAATGGTCAAATTTTTAGCTATGAACACTGTACTGACTTCCTTGCTGTGACCAAACTTTGACCATCTGTATCTTGAGAAGAGAGGCTCCATTTTTCAAGATTCAAGTTGTTTTTTGGTTCATCTCAAGGGGATCTTCGATTTGAGACCACTTTCACCAGATTTGGAAATGGTCAAATTTTTAACTACAAATACTTTATTGACTTCCTTTCTTTCACCAAACTTTGACCATCTGTATCTTATGAAGAGAGGCTTCATTTTTCAAGGTTCAAGGTGTTTTTTGGTATATATCGATGAGATATTCAATTTGAGACCGCTTTACCCATATTTGAAAATGGTAAAATTTTTAGCTACAAATACTGTATTGACATCCTTACTTTGACCAAACTTTGACCATCTATTTTTTTAGAAGAGATGGTAGTAAAGTTTAGCTTGTTTTCGGCGAGTATTAGTTGAATTTTCGATACCAATTGGTCGACCAAATGACCATAACTATTGTCAAAGTTTTTTCATCGATTATACGACACACTAAACTATCATCAAAATTATGACATCTATAGTGGTTGAATTATCAACGGACCTGCCATCGAAATAATCACTTCAACTTGGAAGAATTATCAATCATACCTTCCATCTCTGCCACCAATGCTCATTGAAATTGTGATGACTTAGGGTTGAAATTATCGTCGAGTGTACAACATTCTCGTCGAAATGCCAAAGAATGTTCATCTCTCTTTCAATGAAATTTGATCAAAATAGTCATCAAATATATAGCACTATCGTCGAAAGGACTATTATCGATCTGTCGAAAAAGTGACAAAAAATTAATTTTTTTTTTAAAAATAAAATATATTATCAAATTAAGCATATATTGCAATATTATGCTTTAATTGTTTACATAGTAATCATTTCCAATGGCATAATTTAATTAGGTCCAATAGAATAAATTACAACAATTACATCAAGTGGCATAATTTAAAGTAATTACCTTTGAAAGAAAAAAAAGGTTTACGTTCATCAATAGACACACTCAAATAAAGTGTTTTATATTTTTATTTTTCAAAATATGTGATCTATGTAAACATCATGTGTACAATGAAATGGACCTTTCAAAATTATTGATGCATGAATTCAACATACATGAAATTACCACTATTCATGATACGCTTGCTTACAAATGTCTAAGAGTAATGATTTTAGAATGAACACCCGACAAGTTTATTTAACTTAAATCTCCATCAAAAAGATTAATCCATTCACTTGGTCTACCAATTTACACACTCTACACATTCTAAGATATTAATCTAGACAGGTGCAACCTTGGATAGATCACTAAATCCACCTTTCCTTATCATATCCTAAATATCACAAAAAACATTAGTCTAGAGAAGAGCATAATATTCAAGCCATTAATGAATATCAACTTATATTTTTATTATTCTACTTCATTAAATATTGGAAACACAAATCAAAGCTACAAGAATAATTTATTTTCATTACTCACAAATATAATGTATAAATCTCAAGGAATAAATCCAATCTTACAACTGTATTTTTTTTTGGCAATGTCTAAATTTCATAAACTAAAATGAATATCTTACCAAGGGGGACACTTAGTTTTTTTTTTCAAACTTCCCTTATATATTTTATGTTTTAGTTTATGATTTAGCCAATACCTTTTTTGAGAGCAACGTCTAAATCGTAAACTAAAATGCATATCTTACCAAGGGGGACACTTAGTTTTTTTTCAACTTTTTTCAAACTTCCCTTACATGTTTTAAGTTTTAGTTTACTGTTTTAAGTTTTAGTTTATGATTTATCCAATACATTTTTTGAGTACCTAATGCACACTTATATGTAAACTCTGACAAGAAATTGACAAGAGCCAGTAACTACTAGTTTCTTTTTCTCGAGCTCCCTCCTAATTAATTTAACAGTGCATATCATGAAGCATGGAATGAAATAAGGTATTAGTTCAAGCATGTGCAATGGAGAGAGAAAAGAAGAGGGTACCATGTGACCATTTAATATGTTCTTCTACTAAAGGTTGAGAAAATATTGCCTACAAAATGACACATGATTTCTATCATAACTGAATGAGTTCACAGTTGATCATGAGACATAATTTACAAAAAAATAAAATGTGAACTTGCAGTTACCAGGTAAAGAACTTGGTCAAGGAAATTAAAGATTAATTTCAATTTTGATGGAGAAGACCTTTTATATTTACTTCATTTATTCAAATCTCATGAATGCCTGTAATGGCAGTCGCTATTGTTATCCATATTTAAATTTGAATAAGCTTAAAGAGTTGAAAAGAGATTAAGACATGTTGGGAAAAGTAGAGTCCAAATCCTGAATGTACAACCAATGCCAAATCTAGGATTGCATCATAAACCTAGCTAAAATGGTAAATGAGTGGTGACATATCAGTGTATTTTTATCGAGATTCTTAGATTGAAATTTATTCTGAATGACACAAATCATGTGATTAAGTCCTTCCTATTATGGCCATGAACCTCAGATGCCATAAAAGGAAGGTGTGTAAGGTAGGAGTCAATGGATAGAGAGCATATTTAGTACCCACAATCCCAAGATCTAAAGCAAGTACATAGAGAATCTTGACAATTATTTTTCCTTCTTACTGATATTGGGTAAAACAAGTAAAGAGAATCAAACCATTTTTTCTATCTTTATTGATTTAGAGATTTGAACATCAGAAAAAATATACATAGGAGTGGAAAATGTGGGGAAATCATACTAAATGTATTCTTGAATCTATACTCCACATATTACGCCTCTGCTACAAAATTCATTATGGTGGGCGAGTTTGAAATATAATCTTTTTTTTTTAAGATAATGCATTTAATGTTACCTATCTCAGCTTAACACTAAATCATTGAAGGCAAGTTCTGAAATACAATCTTGTTTTTAAGATAATGCATTTAGTACTTCACATAGTGTGTTTTTCAAAGAATGCATACAATCAAAAGTGGGATATCTCATTTTTAAGATAATGCATTTAGTACAATGACATATTGTGTTTTTCAAAAAATGCATACAATTGAAGAAAACACATTCCTGAAATCTAAATGTTAAAAATGATAACACTTCAAGAGATACCAAATAAGATAGTTCAAACTACACTAGGAAAATAGTCAAAGAAAACTATAGTGCATTTTAAAATAAATTAAGCTCGGCAGGAAAAACAAACCTAACAATGTCTAAAAAGCTAGAAATGGTGATAGCTCTCACGGTCATTATAATATTTCATGCTACTCTACTTTCTTGTTTCAATGCCCCAAATATGATCAAGTTGGCTACTTGACACATCTTTGAATGCAACTTTAAAAACTATCTAGTCCACCCTTTACATAAAAAAAGCTTACAATTTTTCATTCTTTTTTGCACCTCCACGACTCCCTAAAATTTAATTGCTTCACAAATGCATGCAAAAGAAAACTTAACAGAGCTTCCAAAAATTTTATAATTACAACTCATTTATTATGTATAAAGACATGTTTTTCAAGGATACAATACTTTCAGATTCTTTAGATAGTTTTAGGAAAATAGGTCTGGTTAGTAGTCTCCACAAAGGACTAAAACACTAAAAATATGAGACTAGGGGCATAAATTCTAAGGATTGACAAGAAAACTAGCAATTTTAAAGGCTAACTTGTAGAGAAATGGAAATGATAATAAAGAAAGATGAAACTTTACCCACTCAAACTCCCATGTTCATGATATATCTTAGCTAGGAAGCATACAGAAAACAAACCCTACTTAAGCTCACAAATTAAAACATGAAATTGAAGAGAGAGTGAACTATAAAATTGTGTACAAAAATCTATTCACATAAACCTACATTCACCAAGAGAATATGTAAAACAAAGCAATATAATAATAATTGAGGCCATTTATCCACATGTCACATGAAATGAATATTTACCTAATGAGCTCTCAAAGGAAAACGCACACCCTGAAGTAGCAAGAATTCCTGTGTAGGTTCCTTTTCTGAGTTTCCCATCGACTCTAGCTCAATAGATAGTCATCTCATGTATCTCTTTGCTAGCTTAATGGAACCTAGCTTTATCTATATCAAAGAAGATCATTAAATTATGAGTTTGAGCATAAGCATAAATTCATACATTCAAAAGGGACAATAGTACCAAAAATATGGGCTTCTAAATGATCACTGATAGCTAATAAGCATGTGTGACATACCATATAATGCTCTCTACCCAACACCATTCTTATAGTAAGATGTCCCAAAACTTCATTTTTAAAATTTGTACTAGGAATGTACGTTTCAATTGAAGTTGAGAGAGAATGGATTTTGAATTTAAGGGAAGTTTCCATGAAGTGAGAAGCCTCACTGATGTCTCCAGCCAATTTCAGTTTTATGTCAAGGACAACCAATATAGAGATATGAAGTTATGATGTGTTACAAATACATGAGGTCCAACATGGCAAAGGATCAAATCAATGGTAAACAGACCAACCAAGTAAAGTGAGAATAGAGACTTTTGAAAGGTTATAGACTCGATTATGGACAAATAAATGATGCATTGATAGATATAGCACATCAAAAGTTACATTTGCATATATTAACTGAGTGAGTAGGTTACTAGACACATGTTTTTAGTTCATACTTCATAGTCATTTGGTACAACTACAAATGAAATTCATAAAGAAGTGTTATAGCATGAACATGAGATAGTGGTATCTAAACAAAGGTAAGTTTTCAAAACTTGCATTCAAGGTATCAAAGTATACTACATGAACAATCATTAATACCATGAATCAATGCCCATTTTACTACAATACATGTGCATATTATCTGACTTCAAGTGATACTATAGGGTAAAAATGAAGTTGTCATACATGCAGTCATAAAGAACAATTGTGAAGCAATCATAATTATGTTCATTTGGCTTTTCTATATTTGTCTATATTATGTTCACTTTCTTATCTATAAATCTAATTTGATGAACATGGTGATACAGATTGGTTGATGAACATGTTTAAGAAGTAAAATATTTCTTAAAGTGAATGAGAAATAATATGGAATAAGAAGTAGGTGTTTTTTACCATTGAATCTACGTCATTGGTTTAGTTTGAGCTTCACTTGGTTTCAAGAATATTTAATATTCTCTACTTAACAAGGCCAACCATGTGAATGTGGAAGCTCATTTGGCCCCTCCCCCCCCCCCTAACATCACTCTAAATTCCCCATTAACATATAATAAGATTCATTCATTCATCCATTTTTGAAATATAACATTCAATCATTATAATCACATGATAACATTCATTAACACATAAAATTCATTAACACATCATTAATCAACATTACTAGTACAAAATTACATCCATTAAGATAACGTTCTTTCATTAGCAAAAAATGTTAATTATAATCATTTCTTTTTGGGTTTCTTTCTTTTTTTTAAGGTAACGGCTAAGAGGAACATCAATGTCCTCATCATTCCCCTCCTCTACTAATTCTAATGCCAACACATATCTCCTCATCTGTTTAGGAATAGGAGGCCACTGCGCCAAAGGGGGGTCCACTGCAATAACAACTACGTCATGAGTTAAATTCACACCATTTTATATTAGTGTTACTAGTATTTAATTAAGTAAAAGAACTATAAATCAAAAAATAAATTTAAAAGAACAAAACATAGATTTTATTTACTTGAATGTGCCACATGATCTACATGGTGATCACTCTGAACATTCTCCACTCATTTAGCATGACATTCTGTATGCTCTAAAATATAGACAAAAAAGGTTACACCAATTTCAATTTAAGATGTTAAATTGTATTAATAATTACATAATTAATTTTAAATAGAAAATGAACACCTCCATCAACACTACGATGCACATCAGAGGCTTCATCATGCGGTGTAGGATCTGTGTTACGATTAGGAGGCTGCATTGCAATGTCATGTGCATTATTATCAAATAGATTGTTGCTCAAGTATTCAATTTCAAATATATATTTTTTGGCATATTTACATGTTCACATGATGCAGGAGACTCTTGGGTTGGGACAGTGGAAGCTTGGAGTAGGTGTTCAACCATGGCTTGATAGCCTTCCTTGAAGGCAATTTTTTGTGTGTTCTGTCGTGGCCTCTAAATTAAATTTAGAGCCCTGCATTTTTTGATTAAACAAAATTATTTACAGTTTATAAATAATTTTTCTCTGGAATTCATTTACTGCTACTTACAATTCATGCTTTAATTTTAGAATATCCACCAAAGCCAAGTTTGTGCTACCCAATCTTTTGTACCCTGGCCTTTGTTGCCTTTGATGTGTCCTACAACCTATGAAAAGTTTGAAATATGTTAAATGATATAGATATAAAGATCACTAATTAGTGCATTATTACATTGTACTAGTAGTTAATACTATTACATACCTTCTCTCATTTGCTGGTGTAATTCCTCTTTGAGCATCCCCTTTCTCCTTTGCATCCAAACTGAACTCATTCCAATCCCTCACTGGAATAAAGGGAGGATGCTCGTACTTTGGGTTCTAGACGAGACTCCTTCTATATGAGTCCCTCATAGCCTTAAGATGTTTGCCAGCTTTTTCTAAAATTTTCATCTCCTCAAAAATATTACTACCAAACTCATGCTCTAAATCTTTGATGAGTTGATCTTTTAATTTTTTGTCTTGTAAGTTCCACCTTTTAAGAAAAAACACAAAAGTGTTAGATAGAAAAATTAACTAAAGTTGTGTACCTTGAATATAGTAAAAGAAAAGGCCTAAATGAAAGGAAAAATACTATACCAATTAATGATATGAAATAAAAATAGTGGGATAGGGTTAGTTCACTTATGATGTTTTACCTTGTACATATGGCGGGCCCAAATATCTCCAATGTGAAGTCATAAAGTGTCTTATAAAAAGAATCATTTCCTACAAAAAAATGTCATGGGATCATCAATCCAAAACTTTTTATGAATAGGTAAATGCATATTACAATATAAAAAATAATAATTTTAAAGTACTTGGAAGCTTAGGACATTTTAAAGGCATCAATTCTTTATCATCAATCAACAATGATGTCTACATAACTCCCGTGCTAGAAACACGGGTAGATCCAGGAAATGATGGTGAATTATCACCAATACATGTACTCTGATCTGTATCTGGCATAGCAGATGGCACCGGTGTATCTCCTACTCCACAAAATTAATCCACTATGAGACACACCCAAGATTAAAGTACAAATTATCAAATCATAATTAACACAAAACCAAATATAGCAAAACAAGGATTTACTAGACATAGATCATGAAGGTGTCAATGTTTGCATACCCCTGTTGCTGACATTGCACTTGGCAATATCGAATGGATGTCGATCGACCTCCTAGGAGGAGTCATTTGCACTTGATCACCTGAACAATACATTTTTAGCAAAGACATTCTGAAATAATAAAAGTAAGAGTTAACTTAAGAAGTTTTTGAATGTTCTAAAGAAAAAATTCCTTGTAACTTGTTAACTTAAGGATTATTTTACCTAAGGTGGCCGGAGCTCTGCTAGTACCAGCCTCACCACGATGTCCTTGACCAAGTACTTGAATTTGCAAAAAATCCTGTAATAAGAACACATACATATTTTAGTTCACAACATAAAAGAGTATAAAATATAAATCTTTATTGAACTTTTGTTATAAGTAAAGATTCATTACTGCTTACTTCATAATGACATGCTTTCACCATCAATTCATCTTGCCTCTTCAGCATCTCCTTGGTTGGATTTGCTTCTCCCAAAATGCTAATAATTTCTAAATTGACTTTTTTAAGTTTTTTTTCAACATATTTATTAAATTAGGGATTTTTGGGATATCATCATCAAAAGGGGTAGCTATTGCCTCTCTTGTTGTAGGTGCTTTTCGCCTATCCTAAACATCAAATTGTGACAAGAAAATCAATAAAACTATCATAATAACTCCAAAACCCTAAATAAAATAACATAATATTATAACATTTTTCAACTATCTAATTTGTACAATTTCAATAAGGTTTACCATTGCTGAAGAATGGGTGGGAGGAGCATCCTGTGGCCTCTATCATGTGGGGGATCCATATCATCTTGTGACAAAGATTAAATATAAAAACTTCAGTGAACTGAAAGCAATAGACTTAGCAAAAAAAAACTTATTAATAAAATGTTATATAGTACTTACCACCCTCGTGATAGTAACTTTTTTTGTATCTATGCAATTTAAATGGTAATCTATTAGCAGTTGTTCCCCTGCACTTATTAATTTTATTGCACATACAAAAACTTGATTCCCCTCACGTGCCTCAAATATGCAATTGGGTTGCTTATTAGTTGAGGAAGGTTGCGTACTATTTATAAAACCTACAATATTCCCTGTTCCTTTTGGTCTCCCATCAATGTACATAGAAAATATTTTACTTTGATCATTTTCTTTCCATTGTATATAATTTTCTGATAGTGCATACCTATGCATACTTTTTTTTATATTGAACAATCTACATCCAATCATTGTAATTGTAACAAGGACCGACATACTTCCTCAATTCAATAACTTTTTTGTAACATACCTTTATCCCATCCATGGAAAATAGGTCCAAACCATGTAATGAGGATGGAGCTATGTGATATATCCTCGCATTAACACAAAAATCAGTGTTAATTGGAGGTAGCTCATTGGGTACCCATTCTTTCTCAAGATGTGTGTACCAAAAGGCCACCTTGATGTCACCTTTGGTCTCATCATCATAAGAACATGACCCCCCTTTAGCAAGGAAAAATTACATGTGTTTATTGAATTTTTTTCTAATCTTTTAACCTCTAGTTGATCTCCCCATTTTAACCATACTACATGTAGAACTTTCATCTACCATTCCCTCATTCAATGTAGATAGATCTAACAAGTACCTATTTGGTGGGTCCTGCAATCCATCAAATGAGATATTGTCACGTCCCCGCTTCAAATAGAATTTTGATAATAATTAAATAATATATATAGAATAATCAAGTCGTGACCCATACGTATGGTTCTTCTTTGTCTATATGTGGGAGATATAAAATGTAAGTTGAAAGTGATTATATAATTATATTTCTATACAGTTCTTCTTTGTCTATACATTATATGATAATATAATATGTCTATTTATAACATATGTTCTCAGTGATAAACAAGAAGAATATAAGAAAATTATGTATATTTATTGACTTATACCTGCTGATCCATGTCACTATGCTGCAAGATCCTTGCCAAAGGGGTTAAATTTCCTACATATGCTAATCATTTATCTTAAGTTAGCTAAAAACTACATGATACATATGCTACAAATAACTTAGAAGACAACATGAACAATATGCAACATCGTAAACATGAACAAATTTACCTTATATATGGAATGAAAGATCATCAACAGAAGGGATGACGATGTCTGTAGTCAATTGTCTATTTGCAAAAAAGGTGACAATCAAACAAAATATATACATGTATTAGAAATAATTAATTGAGCATCGTAAGCAAAACATTGGTAATTATAAATCACATATGTTGTAATCATTAGAATTAAAATCAATAAATCAATATTAAATATATATAAGTAGTTAAATCACATACCTTGTACATTTCAATCATGTCATTGATCATCTTCTTCATCCATCTCATCATCATCATCATCATCATCACTATCATCATCTCCATCATCACCATCATCACCATCATCTTCTTCATCATCTTCTTCTTCTTCATCATATTCAATATCTTCTTCTTCCATAATATTATACTTTATCAACCTTCCTCTTGGATCATGTCTAACAACAAATGACCAACCCTGTTTATGTGGAACCTCTAAGTAAAACACTTTCTCACATTGGCTTGGAAGAACATAGGGCTCATCTCCAACTGGCTCAAATGACCTTGTATTAATCAGTGTAAATCTATTATCATATTGAATAACAGTTCTATCAAGACCATTTTGATTTAGTCATAGCCTATACCATTTGATGACGAATAGAACTACTTTGAAGGAGTTAAAGTCACACTCAATTATATCATCCAAGATGCCATAGTATCAATTTTGAGATTGTTGAGGATGTATGTCATTTCTAGATGATATATTAGTGACCTTGAAAACTGCAATTATCACAGAATCACAAGTTTTCTTCATGTCATCCAACTTTTTTATGTGAAATTTGTGGCCATGATAGTACATATCTTTGTGGTGCTTGACTTGCATTTTTTCAAGCGTGTGAAAATTATTTGCATTTTGAGTTGATATGAAACATATGAGTCATGATCATTAATAAATTTGTACGTACCTCTCTACCTCTTAAACCATATGCTAGATCAATTACCATTGGCATAACATTGGAATCTCCATTACGATGAGCTTCTCTAACCAATGAAGCAACACCTTCCTATGTTAATGAGCAACTATTTTGTTGACATCGTTCAATCCATAACGTCATCCAATCAAGATTGTTTGCAATATACAAATGTATTGCATCCCACTCTCGACCAACTGTATAAAAAAAATACACCAATTATAAATAACTTATATTGAAGATTTATAAAAATTAATTAACTACAATAACATCTTATATTTACCTCTCACTTTCCTCAATCTACCTTTTACCATCAAGTACTCCCCTTTGAATTTGTTAATGGAGTTGGGATCCCAAAAATGATCTACATAGATCTTTGCTGCAAACTTAGGAAGATATTCACTAATGTACACCATGGTCTGGTATACCATACATCCCTCCACCATAGAACCCTTAGGATGTGCTCTCTGTCGAACCAAGCCTTTAAAAAAATTCAAGTGCCTCTCAACCATCCACATTGATCTAGTTTGTACAGGTCCACACAATTCAATCTCCTCAACTTGATGTATGAGGTAGTGTTCTTGTGCATTGAAAAAAGTTAAAGGTAGACACTTTTGCATTTCACACATAAGATGAGGAATTTTTTCTTCCAATATTTTATATCTTCTTTATTGATTTCTTTTGATGACAACCACCTCATGTATTTTTCAAGATCATATATAACTTGTTTGACACTGTTGTCGAAGTGGTGTGAGAAAGATAGAGGTAGAACATACTGCAATATTTGTAAAATGATCTTATCAATATTTTATAAAAGAATGCAATGAAAACTGCATGTAGTATACTAAGATATAGTGAATACAAAATAACATGAATTATCTTAATAAATGTATGTAAATCATGTGTTTTCATCCCTGGCCCAAATTCACTTTTCTTTGATATGAGATAGTTTATGTTCGCAGCAAATCCTGTGGGAAATCGTATTTTTTTTATGACTTCTTTTATAACATTGCTCCATTCCTCTGATAATAACCAAGTAAGGGAACTTGTATCAATCTGGTCTCTATTTTTATTTGATCGAATGACATTTTTCATTGCATGGTTGGATTTTTCAATGTCACAATAAATTTTGACAATTTTTTCTTAGTCACACCTTCCATCCAACATTTTCCATAATATCTCTGTTACATTCTTTCCAATATGCATAGCATTAAACAAATGCATGATTGAGAGTTTCTCATAATACAGAAACCTACTAAATTGCATAGGATAACTTTTTAGTCCTTTTGGAAGTTATTCATTAATGCCTTGACGACCTTCACAAGCATCAATTACATCATCAGTAAAGAAAACACAATATCAAAATATAAATTTCAAATAAAAACCATCAAATGGAATGACATTACCTCGATGATTCATTTTATTATATTTCAAATTCCATAGGTGAGGTGTCAATCTCTGTGGATTTGATTTAGTCTCTTCTTTCCCATTGAAAATATATTTTTCGGTAATTTGGTACTTATGATTTCTATGGAGAAAGTGTCTATGCTCATCGAACACCTACTTTCCTAAACTTTTTGAATGATGAGATTTCATCTTTGGGCCACAAACTGGACATGTAAATTTTTCCTTTGTTTGAAGACCTACAAGATTGTGTATAATTAGATTAAATATGTTAACTTTGTGTTAGCACTATAACATACCAAAAAAGAGGTGTTAAGAAGAGAACATACCAAAAAAATGTGTTAGCCCAGGGGAATCATCATGTATTGTCCATACAAGAATTGCATGGAATTGAAATTGTCTTTGTCCTATTAGTCTAGAGATGTCATACATAGTGACCCCATTCCATAACACCATCAACTCGTCGATAAGGGGCTTAATATATACATTGATATCTTTAACTTGGTACTTACCTAGTTGAATGAACAAAAATATTACATAATTATTATGACCATTTTGATGGATTATTTATAATAAATTAATTTAGATGACTATTAAATGAAAAAATACCTCGAACAATCATTACCAACATTATGTGCTTCCTTTTTATGGACATCCAAGGAGGAATATTATTGTTGATAACAAAAATAGGCCACACCGAGTAAACAGATCTCATCTCTCCAAATAGATTGACACCATCTGTTGCCAATGAAAGCTTGAGATTACGAGGTTCTTCTTTAAAGTGTGGCCAATTTTATTCTATTTCCTTAAATTCCAACCATCTGCAAGCATTCGCATAATGTCATCTTGACTTCTATTGCGTGCATGGTAATCCATAAATTGTGCCAAGCTATTGCACCTGAATAATCGTTGTAGACGTGGAATAATGGTAATAAACTGAAGAACCTTACGAGGCACCTTTTTTGTTATTTGATCTGATTGATATCTACTAATATGAAAATCAAGGCATTTTGTTGCAAATTCATGTTGTTTATGATATATAATATGATCATTCGAACATGCATGTATTGTTTGATACTCCATTCCAAAATCTTTCATAATGGCAGATAATTCTCGGTACGAGCCAGGTAGAATATTTGATGGTGGTAAAAAACACTCACCTATCAACCTAGGACCAAAAATATAATTTGTTAATATAAATAATATTAATTGCTACATGATTCACCCTTTGTTAATTGTAAGGGAATTATGACTAAAAAAATAAAAAAATATGATACCTTAACATATGTGTCATTTCTACATTGCATAAACCATTCATAACCTTCAAGTTCACCAACAACATTACAACGACAAGAAGAGTTGTTTGGGAGCCTTCATATAGGGGCTCGTGTTCCTTCTCAAGTATAGGTACATCAAGGTCTGCGTCAACAACATCATCATCATCATCATCATCTTGATCATTGTGATCATCTTGATCATCATGATCTTCTTCCATGGGATCATTACCTTCTACTTCTATATTCACACCTCCATGTTCCCTCATTTGGAAATCCACATTCTCCGGATTGTCATGGTCCATAACATGAAACCAAGGGTGGTTGATGTTAGAGTTGTCATATTATAGCTAATAATTAATTTATTTAATTATTAGTCTATTATTCTCTACACTTAAGTTAGACTTAGGCATCTTATTATTCTTTAGGGTTTCCCTTTTAGGGTTTCATGTTTCTTTTTATAAGGATTCACCTCTTTGTATTTTAATGAATTCACTTATTGGATCATAATAGAAATTTCTCTTTGCATGTCCATAAGATGTCTCTGGCTTTTTGGCCTCCATGATTTTCTTGCTTTCTGTTCTTTGCTTCTTCCATGTGACAGGGTTATGCATGCAAGTGTTCTTGGAAGATTAGTTTTTTACCTAATCTAACATGGTATCAGAGCCATCTTGCTGCTCGCTATTCATGTTTTGTTGAAGTGATTCAGATGCAGGAGGGTTTCAGAAAAATTTCAGTTCTGGTACTCTCTGCAGGACGTTATTTTTTATTTCTTTTTTGCCTGCAAAAAAGAAAAAAAATTTTGGGGGTATTTTGAGCAAAAACGGATGCCACCATTGCGTTCAGAAGGCCTGGGAGAGTCAAAAACCATATAAAATTTATTATTTTTGGCATCTGGGACTTCTAGGTGAATTTTTCACCCTCCTAAGGCCGTACGACACGAAATCCGAGGTGAAATTTTTTTTAAAAAACAATTTTTTATTATTTTTTGCGTTAAAACTAACGCATCCAATGTAAAACATTTGGCACCGTCGCCGCTCCACTGGCGCTCCACCGCCGCCAGCCAGCACAACGGCCCCGCGCCGCCTTTCGGCGGCAACCACCGGCAGCTCCCTCCGTGTGCTCCACCCAGTGCCGCCCTCCGCGCACTCCGCTCCTCTTCAGCGCCACCGGCGGCTCCGCTCGGACGTCCCCCGCACCGTTCCACCGGCCGCGCCACCGCCTGGGCCACCCGGTGGGTTTTTAAGCCCCGCGGGCCTTTGCGGCGGTCACATGGGTGACCAAGGGCTCCGGGTTTAGCCCCCTGCGCGTGCCATGCACCCAGGGGCTCTATTTTTCCAGCCCCAGGGGCTTAAAACTCTTTTTTGGTGCTTTTTAAGGGTACCTGGGCCTTTTTTGCTTTATCTCCAGGGGCTCAATGAACAAACCACTATGACTCCAATGTAGAGGAGTGAAAATCAGTGGACACTGTAGAGGTAACCTCGAAAACTGAGGTGTCACTGGAAGGCCAAGCTGATGCTCAAAGGAGTAGACAGGAGGATCCTGAAAGGGAATCCCCAATGTAGGTGGTATGACAGGTGTGCTGACACTATCATCAAAGAGGAGATGAATGTCCTCTGTAGAATCCTCAACAACTGCACCTGGTGGCTCGATGACTGGAGCTGGAGGGTCAGGCAGTGTTGTAGGAGAACCGTGCTGAACAGAAAAGAGCTCAACAGGTGGTGGCATGGCAGTCATAATAGTAGTCTCAGGAACCACACAAAGGTTCAAGTGACCTGACTGTACCACATGATGCTCTCTCAAAGTAGGAGAGTCGTGCTCTGGCAAAGGTGGACCAAAGTGTGAGAAGGAGTAGAGACGGGTGGAATGATCAACTGTCCCTGTAGCAACAATACCTCCTGTCATACTATCTCGGATGAAGACTGAATCTGGAGTGAACTCAACTGTCTTCCCTGACCCACTGTGAGTAATCTGAAAAACTGAGAGAAGGTTTGAAGACAGAGATGGAACATACAACACATCATTGAATGTGCCATCCTGAATGCATACAGTGCCTTTCCCACAAACAGTCATAACAGTGTTATTCCCAATGATAATATGGGGAATAGGAGAAGCCTCAAAAGAAGAGAAGATCTCCCGAGAAGATGCCATATGGTGAGAAGCACCTGAATCCAGTATCCAAGGGACCTGTGAAGGGGATGCAACAGAAGCCTGTAATGCATGACCCTTTCCAAAATCCTGTCCAACTGTAGAATGGGTAGATGAAGACTGAAAAGCGGACCCCTATGAGCCAGAAGAGGATGGAGAGGAAACATTGCTCTTCTGAAGAAGAGCTTGCAAATCAGCTATCTGTTTCTCGTAGCCATCAAACTTCTTCTGATAGAAAAGTGACTCATCATGTGTTCCCTTCTTACAATAGGAACATGTAGGTCTCTCAGTCTTCTGTTTTTCCTTCTTAGAAGAAGGTGGTGGACCAGTAGAGGGCTGAGAAGAGGAATCTGATTTCTGCTTCGGTTTCTTCTTCTGTGAATCCTATGGTGGATGAGCAATCAATGCCTGTGACTGTGAACCTGGAAGAGAATACATCTGAGTGACTTTGATTGCTCACGAGTCAACCTGTCACAAAAATTCTCGAAAGAGGGCATAACATGTCGTGCACCCAGTGCATCCATAGTGGAGTAGAAAGTAGAAGAAAAGATTTAAAATTGTCCCCGAAGCTTAGAAAGAATCAGATAAATGCACTCATTATCTGTTTTGGTCTTCCCACATCCCTGTAAAACTGAACGGAGAGATTTGAACTTCATCAAGAAGTCCTCAATAGTGGGAAAAGAATCAGGTACCAATGAAGTCAACTCTGCCTCAATCTGTAGTGCCCTGAACTCATTCACAGTGCCGAAAAGTGACTGAAATTTGGCCCAAATGGCCTCAGGAGTATCACAACCATCAAGGTGAAAAAGGAGACTGTCTGAAACATGTAGTGACATCAAACCCATGGCTTCATCCATCTTGTTCCTGTGCTGCATGACCTCAAATGGTCGAGTCAACTGAGGCTGAACTGTATCCAAACAGGACCACAACCCCCGTGATCGAAGAAGACGTGTCATACGAGCCTTCCACACATGGTAATTGTGTGGAGTGAGAAGCTCAACTGATGCTGTATCTGCCATAGTGCCCTATGCTCTGACTGATTTTTATTATTAAGTTTTCTTTCAGAACTAGACAGAAGATGCAGAAGGGGTTTTTTGTTTTGTGTGATACAATGTGTTGTTTTTCTGAAAGAAATGACAAAAAAGCAAGAAAGAACACCCCCCACAATAGCTAAAACTCAATTCCAATACAATTCTGAAAGCGTGAAAGAAAGAAAGAGCAAGTAATGCTTCAGAATGTCAATATGTGTACCTTGACTTTGAGGCTCAAAAATAGCATCAAAATGGAAGAATCAAGGAATGAAACCTGTACCAATACGACGGGCTCAGAAAGACCTTTCCAACGATATATAATATGTCCAATTTCGAGTCCGTTTGCTCAAGTTACGAGCAAAAAACCAACAGGACCCCCAAATGGCATGCTCGCTGGAAAAACACACGCACTGCAAAAAAGTTGACGGCTGTACGGCCGTCAAAAGGCCGTCGCCGACGTTAGCATGATGTCACGCTGATGTCACCTATACCCGAATGATGTCATCTTGAGCGGCGGACCAGTGGCGCAGTCTGGGTGGCGGCCGGGCGGCGGCGGCGCTGCGGTAGTGGCCGGGTGGCCCCGCGGTGGCGCTGGAGCGACGTGTCAGTGGCGGGGACCTGCGCGGAGCTCCGGTGGCGCGCGGGAGGCGCGGTGGCGCCCGGGTGGCCCCGCGGTGGCGTGGCGGTGGCGCTGCGGTGTTTTGACTGCACGCATTAATCAAAATGCGAAAAAATCATTTTTTAATGATTTTTTTTTTTTTTTTTTTTTTTGAAATTCGTGCCGTACGGCCCAAAAACGGAAATTTTTTTCCAGAAGCTCCGGTGTCCAAAAAAGGACAAATTTTATATGGATTTTGGGTATCTCGGGCCTTCTGGACACAACCGTGAGGTCAGTTTTTGTCCAAAGTGCCCTGAAAAATTGCAACCCCCCAGATCCAATATAAAAAATAGCAGAAAATGCTAGAAAAAAAGGGCTTGATCCACAGCTTCAGAAAACTTTGAACAAGCTGCAGCAGAATGGCTCTGATTACTTGGGTTCTACAGGTCTTGGGATCTCTTCTTCTATTTTTCTGGCTCACTCTTCTTTCTGACTTCTGAGCATTGTATGCTTCTCTTTTGTTGCATTCTTTTTCCTGTAAACGCACTAAGATAAAGTGCCTACTTTTGCATATCTGGGATCTTGTACTCCTTGTGTTTGTTTGTACTCGCACTCAGTTATAAAGTGCCATGGGGGGTTATGATGTTTTGCCTTTTGTGCTCATCCACCTTTGTCAAGTGAGTGTACCTTCCACGACATTAGCCCATGTTGTGTGTCTATGACACCGCCCTTTATCTTGTGCTTGTACTTCTGTTGCACTGTTGATGTTCCTGATTCTTCTTCTTGCAGATGTTTCTGGCATTGCATTTCAGTGTTCCTGTCACCCCTCTCCCTGTCCAGCATTATGGGGGGGTTCACCTGTTGGTTCTATTGCTTCCTTGGTTCGGTTAAGTGATCTACGTATTCAGTTTTTGTTCCTATGTACTAGGCGGATGCAGTGGCTAGGCACCTATGCATTTCGATGAGATGGATCATCTACTATATAGACACTCATTCATTCCTTTTTTGGAGGTCACCTCTTCGATTGATCAGCTCTTCAGACTTTGTCTTCTCTACCTGGTCATGCACTATTTCAGTGGGGGTTCTAGCAGTATTCTTCTGACAGTGTTTGCAGCTTCATGCTTTGGAGATGCTTCATGCTCTTTCTTGTTCCTTTCTTTGGGACATTCCCTAGACTGGAGGCTTTGTTTCCTTCATCTAGTTTATTTCTTGTACTTGGGTACCTGATCAGGCCTTGTTGCCGGGACCCATTGCTCTTTCATGCATTTTTGTTTTCATGCATCTTTTAGTCCTTAGTTGTTTAGCTTCTCCCTAAGTTACACTTAAGGGGGGGTGTTAGAGTTGTCATATTATAGCTAATAATTTATTTATTTAATTATTAGTCTATTATTCTCTACACTTAAGTTAGACTTAGGCATCTTATTATTCTTTAGGGTTTCCCTTT
This sequence comes from Chamaecyparis obtusa, assembly GCA_027943335.1. Lineage (NCBI taxonomy): Eukaryota > Viridiplantae > Streptophyta > Pinopsida > Cupressales > Cupressaceae > Chamaecyparis > Chamaecyparis obtusa. The sequence continues at coordinate 2,165,885 of BSBK01003182.1, forward strand.
TAGGGTTTCATGTTTCCTTTTATAAGGATTCACCTCTTTGTATTTTAATGAATTCACTTATTGGATCATAATAAAAATTTCTCTTTGCATGTCCATAAGATGTCTCTGGCTTTTTGGCCTCCATGATTTTCTTGCTTTCTGTTCTTTGCTTCTTCCATGTGACAGGGTTATGCATGCAAGTGTTCTTGGGAGATTAGTTTTTCACCTAATCTAACAGTTGACCTATATCAAAATGATGACCTTATATTAACCATGACCATGATGTCATCATCAAATCATGTCTTATGTATTTTATAAATTATTAAAATATATACCAATGGATGAAATTTGTTTCCCCCTTCAATGTGACCATGCTACCTACAATGTTCCTCAGTTGTTTTGATTAGATATCTTCGAGTCTTTAAGCCCTTACAAATTTTGCAAGGATAATAACATTTTCCATCACTTTTTCTTTTAAAGTTAGACCACAGTCTATAAATTGTCTCCCTATTTTGTTGTGCGTTGATATCGTCAGACATGGTCTTTCTTGAATGGAATGGCTCATTGGTGGAAGAAAGATGATTTGTTTGCAACTTGTAGATACAAATCATCACTAAACAACCATTTTCTCAACTATAATTTTCTCAACGCAAAGGGACATTTATCATACCAAATTAAATTTTAGAAATGGACGGTTTTGATGCTTTGCCATTACAACAATTGAGCATTCATCATTTGGTATTGTGTATTCCATTTAAGTATGTCAACAATGTTCAAAATGTTGTCACCAAGCACAAACATAGGAAAATGCAATGTTCAAAGTTTGCAAAGAAATGAAGACAATTGGCTTATAACTTGAGACAATCGATGATTTGATCTATTCTTGCTTGATATGATGTAATTTCCTTCATGAAATATTCAGATTTTTGACAAGTTGTTGCTTATAATCCCATGAATTAACTAACTTTTTTTTAGGCTTAATTTTCTCCTTAATGTGTATTGTTTATATGTGTTGTTTAAGGACTGCTAGCTGAGACTATTCATGCCATATACATTGTAAATTGGTTCAAACAAAGAGGCAAATAAAATAGAAGGTTAAGGTAGTAGAATCTGCATAATTCACACATTGTTTATCAAAGCCATTACAAGCATGTTAAGATTTCACAATTACTCTTTTAACATTCTAAGGTGTCCATCAGCATTCTTGATTTGATTGATACATTTCATTATTCACAATGTAATTATCATTGTTATGATGAGTACCCATTATTTGATGTAATCATGATAGAAGGATCCAACTAAAAACTATCTAAACATGCAATCTCAATACAAATGGTTTGACTCCAAACACCATGAATTGAGTTGATCTAGACTTTTGAGGAGCGCCAACTCTCTATATTCTAAAGTTAAATGATGTAGTTAAAACTAGAAAGGACAAATCTGTTGTCTAACTTTGCAGTAGAGAAATTAGGGGTCAAAGAAATGTGGTCTCATGGAATGCTATGACTTTTGAGAACACCATGGAAACTTTTCAAGAAATCTAATTAGCAGGTGTAAATCCAAACTCCATGACTTTTTCCAGCATCCTACCAGCCTGTGCCAAAACAGGAGTGTTAGAACAAGGTATGGGCATCCATCCAAGCATAATTGAAGCTGGCATGTCTCTAATATTCTGAAGTAGATGTTTAACCTTACATTCTTATATGACTAAAAATTAACTTTTAGTTTAAATTTTAATACATTTTATCTCAATTTTAATGAGAGGTTAAATTTATTTTAAAAATAAAAATAACAAGAAATATTAGACAATTTTACAAGAAATATAAGACAATTTTACAAGAAATTAAAATTTATAAAAAATAAATTATGAAGAAAAACCTATTCTTTTAAATAAAAATAATTTTTATCACCCATTTTTTATTATTCAGAGATTTTTTTATATAAAATTTAAAATAAAAAAGTCTGACTTCCATTTGAAAAGTGAAAAAATACAAAACAGACAAAAAACAAATCAAAACCTTTATTGCATTCCTACAATAAAATACTTTTTAGTCTGATCACATGCCTGTAATAATCCTAAAGCAGATGGATAGCCTAAACTAGCCTCCAGGTATGGCATTTTTAGTTACTTTTTGTAATAGAACATTCTCGTAAGTCGGCCCTCCACCCCCTAATTTTCTTTGTGATGATGTCAGTGTGGTGACATAATAAAGATTCTATGTACTACAATACATTACTCTACCTCTTACTGTAAGCTAAAGTCAAGTTCTAGATATTGTGATTTTTCCCCTACCACGTAAAAGTAGTTTTGAGTAGATTAGCTAAAAGACAGTCTAAATAGAGGATAAGCCTGTAACCTCAATCTAACTCGAGTTGAATAAGAAAAGAAACCATGATTAGTTTTTCGACGAGCTTTCAAGTAAAATTTGCACATTGTTTTAAAAGATTCATTTTAAAACCAATTGGCATACCAAAGACATGGGTATTTCTATTTGTATGACTATTTATGCATACCAAAGACATGGGTATCCTCACGAGACAATCACACTGTTTCACCAAATGCAACAAATAGGTTTTGAACCCAATCAATTCACATATGCCAACATGATTATAGCCTATGCTAAAATGGGATCTCTACAACAAGGCATAGATATCCATCAAAGCATGAAGGATAGAGGATTTTCTCCAAATGTTGTGGTTGCAACTGCCCTGGTGGACATGTATGCCAAAAGTGGGAGCATAGACAAGGCATGTGAACTGTTTCACAAAATACCTCAAAGAAATGAGGTCTCATGGAATGCCATGATTGTAGGATATATTCAAACTAGATTTGTTGAAAAGGTTTTTAAAACTTTTAAGAAAATGCAATTGGCAGATGTACAGCCAAATTCCATAACCTTTGTCAGCATACTTCCAGTGTGTGCCAAAATGGGAGCTTTGGAATAGGGTATGGACATCCATCAAAGGATAATGGAAGGGGGGGTTTTGTCAGATGTTGTAGTTGCAAGTGCCCTGGGAGACATGTATGCAAAATGTGGAAGAATGGCCAAGGCACGTAAACTGTTCAACAAAATAACTCAAAGAAATGTGGTTTCATTGACTGCAATGATTGGAGAATATGCACAAAATGGATATGTTGAAAACACTTTAGAAGCTTTCAAACAAATGCAGTTGGCACGTGCAAATCTAAATACCACAACCCTTGCTAGCATCCTTCCAGTCTGTGTCAAAATGGGAGCTTTGGAACAGGGTATGGGCATTCATCAAAAGATAATGGAAGAGGGATGTTTGCCAGATGTTATTGTTGCAAGCTCCCTGGTAGACATGTATGCAAAATGTGGAAGGATAGACAAGGCACATTAACTGTTTGACAAAATTCCTCAAAGAAATGTGGTCTCATGGACTACAATGATTGTAGGCTATCAACTAAATGGATTTGTGGAAAAGGCTCTGGAAAATTTTAAACAAATTCAACTGGTAGGTGTAAAGCCAAATTCCACAACCTTTGCAAGCATCCTTCCAGCTTGTGACAAAATGAGAGCTTTGGAACAAGGCATTGATATCCATCAAAGCATAATGAAGGGGGGATTTTTATCAAATTTTTTAGTTGTTAGTGCCTTAGTAGACATGTATGTTAAATATGGAAAAATAGACAAGGCACATAAATTGTTTGACAAATTGCCTCAAAGAGATGTCGTCTCATGGATTGCCATGATTGGAGGATATGTTCAAAATGGGTTTGTTGAAAAGGCATTAGAAACTTTCAAGAAAATGCAACTAGTGGATGTAAAGCTAGACTCCTCAACCTTTGCTAGCATACTCCCTTCTTGTGGTCAAGTTGGAGCTTTGGAACTAGGGATAGTCATCCATGAAATCTTATGCAAATCAAACACAGATGGCTTGGCTAGAGTCATGCAGTTCCAGGAATTCAACTATAGTAGGGTATGAAAATGTATGCAATCAGTAGGTGTAAAACCCAAAGCATGAAGTGTTGTATTAATCAAATGATACTAATATAAAGACATTGAACAATTAGCATTGAAGTCATAACATTCAAATCACAGAGATAAAGATTCTTCAAGGTGTTCCTATAACAAAAGGAGTCATACCCATGTTTTGATGGGATACTAATACAATGATTTGAAATGGAAAATGGTGATTTGTAGTCTTTACTAAAGACTCAAATCAAGATACGATGGTAACAAGTGTTATTCATAAATAGAATAGCATTTACATTACACCAACTTTGATAAGATAGAGATATTTTACATAAGATACAAAAGGCTATGTAATTATACTACATTTTTAAATGGTGAAGACCACATATTGTAGATCATGTTGATGAATAATAGAAAGTAACACCTACCTACAATAATAGTATGATATGTTATGGGGAATGACAACACAAGGACATATAGGTGAATGGTATTTCATATAAACATTCACAAGGCGATATCAGTAATGCTACAACTAAGTGACAAATAAGCTAGCTAACGGGAAATAATTAAGAGACAAGCACAAACACTTATACATTAAGTAAGGATTTAGAAATAACATTCTTCCTAAGGTATGATATCATAACATATAAAATGATAGATCCAATACATGGATCAAAAATAGTATCATACTAATATACAGTACATAGTACTAGTCAAAGCTCAAATTAAAGAAAGTATTCAAGAGCATAATTCATTTTTAGAGTTGGATGTCAGAGAATGTGCCAATATAAAAGAAAACATAACCATAACTAATTTGAAACAACAAAGGGAAAAGTAAAGCCTCAGAAATAAGGTATCTTAGTTTTATTTTCAATGTACAATCATCTATTGATAGTGTTTAAAAAGCTTGATCATGCAAAAAACCTAGAAAGAACCACAGATAGCAATAGAATCCCCAAAATGGGAACCCTCATTCAAGCCGAAAAAAATGCAAAGTTTTCAATTAAAATTTGCACATTGTTTTAAAAGATTCATTTTCAAAAATTCCAAGTATTTTATGTACCTAACAAATAATCCAAATGTTGATATGGGCTTCAATATAGTCTTGAGAGAAATTTAACAGACCTAGAGTTTTGAGAAATATAGATAAAAAGAGGGGCCTAGACAACATAAGGAAAGAAGGCTTCAAAGTTCAAGTGCATCTATGAAATATCAAGAAATCAGGTAAGAAAAACCTCAAATACGTGGTCTATGTACATAGAAATTCATAAAACTCATATGTTCTCTCATTTGCACTGAGGGTTTTAAACAATATAAGGAATCCTATGCATAAACCCGTAGATAGATATAGGGTCTCAAACCCTTCATTATATTAAACACCTAGAAATAAGAACATTTAAGGAAACCCTTGTTCAATACATAGCAAAGTAAAGAAGAATGCACGAATTAATAATCCTTGCCGAAAGATGTAGCTATTGAGAATATAGGAAAACCCCATGAATGAGAAATTTGAGAAAGGATTTTATTAGTACATAAATAAATCACAAAAATGATTCATGAAACAGAAAATTATAGTATAAAGAGGTGCAAAAAAATAGTTAATATTCCCGTCATCTGCCACATACCTTATGTAAAGATTGAGCTCAAGCTCCTGCTGCTACCCTACAATGTCAAGTAGATTTAACCTTCACAAAATTCTTTGACCCTATGATTGATTCTACTTGTCAGCAGAGACTTCAACTTTTTTTCTTGGATTGGGCCGAAATTCCCATTATTATCTCCTACAATATCTACTCAAAATTGCCTAGATCCCAAATCCTTTACTACAAAGACAATGTCCAAGCATTTATGATTATTTTCTGAAAACATAAAGGAGTAGGGAGATTTATTTTGTTTAAAAAGGAAAATAGTATAATAGTTGAGGTACCTATGCGTCTATAGCAAAGGATATTTTGCAAAAGTCTCAGAAGAGAAACCTTCAACTTATTGGGTATCCAGTAAATTAAACAGTTGGGTATCTCCTTCGCGCACGTGATGCCCTTCTAATTCGTCGGCCAGGAATAATGAAATGAGAAATGAAATTTTATTTTATTTTAAAGTTATGCCTGTGTTTGTCAAAATTTTGACCACCATGGAATTTCTTGATATTTCGACAAACACGGGCATAACTTTTAAAAAAATCATTTTTTTCCTTCTAAAATCTGACCAACCAAAACCTTTTTATTTGTTGGTCGAAGATTTTGATAGAAAAATAAGGTCAAATGTACTAGTGAGAGGCTTCGTTTTTCAAGATTCAAGGTGTATTTTGGTTCATCTCGATGAGATCTTTGATTTGAGACAAATTTCACTAGATTTGGAAAGGGTCAAATTGTTAGCTACGAATAATGTACTAACTTCTTTGCATTGAAAAAACTTTGACCATGTATATCTTGAGAAGAGAGGCTCCATTTTTCAAGATTCAAGTTGTTTTTTTGCTAATCTCGATGAGATCTTTGATTTGAGACCACTTTCACCACATTTGAAAATATTCAAATTTTTAGCTATGAACACTGTACTGACTTCCTTGCTTTGACCAATCTTTGACCATCTCTATTTTTAGAAGAGACGCTCCATTTTTCAAGATTCTCCATATTTTTTGGTTCATCTCGACGAGATCTTCCATTTGAGACCACTTTCACCAGATTTGGAAATGGTCAACTTTTTTAGCTACGAGCAATGTACTGACTTCCTTGCTTTGACCAAACTTTGACCATCCATTTCTTGAGAAGAAAGGCTCCATTTTTCAAGATTCAAGGTGTTTTTTGGTTTATCTAGACGAGATCTTCAATTTGAGACCACTTTCACCAGATTTGGTAACGGTCAAATTTTTAGCTACGAACACTATACTGACTTCCTTGCTTTGACCAAACTTTGATCGTCTGTATCTTGAGGAGAGAGGTTTCATTTTTCAAGATTCAAGGTTGTTTTTGGTTCACTTCAACGAGATCTTCAATTTGAGACCACTTTCACCAGATTTGGAAATGGTCAAATTTTTAGCTACGAACACTGTACTGACTTCCTTGCTTTGACCAAACATTCATCGTCCATATCTTGAGAAGAGAGGCTCCATTTTTCAAGATTCAAAGTATTTTTTGGCTCATCTCAACAAGATCTTTGATTTGAGACCACTTTCACCAAATTTGGATACAGTCAATTTTTTAGCTATGAACACTATATGACTTCCTTGCTTTGACCAAACTTTGACCAACTGTATCTTGAGAAGAGAGTCTCCATTTTTCAAGATTCAACGTGTTTTTTGATTCATGTCGACGAGATCTTCAAATTGAGATCACTTTCACAAGATTTGGAAATGATCAAATTTTTAGCTATGAACACTATACTAACTTCCTTACTTTGACCAAACTTTGACCATCCATATCTTAAGAAGAGAGGCTCCATTTTTTAAGATTCAAAGTGTTTTTTGGTTCATCTCGACGAGATCTTTGATTTGAGACCACTTTCACCAGATTTAGAAATGGTCAACTTTTTAGCTAGGAACACTGTACTGATGTCCTTGCTTTGACCAAACTTTGACTATTTGTATCTTGAGAAGAGAGGCTCATTTTTCAAGATTCAAGGTGTTTTTTGGTTCATCTAAATGAGATCTTTGATTTGAGACCACTTTCACCAGATTTGGAAATGGTCAAATTTTTAGCTACAAACATTGTACTGACTTCCTTCATTTGACCAAAATTTGACCATCCATATCTTGAGAAGAGAGTCTCAGTTTTTCAAGACTCAAGGTATTTTTTGGTTCATCTCAATGAGATCTTCGATTTGAGACCACTTTCACCAGATTTGGAAATAGTCAAATTTTTAGCTACAAATACTGTACTGACTTCATTGCTTTGACCAAACTTTGACGGTCTGGATCTTTAGAAGAGACGCTCCATTTTTTAAGATTCAAGGTGTTTTTCGGTTCATATCGATGAGATCTTCGATTTGAGACCAATTTCACTAGAGTTGGAAAAGGTTAAATTTTTCGCTACAAATTCTGTACTAACTTCCTTTCTTTGACCAAACTTTGACCATCCGTATCTTAAGAAGAGAGGCTCCATTTTTCAAGATTCAAGCTGATTTTTGGTTCATCTTAACGAGATCTTCTATTTGAGACCACTTTGACCAGATATGGAAAAGGTCAAATTTCTAGCTACGAACACTATATTGACTTACTTCCTTTAAGAAAACTTTGATCGTCCATATATCGATAAGAGAGGCTCCATTTTTCAAGATTCAAGGTGTTTTCTAGTTCATCTCGATGAGATCTTTGATTTGAGACCACTTTCACCAGATTTGGAAATGGTCAAATATGTAGCTACGAACACTGTACTAACTTCCTAGCTTTGACCAAACTTTGACTGTCTGTATCTTGATAAGAGAGGCTCCATTTTTCAAGATTCAAGGTCATTTTTGGTTAATCTCAATGAGATCTTCCATTTGAGACCACTTTCACCAGATTTGGAAACAATCAAATTTTTAGCTACGAATATTATGTTGACTTCTTTGCTTTGACCAAACATTGACCATTCGCATCTTAAGAAGAGATGCTCCATTTTTTAAGATTCAAGGTGTTTTTTGGTTCATATCGACGAGATCTTCGATTTGAGACCAATTTCACCAGAGTTGGAAAAGGTCAAATTTTTAGCTACAAATTATGTACTGACTTCCTTTCTTTGACCAAACTTTGACTATCTATATCTTAAGAAGAGAGGCTCCATTTTTCAAGATTCAAGCTGATTTTTGGTTCATCTTGACGAGATCTTCTATTTGAGACCACTTTGACCAGATATGGAAACGGTCAAATTTCTAGCTACGAACACTATATTGACTTACTTGCTTTAACCAAACTTTACCGTCCATATATCAATTAGAGAGGCTCCATTTTTCAAGATTCAAGGTGTTTTTTAGTTCATCTCAATGAGATCTTTGATTTGAGACCACTTTCACCAAATTTGGAAATGGTCAAATATTTAGCTATGAACACTGTACTAACTTCCTAGCTTTGACCAAACTTTAACCGTTTGTATCTTGATAAGAGGGGCTCTATTTTTCAAGATTCAAGGTCATTTTTGGTTAATCTCAATGAGATCTTCGATTTGAGACCACTTTCACCAAATTTGGAAATAATTAAATTTTTAGCTACGAATATTATGTTGACTT